>CAMZMU010000117.1:113267688-113708279 GCA_947311845.1 Poa pratensis
TTTTTAGTAGTAGGTGCATATGTACCTATGAGTTAAAGATGATTTCCCAACGTCATGCTGGTTTCTAGGACTCCCTCCGTTTCAAACTACTGACACAACTTTATCTAAATATGGATTTATATGCACACTAAAATAGTGTCTAGATACATGTGATTTCCCAACGTCATGCTGGTTTCTAGTTTAAGATGATTTATATGTATCTAGATAAAGTAGTGTCAACTAATTTGAAACAGAGAGTGTATGTTTGCATTCTTTGCTTCATTTGCATGTGGCATCTCAACTCGCGAGTTACTACGCCTAGGATAAGGTATATATAACGAGTGAGGCGTTTTGACTCCCGAGCTACATGTAGCACGTTTTTTGAAAAATTTAAAATTTGCATTTCTAAGTTTCCAAAAATCGTGAAAAAATCTCAGATATAAATAGTGATATGGTCTATAAGTGTGCATAATTTCAGCTCGAAATTCGTCCTGTTGTGAGCTGGACAAAAAAGACAAATAGGTGGATCTGGATGTGAACAGTACATAGTTTAAAAAACTTGAAATTTTCCCGATTTGTCTTTTTTGTGTAGCCCAAAATACTACGCATTTTGAGTTGAAACTTTGCACGCTTCTAGATCTAGACATAATCTACGTCTGAGATTTTTTCACGATATCATGAAACTAAAAAGTGCAGATTTTGAATTTTTAAAAAACGAGCTACATTAGCTCGAGCTCCATTTGAATTTTTCGTATATATAACTCCGCACCTGACCAAAGAAAACGAATCCATGATGAGCATCACTCTACATAACCAAAAGAAACATGTCCTGAAATAGTAATTTTTCTTTTGCGGGAACCCTTAAATAGTGAAATAGATGTGTGATAACGAGGCCATCAGCGATTCAGCGTGTGGTCTTCTACCAGACTACCACTACCAAAAGAATATCCCATCTGTTACAAAAACAAAAGAATATTCGTTCAAAGTGAGACGGTACACACGATCGAAAACTGAAATTTCAATTTCAGCCAAGACTTCCATCTTCCATGGGTGCTACAGCCTCGACTAAGCATCCAAGCAATAGTTTTGTGCAATCTCATCATGGTTATACTAAAATATGAAAAGACACCAATGCATGTAGAAGACCACATCTTGATTAAACTCTGGCCACCACATAGCATGGCTGCCATCAAAGAAAGCTTCGCTTTCTCCCAGCTTAATAAGTTTTTTGTATCACTCTTCTCCACCACCTCTCACCAGTTTTACAGTGTATGAGTATTTCTAGTTTTTCTGCAAGTGTGATTTTGTGTAGCTTGTCATTAAGAAGTCTACTTTAATTGCTACTTTCGACTAGCCGTCTACTTGATTATCATTTACTTGTAATGTCCTTTGTTGCTATGACTTTCTTGGTTGAGTACAACATAGTGCAGCGATATGTTGCTCGAGCTACATGTAGACCGTTTAAAAAAAATGAAATCTGCATTTTCATGTTTCAAAAAATCGAAACAAAAATCCTAAATGGAGATAACGTCGAGATTTACCACTAGGCAAAAAAGACAAATGCGCAGATCCGGTCGTGAACAATGTCGAGTTTCAAGATTTTATCTTGCCATATTTATGTTTTTTGCCCAAGCCAAAATATAAGCAATTTTCATTGAAATTTGCACAGCGGTAAATCTCAACATTATCTCCACCTTTCGACTTTTTAAAACACAAAAATGCAATTTCAATTTTTTAAACGGACTATACGCTGTGAAGAGACGGACAAAAGAACATTGAAGCGAAACAACCGGAGCAAGAAGGGTGAAGAGCAAGGCTGAAGAGACCGCCGCCACTAAAGCCGCGCATGAGCTAGCACCGCTGCGGACACGGAGGACATTGCCACCAAGGCCACCACGGGTCCTCCTCATGCTAGGGTCATCCTTAAGAGATGGGGGCGAACCGGCTGTCGACCATGATACCCCAAGTGACAAGAGGCCGAGGGGAGCACAAACACCAAGATAGAGGCGAAGCGTGATACTTCTGCGATTGCCTTGCGAGAAACCTTGAAGGAGTTCATATCCCAAAAGGAAAAGTCATGTGAGAACAGGGAGGAGATGGAAGAGAGGAAGCGTCGGGAGAGAGTGAGGAGAATTCGACAACTTCTTTGAAATACAAAATAGTAAGCTCGAGATCGAGGAGGAATATGCCCCTTTTATTGTTTGCCATTATTCAATCGTGGTTTTCAGAGAAGCTTGATGGTAGAATGATGTATGTCTTTATGTTAAATTGTAGGTCATGCATTTCAGGTGTTTATCTAAAATAAACGCGAGAATGTTTGTCAAGAACGATTGTAATTGATTCTTTCTATGTTCTCTATCTCGACTAAACAATTAAGTTCATGTGAAAAAACTCATGTTCCAAAGTTACTCATGCATGTTAGTTACTCTTGCCAGCCTGAAGTAATATCCTCGAGACAAAGAGATTGAGTGATTATTAAGGTCACGTTTGGAATGAGTGTAAAATCAGTGTGGCCTTGTGTATTTAAATGAGCAAATACATGCGGCCACACTAATTTTACACCAATTTGAAACCTGAAGCCACACTAATTTTACACCCATTTCAAATCTGAATAAATTACTCGATCCAACTCATCGCCGACGACTTGTATGTTGCTTGTTGGTTAACAACAATGCATCGTGCATCCGTACGCACAATTTCAGTTTTTACTACTCCCCCGATCCGGAAAAAGTGTCGGGGGATATCATCGTATCATGTACAAAACATTTGTATTAGCTACGACATATTTTTCGGATTGGAGGGAGTATAAAGTAGAACCGAGTCGTAGGTTTATGTACAGTTAAAGTCATACTCTATAAGCGTTTTTAAAATAAAAGACCTATGTCGTATTGTAGCTCGGTCTTTGAGCTCCTTTTTGAAAAATAAAAAATGGCATTTATAGGTCTCGCATAAGTTTTGAAAACAATTCTGATGTAGATAATGATGAACTTTACTAATGCGCAAAAGATCAATGTGAAATAGTTTATATTCCAGGCTGAGAAAAATAAAAAAGTGTGGATTGAGTGCGATGAGCAGTACATTTTTAAAATTTTGTTAGATTTGTCATTTTTGTGTAGCCTACATTATAAATTATTTCATATTTGTTTTTTTGCACACTGCTAGAGTTTACCATTATTACATCTCTACTCCTCCTTACCATAATATGGAGTAATATGTTTCATGTACGTACGTATATAGATATTTTAGTGTTTAGATTAACTCATTTTGCTTCGTATATAGTCCGTATTAGATTACAAAAGACCTTACATTATGGAAAGGAGAGAGTAATATTTTATAATATTTTGAAACTTTGAAATAGATATTTAATTTTTTAAAAAAAAGGGTCCATGGAGCAGAACTCCTTTGGACTTCTCGCTATCCACACGGCTACCCCCATCCCATCCCAAGCCGAGCGAAAAGCCGGAGAGTGTACGCACGCACGCGTTCCCCGTTTCGCGGTGGACCCCCGCATGGCATCTCTGGAGAAACGGCCCAGATCTCCGTGACCGGTGCGCGTGGGGTGGTCCCCGCCCTCCGCTGGATCCAGCTGGGCCACCTACCCCACCGTCAGGACACCAGCTCAGCCCCCGACGCGTGTGGTCTCACTGCCGAGCGGGCCCAGCCCCGCCGCACGCGCTGCCCACCTTTTCTTTTCCGTGCCGCCGGGTGGGTCCCACAAACACACGCGAGACGCGGCCACGCCCTTTCCTTTGAAAGTCGCGGGAGCGGTCACGTGCACGGGCGCGAATCTTAAGACCGATTATCACGCCATAATAATCCGACTGGGCCTCGTAATTACGTATTAATTACGTTAATTAGCGTCGCGTTTAATTTCTAGCAAATGTTAAACGCGCTGCGGATTTGATTTGATTTGATTATCCGTGGGGCCAGCTGAGAGGTTTTTATCATGGTGGGGCTGAGCAGCTCGTTGCCCTAATCCGGTTGGCCCAACGGTCAGGATGCGTCTAGGCACGAAACGACAGTTTTTTTTTTGAGGGGCGGCACGAAACGACAGCTGATCCTGGGCCCACGCAGGCGGGCCGGGCCCGCAACGTAACGCGCGTGGGACCAGGTCCCCACCACCGACCGGGCTGAGCGGTGGCCCCGGGCCCACCACCAAGTGACACAACCCGATAGGACCACCACCAAGTAACTCCCCCACCCACCCCGCCCTCTCCCGCAACACGCGAAGAGAACGAAACAGAGCCGCGGCGCCGAGGAGACATGACCTCCATGGAGCCGGCGCAGCAGGGGCAGGACAGGCCGCCGGAGGGGGAGCACGCGCCGCAGCAGCAGGAGTCCCCCGGCGGCGCGACGGCGGGAACCATGTCCATGGTGCCGCTGCCTTCGCCGATGCGGGGAGGCGTCCCAGGGTACATGGTGGTGCCGAAGCCGGAACCAGTCGAGCTGTTCGGCGGGGGCGCGGGCTGGCGCTGGCGCGGAAGGCGCCGCCGAGGAACCGGGACCGGCACACCAAGGTGGAGGGCCGCGGGCGGCGGATCCGGATGCCGGCGGCGTGCGCGGCCAGGATCTTCCAGCTCACGCGCGAGCTAGGGCACAAGTCCGACGGCGAGACCGTGCGCTGGCTGCTGCAGCAGTCCGAGCCGGCCATCGTCGCCGCCACCGGCACCGGCACCGTCCCCGCCATCGCCACCACCGTCGACGGGGTGCTCCGAATCCCCACCCAGTCCACCGCCTCCGCGTCATCCTCCACAACCGTCCTCGACGGCGCTCCCGGGGACGAGTCCGCCGCCAAGCGCCGCCGTAAGCTGCAGCCCACGCGCGCCGGCGCCATGGTCCCGTTCGCCGCCGCCGCGCAGCAGCCCGCGGCGTACTACTCCGTCCTCTCCGACCCGCTCCTGCAGGGCGGCGGCGCCGTTTCCGTCGCCAGCGGTCTCGCTCCCATCGCCGCGGGACAGCAGGGCCTCGTACCCGTCTTCGCCGTCCCGTCCGCCGGCGGAGCTGCTCCCGGCGCCGGCGGAACCACATCATGCCCCAGGCCACCGCCGTGTGGATGGTCCCGCAGCCGGCCGGCGGCGCCAACCAGCCCACTCAGTTCTGGGCCTTCCAGTCCGCGCCCAGCTCATCAACCTCGCCGGCGCGCAGACCATGCCGGCTGGAGCCGTATACCCAAACGCCGCGGCCGACTACCACCAACAGCAGCAGCAGTCTGCCTCTACCGTGGTCCAGAACAGCAACTCGGACCACCAGCGCCAGCACCAGTTCAACCACCATCTCGCCGGCGCCGAGTCGCGTGAGCAGCAACGCGAGCACCACCCGGAGGAGGACGATGCCGACGATGATGATGAGCCCGTCTCCGACTCCAGCCCTGAAGACTAACGAAGCACTCCACTGCACTGCGGCCAATAGTCAATCCAATGAAAAAGCTTAGGTTTTTATTTTACTACGATTATGTATTAGTCAGTGATGATATCAATGTTGCCCCTCTCGGGAGTGTTTTCTAGTAGAACCATAACCATTGTTCGTTGCCCCTAATTCTTCTTGACCTTCAAATCAATAAGCATACGAAAAAATTTGAGCTTTGTTGATGATTTCCAGCAGGTTTGTAAAATTCTAGCCAAACGTTGGTAGACTGGTTCCGCAACTGGAACGATGGTAGCACTATACTGAGCTACAGGTGACTGTCAGCTTGAAAATGTTGCTACACTCTGTTAACTGTTATGTTTCATGATAATGTATCCATCCAGAGTAAAAATTGATCTTTAGTACAATCAAGTACAACGTTTCTTTACTTTTCCATATTGAAGAAAGAAGCGACATGCTTGCATCCAGTATAATTCTATTCTTATTTTCACAATTGACTAGTTTCTTTTGATTTTCATACCAATGGCTGCTGGTTGATATGCTGGAAATTCGTAAACAAATTCTTCAACTAATTTTGGATATGAGTAGTATACTCATAACATTGCTGATAAGAACAGTCTTTGTCCAGAGTAACTTCCTATCGTTTCTGCTTCTGTACATAATGTCGTTTTCACCATTTTCGCTGCCACACTGGAACTCTTTAATTCTTTATACTTTTGTGTTAGAACCAAGTCAGTTTCTATTACTAGTTCTTCGTACACTTGCAGTTGGGGAGCAAATAACCAACTTACTGCACAGTGCACAATCAGGAATTTTCAATATCCTGACAAATTCTTTCCAGTTTTTTTTGTCTCGTCTGTTGCTACAGTCTTGCCTTTAATTTTATGTTCTGTAACTCTGCTTACAGTTCAAGGTTTCTCTAGACTCTGTAAGCCAAAACAGTGTGCATGGATTTAAATGAAGTTCACTTCAACATACACACTGACTGGATTATTTTTCTTCTCGAGTCCTGTTGCTAGGATCTGCACATAAGCCCGCTTGCTTGTCTGTGAATGTTGCCCCTCTTGGGAGTGTTTTCTAGTAGAACCAGAACCATTGTTCGTTGCCCCTAATTCTTCTTGACCTTCAAATCAATAAGCATACGAAACACGGAGAAAATTTTGAGCTTTGTTGATGATTTCCATCAGGTTGATTGGTTCCGCAACTGGAACAATGGTATTGGTAGCACTATCTACAGGCGACTGTCACTCTGTCAGCTTGAAAATGCTGCTACATTCTGTTAACTGTTATGTTTCAGGATAATGTATCTGTCCAGAGAAAAATTGATCTTTAGTACAATCATGTAAAACGTTTCTTTACTTTTACATATTGAAGAAGAAAAGAAGAGACATGCATGCATGCAGTATAATTCTATTATTATTTTCACAAGTGACTAATTTATTTTGATTCTCACACCATCGCTGCTGCTTGATATGCTGGAATTTCGTAAGCAAGTTCCACGGCTAATTTTGGATATGAGTAGTATGGTCACAACATTGCTGGTAAGAATAGTCTTTGTCCAGAGTAACTTCCTATCGTTTCTGCTTCTGTAAATAATGTCGTTTTCACTATTTTCACTGCCACACTGGAGAGGAGACGGTAAATTGGGGATTGGAGACAAGGCTGCTTTGAGATTAGTTCTGCCAGGTGTCGGTCTGTGGAGTTGGTCCAGCGATCTGGGCGTACGACCCAGGTCGTATAGGATTTTTCTCCTCAGGAAACCGATTGATCATTTAGCTCCGCTCGCGCGCGCGTAAGGTAGGCCTGCCCGATGGCATATTGGAATCGCCTATGATAGCCTCAACAAGGATGTTTTTAGCCTTTGCTGACCCGTGGTAGCGGGAGACCCAGTGCGTGAACCGGCACCGAGTACGTGGTACTAGACGTGAGTGACCAGAAAAGGAAATAGGCGAGGGTCGACTGGCTAGCCCCCGAGTGAACTAAGGAAAAACATGCGAGGCGGAATTTTGCATTTCATTCACTCACATGATGCAACCTGAAATGACAATCTACTTCGCCCATAAGCATGTTACCGAAAAGAAAACTTGTTGCATTCCACGAATTCGTGCTTACATATTCGTAGTCATTCCAAGAATTCGTGATACTTCCGACATATACAGTACTCCCGAATAGAAATGTGGAGCTTTATTTGTTGCAGCATCGAATTCGAGTGACTTGGGCTCCAAAGGTGCATCTCGGGTTAGGCATCTAGGACTTCGCGGCTTCTTTTTTTTGTTTGCCTTGTACCTGAAATAGATCACCGGAAAAACTATGAACACTATGTACGATCTACTGCTCACCAAGACAAAATGTACAAACTTGTTAATAGTACCTGAGCCTGCCATCGCTATTTGCTCGTCTTGTAGGATAAGATGCGGATTAAGTCTGCTCATCTCCAGTGTTGGACGGTTGGGGTTTGCCTCCGCCATGCTCTTGAAAGAATCCTCCATAGCCATTACTTCTGCAGCGGTCAAGCGACTGCAGCATATGCTGACAGTGAGGCGAGTAAGGCTGGAGAGGCGTTGGATGCCAAAGTCGAAAGCGACCGCAGCAGATTTGGGCTTATTTTTGAAGGAACGGAATCCAAGCTCCCTGAGCCTCGGCATAGCCCCTGGTTCAAACATAAAACTTCCCATACAAGCAGCGTAAACCTTAAAAGTATGCAACTGCTGAAATCCTTCACACCTGATGATGAGCCATGCATCACCTAAATTAACATAATTCAGTGTCAATTCGAGCAGATTGGGTATCAATCCAATCATCTCGATATCCTGTTGCTCTAGCTTCGGAGTGTCGAAATACAACACGTGTAGGTTGGGAAGTGACGCGAGCCATCTGCTAATCTGTCTGATGTCTTCTCCATATACATAAACCTCATGGATGCAACCCAAAGCAGGGAGGAACAGCTCTTCTCCCAAATCATAATCAATACTCAGGGAACGGAGGCCACATCCGTCCAGTTTACAGAGAGCAGACACCAGCTTTTCCTTGGCCTGTCCTAATTTGTGGCCTTCTATCCCATAAGTGTGCAGTCTGATTGTTAGCTTTCTCAGATTTTTTAGTTTCCCGAGCTCTTCCACATGCTTCATCTGCAATGCATTAATGCAGTCAAGCTCTTGCAAGTTTACCAGGTTTCCCAACCCATCTGGAAGCTTACAATCAGGGTTAACAAACAAACGTGCTAGTCGTCGTAGCCGAGTTGTGCTTTCAGGAAGCTCACGCAATCCATAGTCTGTAACTAGCGTCTCTAGATGCAGTAGGTCCCCAATTTGCCTAGGAAGCTCTGTGATCCCTGCAAAAGAGATATCCAAGTATCTCAGCTGATAGAGTCTTTCAATATCCTTGATATGATGATTTTTTAACCCACTGCAGGCTTTCAAGTCCAGCACGCGCAGAGATTTTGACTTCCCAAGCGAAGGCAATCGCTTGATATCCCCAAAAGCACTGATTGACCGAGCGTGTGACAAATCCAATTGCTCCAGGATTTCTTCATCCTCGGTTCCCATCAAAGAGAGCCGACGAACTATGCCATCAGGCTTGCAATGTTTTTTCACGACAGTACACAAGTTCTCTTCGGAGGACTTGGCAATGAGGAAATCAAGGATGGTATCATGGACTCGGCAACAGTTCACCTTGCCGTCATACCCTATCATCTCAGGCTGTATTAGACTTCTGTTCACAAGCTGATGAAAATATTCCTCTCCTAATTCCATGAGATCTTGTCCACTTTCTCCATGGATAAAGCCTTCCGAAATCCATCTGCGTACCAACCGCTTCCTTTCAATCACTTCGTCTTCAGGAAACAGAGCCAAGTACAATATGCAGCTTCTTAGGTGGTGGGGAAGATCAAAATAACTCAGAGATAATATGTAATTCATGGTCTCTATTACATCACTTTTGGCTTTTGAAGAGCGAATTGAATGTCGCACCCGATCCCACTCTTCTTTTGTTTCCCGTGTTGTGGCCAACAGGCTAGACATGGCATTGATGGCCAGAGGTAGACCACGGCATTTTTTCAAAATATCTTTGGAAGCTTCTTTCAAGCTATCAGGGCAGCTTTCTTCACAACCAAATATCCTCTTGAAAAACAACTTCTTTGAGTCAGCATCACTGAGTTCTTTCATATGATAGACAAGATCTTCGTTAGAAGGAGAACAAGATTTGGCAACATCAGCTATACGTGTTGTGACCATTATTCTGCTGCCACGTGTATTCTTCACAAATGCACATTTCAAAGTTTCCCATGTTCCTAACTCCCATATATCATCAATTATGACAAAGTACCTGCAACACAGTTTTTTGAACATACGCATTAGAGCTCATTAGATATTTACATTGATATGTATCAAGTATCGTAAAATCGTGAAACAATGTCACACTCTGTGCATTTTAGGTATAATAGACCTTCATGTAATATTCTAGCATCAATAAAGCTGTCATTATCTAAAACATACTTGTACCGTAAGTGAAATTCTGAGAGCATCTCACAATAATACACGGCTACAAATGGGGAAGAAACTCAAATATAGCAACTCCACATAGGGTACTAGGTACGAGCTTATATACAATTTGGTCACAATCTAAAGAAAACAAAATTGCCGTAGGAGGCAGACAGAAAATAATAATGAAATAGTAAGATTTAACAACCAAGAGGAGAAATTATGAATTCCTTGATGAGATGGTCAGGCCAAGTCAAACCAGTTGTTATGAGTGGCAAGGTACAATGTTTTGTCACTGTAATCGGATGTTCGCAGTAGGATAGATATCCAAACAATGGTGGGGACTACCTATTTATTTTGTTTTATTTTTAACAAGTTGTTTCCTCATGGTTGGTAGCACCACATATTGAGTGGTCTGCTCCTCAATCCTTCATGCAAATTTCTACAAATCCAGCAAACAGAAGCAACAAACTACAGTTATAATTATGTTACACTAGTCTGGCTGGTCTTATTTTCTTCCCTTTTCTATTTTTGTGATATGGATATACGTTCTTCAACGGATGTTTGATATCCATTGAGGATTCTAATGCTCATAATCATAGGTTTATAGCCTCTGGAAACCCTATCTTCTTAAAGTGTTATTCACAAACCTAATGTACTGCATAACCGGTAGCAGTCAAGTTTGACAAACCTGTAGCAATCAGCTACTATATTTTACTACCTCCATTCCAAAATATAAGGCGTATTTCGTTTTCTTTGACCAAGGTTTTGACCAATAATTAGTCTATCAATATGTAACATATGTGACCTAAAATTGATACCATTGTATTGTTATTCAAAAGTACTTTACGATGATTATGATTTATATCACATAAGTCACATGTTAAATGTGTAATATTTAGTCAAAGCGTTGGTCAAAGGAAACAAAATACGCCTTATATTTTTGAAACGGAGGTAGTATAGTGAACAGATCGACATAAGTTGCAAAAAGCAGTGGCTTCAAATTTTAAACGAAGTCATACAAGTTAAGGACAAAAAAATTGAGACTTATAGCAGCGTAATCTTCATTAACAAAAGTCTACGCAACTATGGTATTTGTAAGATACATTTTTTGAAAGATTATACATCAGCTAATTAAGCAATGTTAATTTTTAGTATGGTTCACATACCTTTTGTCTTGGAGGAATTCTCGAATCTTGTCCATGATGAGTTGTATATCATCTGATCGAGAGTAAGCATTGTCTCCCTTCATGATTTGTGATAATATAGATCTTAATATAATATAGATCTTAATATCGCCTTCATGTCAGGCTTCCGTGAAATGGAGACAAATGCCCCACAATCAAAGGTTGCTCCAAGGTTGAGCCGGATCTGGTTGGCAAGTGTAGTCTTTCCCAACCCTCCATATCCAACAATAGAGACAAATTTAAGTGATTTACCCTCTTTCTCATTCATCCACTTGACAAGTTTATCTCTTGGTGCATCAATTCCAACAAGCTCCGTGGCATCTTTGTAGACTGCACGAAGTCGAGGGTCAACTTTGTCTTTTGCAGGCATAGAGGAGGACCCATCAGTCCTATACCTTCAGTGGTGGATCAAGCAACAAATAAATCAGATACAAGCATCTCTTAGTCACAAATTTGATGGTAATAATAATACTTGTAAAACAAGATCTGGTACCTTGAAAATCTGTCGCTGACCTCCTTAACTTGGTTCTTGATGTCTTTTACCTCCTGGGCGATCTTGCGGCGGGTCCTGATGTCCGGCAGCAAGTTCTTGCATTTGTCGATGAGCTTCCTGCAGATGCCATGATCCTCGGAACAGGGCTCAGCTTCCAGGAGGACCATGAACTTGTCGATGTTGTCCTCTATCTTATAGGACATCTCCCGCACTGTCGTCACATGCAGCCTTGTTGGCTCGTCAGGGTCCTCCACATCTGACATCTTGAGGAGGAATGCGCGCATGACCTCGAGCTCGTCCTTGAGGAACTTGATGTCGCCACGGACATCCTTGAGCAGCTTGTATTCGTCAGTCAACATGGTTCCCAACTTCTTCAGGAGGGAACCCATTGCCCCCGTGGATACGCTCACGAGAACCCCCGCCATGGTTGCTCACTAGCTTGCTCCTTCCTTGTCCATGTCCATGTGTGGGCTTGCTATGACGATGGCAGTGGTATGGACGGAAAAAGCAGGGGATGGCTCTTTTTGTCTAAAGAGCCGAGAAGACTGATGACTCACGGTACTACCGGGAAGTTTCGTATACTCGTGAAAAGAGATTCCACTTGGCAAAAAGCAAAGTCCGGTACTATGCAGGAGACAGCTTTGGAGGGAGCACACGCCTACCTGAGCATAGCTTGGAATCTCTCTATATTCTCGTCTTGACTGACGATCTGAGCAATTTGTTTGCTGGGTTAATGCTTTTGTTTGCAAAGCACTGAATACGGACTTAATAAAAATAGTGGAAATTAGCTCCGATCAACAAAATATGTGTCAACAAGTACTGTAATAAGTGGAGCACAGTTCAACGTTCCGGACTAATGCAACAAGAAGAAGAACAAAATCAATTTTTGAAAATTGTTTCCTTGAAATTAAGTGAACTTTTCACAGAAAAAGTTGAGCAAAAACTTAACTTTACTTCCACACCATACGGCTGGGGGTTGAGACTACTAGTCTACTAGGATGCCAGCGAGCTTTCGAGACTTTGCATTGACTCGACCAAGCAAATACCACCGAAAGCAGTCAGGCTGTTTGCAGGTTATAATGCAATAGCATCTACTCCGTATTTGTTTCTTAATACCAGCATCATTAATAATATTATTTGCTTTATTTTTTAGGTTCAAGATATTTCAGGAAAAAACGAAACCACGAGACTAGAACCTTACTATTCAGCAGTTTACCGGCTTGAACGTGCTAAACATACTACCTATATAAAAGACCACGGCTTCAGCCTCCGCTGGAGCTGCCCACGTCGGCGTTTAGTGTAGAGTGCTACAGTTCCGCGCATCTACAGTGCACGTTATACTGTAGCGCTCTACAGTACTGGTTTTCCCCCCTTTTTCTTACCCCTTTCGCGCTTAGCCCTCCGGGCGCAATTCCACGTCACGGGTACTGTAGAGTGCTACAGTACCACACTTTTACAATACACCATGTACTGTAGCACTATACAGTACTTTATTTTTTTTCCCTTCTTCCTGATAATATACACATAGAATATATGCGCGCCGACAAGTAGATTCCATTCCCGTTGTCGGTTTCGAGTTTGGTCGACTCTAACTCCTTAATTTTAGATCCAAACGTCACGGGTACTGTAGAGTGCTGCAACACTTCTACACCGTGTACTGTAGCACTATACAGTACTTTATTTTTTTTCCCTCCTTCGTGATAATATACACAGAGAATATATGCGCGCCGACAAGTAGATTCCATTCCCGTTATCGGTTTCGAGTTTGGTCGACTCTAACTCCTTAATTTTAGATCCAAACTGACAAAAACATTTGACAAATTTTGTCAAATTCGTCGCACTCAGTCATCCGTTTAAATTTTCCTAACACGAGCAGATGAATATCATCCTTCCGAACAACTTTCATGTTTTAGCCTTTTTGTTTTGACGGACATAAACATGTTTCTCTCCGATCTTCAAATTTGTTATATTTTAGTCTGTGAAAAAAAAAACTCTGACATATTTAATTTTTTTGAATCCGGGTTTTTGATCCAGAAATTTATCTTTTAGATCTAGCCCAGAGTAGCATTTTTATTACCTACCTGTCATGTACAAAGTTTTCATGAACCAAATTATATACCTAAAATCTCAGTTAATAACTCATTTTACAAAACTACGTCACATACCAATACAACAGGCGCGGCGGTGGTCAACATAACCGTCGTGGCCATTGCTGATATCAACAGCTGACGTCATCAGGAGCCCACTTGCCAGCGTTTAATATTTTGGAATAATGATTTCGATAATTATTAAAACTCTGACAGTGGGTCCAGGTTGTCATAATTTTGAACTTTCCTAACAATTTCATAAATTTGTCCAATTTTGTAAATTCAATAAATTCTGATCCGTGATTCATAAAAATATGTTCAATATACCAAAATATTCAGAAAAAATGGATTCTATCTATTTATGTTCAATTCATGCACTATCTTTCGGTTGGAAGAAACCGAATATTTTATCTATAATACCAATTAATAAAAAATGTATTCAACATACCAAAATATTTTAAAAAAATGGATTCTACCTATTTATGTTCAATTCATGCACTATCTTTCGGTTGGAAGGAACCGAACATTTTATATCTTACTACCCATATATAAACTTTATGTATATGACCATATTTTAGAAGGAACACTTTACGTACCGTCATAAAATACACTTCAAATTACGCAGCAAAATTAACACCACGTGAGAAATTGAACATTTCAATTTGATAAATATTTGGATATTTGGATGTAATCTGGATGAACTTTCTCTAAATATGGAGTTCAATTCAATAAATATGCGTTTCCACTCATTATGAACTTAAATTAAATATTTCTGAAAAATAGGAACATAATTAAACATTTCAATTTGCTAAAAAAAATAGAGATACTCTAAAATATATCAACATGTTCACAAAAATATATGCTAACTACTTATGGCATAATACAAACGTATTTGAACATTCCAATTTAGTGATCATTTGGACACAATCTAGATGAACTTTACTATCTACTTACGGAGTTAAAATTAACAAATGTTCACATCATGCATTCTCTAACTATGGAGTTAAATTAAAAAATTATGACGAAATACAAGCATATTTAAATATTTTAATTCACTAAGTATTTAGACATACTCTAGACAAAAAAAATCCAACGGATTTCAACATTTTTCAAATTACAACGGGTGCGGCGTGCCGCCGCACCAAATTCCACTAGTCATCATCTCAATTCATGGTGCGATGTTCTGGTTGTGCATATATTCATGCTCGGTCCTTTCAAAAAAGGCAGCCACTGCCCCACAGAAGATTAAAATATAACGCGGAGACTCTTTTTAGGGAAAATATACCCCCATTAAAGGGGTCATTCATTATCATTTGAAAAGTGTATCTTACACACCTTCATACTACAAATATTTTGACAATCTGAAAGGGCATTTCATGACTAAGTAAGTTTTGGTTGTTTGTTAACAACATAAGTGAAATCTCATGGTGTGCTAAGTTTTTAGGTTCATGTGCTGATGTGCACAAGACGGCGGTTGACCCATCAAAAGGGAGAAAACACTGAAGACGGTGTCGTAGTTTTTCTTATTTTTATGTTGAGTCATAGGGCATATGTACTATCAAGAGGGGTTGCTCCATGGCACAATTCTGAGTGGTCCGAAAAATTCCGACTGATTCCAGGTGGCTTGGAATTTCTGGACTCATTCCGGATGGATACCGCAAAACTGCTTGGTATGGCACTCGGAATTCGTCCAGAATGGTCCGGAATATTCTGGACATCTGAAAAATCCGGATCTATTCCGGACGGCAAAATTATGGTTTAAACGGCTAGTTTTTTGGTGGACCTATAAAAGAGGATCTCTTCTTCCCCAAGAGGTACCACGACCAGAACTCATTCATCCACCATTGTTGCAAGCTTCAACTCACTAGATATATCTCTCTCTACCCACTCAAACACTCTATCTTTCTAGGATTTGAGGGAGTTGACTTAGATCTACACTTTCACCGAATGGATTTGAGTTCCCCTTCATTCCATTGAGTAACTTGGTGCTCTTGTATTCGTTGGTACCCGAGACTGAAGTGGTCGTCTTTGTGGCTTTGGAATTCGTGGGGACTAGTTGTGGAGCCTCCAACTGAGTTGTGGAATGTCCATGTGATCTTGTGATTCTTGTGGTTTGGGGAGCTGTCGGGATTTAGTGGGAGCCTCCAATCAAGTTGTGGAGTGTGCCTTATCCTTGTTAAGACTCGGTTCTCGACCTCAACGGCATCACATAGTGGCTCATGGCACTCCACATTGGTGGGGACGCGAAGAAGATACGGTGTGCCATTGACGGCTATTCGGGGATCACTTTGTGAATCCACACCGCTCCAACGGTGACTAGCTTACTTTCTTAATTAAACTCCAAGATAAATCTCTGCGTCATTATGTGGTTATTTGTTAAACTTCCATTACTTACTTGTTTCTAGTTTTAGTTGTTATATATTGTGCTAGCTTGTATCTTGCTCTTCATCTAGGGTTGCTCACCTAGTTGCATAATCTAGAAAATTTAATTTATATTTAAGCAAAGCCTAAATTGTTAAAAGACCATGGAAATTTAATTTGTAGTTGCCTATTCAACCACACCCCCTTGTCAACCTATCCGATCCTTTACAATCCCATCTAGATATGAGACAGTTGAAATGCATACTATATATTTTGATTCAATACCATGGAAAAAAATAGGACACTATAACGTTTTGCGCTATAACGTTTTGAGAATTGTGTCGCTAAATAAATCAGTGTACAATATCTCGCTAATAGCATATTTTAAGATCGTCGCTATTTTGCTATAGCGTGCTATCTTTTTTCCTTGTTCACGACCAAGCATCCTCTCTTTGCCTAGTTTATTTAGCTAAAGAATCCATCATTAAACTATGTTATCCCTTGCGGTGAAGGATGATTTGATTCTTCATGATATTTTATATGATGAGCGGGAGAATGGCAAATTATCCTACAGCCCATAGTGGATTCAGTGGGATTATCTCTACTAGCTGCTTCCCGTAAACATTTTTTTGTCCGAGTAGAGTATGTGTCCTTGAGCTTCTGCAGAGGCTTAAAATACCACAACATAGCTCATTGATATTATTACTTTTGTGTCGACAACAGTTTATGAGGTGAAAGAGCATGAGAGAATTGGTAGCATGAGATTTACTGTTTATCGTGAGGCAAGAACATGCTCGTGCAGATACTGGAAATTGTCGGGTCTACCTTGTTGCCAAGCCGTATTAGCCATATGTTGTGTTGGACATGTGAGTTTCCCGAGCAGCGTCGGGAAATCCATTTTGACTCATAGGACTAGATGATCCTATTATGAAAAACATATTTCGCAATGTCCAAAAATTCCGAAAATAAATTCGGGTGTCCATACAAACATTTTATGTAGGCACACAATTTTTTGTCAAGAAAAGACATTTTTTGTGCCCTGTGTAAAAAAGACAAAAATATGTCCATTAAAAAGTTATTTTTGCACACCTACGCTCCGATCATGGTCGGCTCTACAGCGTGTGGAGCACCGCGAGCTGTTTTTGGAGGTGTCTTCGTTGTTGGAGGCCGCAGCGAAGGATTATTTTGCTAGCATGGATGGCCACATAATCGACGGATTGACCTTCCACCACCTTAGGCGTCTTCACAATTTGTAATTATGATATGTAATTCACCTTTTTATTTATCGTTTGGGACTGGTGAAGTTGTGGGGCTGTGTGCATACTAGTTATGCAGAGGCCAGATGTAATACTTAAAACTCTTTAAGTAATAAAATCCCTTTATAATTTTTTTTTATTTTTGAGCATCGAATTTGTCTTTTTATACAGAACACAAAAAGCTCTATTTTTTTGTGAAACTTTATGGACCAACATAAAATGTTAGGAGGTACCTCCGAAATTTTATTTCAGAATTTTTTCAGATTTTAAATATTTTTAAAATATTATTTCCTTAATGGGACTAGATGCTCCCATGAGCCTTCGCCATGTCCGAGCAGCGTCGCGCTATTCTCTCCTAGTTACCGGCCCGCGACTACTTTTTTGAGTAATATTTTCTCTATGCAAGATTAAATATCCATAATTATGGCGAAAAAGTGCAAGAAGTTTCTAACCTTGGACCTCATTAGTGCTTACGAGAGAGAAGGGAGGTATATCACTATGCCACAGTCAATTTTTTGACCATAGGGAGTTTAAAACGTGAATAGCCCTTCCGGTGGAAATTTGGATCTAATATTTTATTTTTAAAATCCCGAGCCCCCCTCGGGATATTTTTTTGTCTGGGAACCAAAACTTTGACAAACACACGATAGCCCAATCCCGAATCTTCATGTGCGCCGGAAAGAGTTTCATAGGGCAGTCTCCTAATAAGATTACCCAATTAGTTATTAAATAGTGGTCCTCTTTTGTCGTACACATGTTTATAGTAGAACAAAAATCGCATCATTGAAAGAGATGTAAAATTTCTTTTGGGTACGCGTTTATCTCTATACAATATACTATGTACTATACTATACTCATGTCATGGTTTATGTATATGTCTTAAGAGTTAACAAGAATTTCTACAAATCATGTTGACCGTACATCTAAGATGCTCCATAGTACTCCCTCCGTTCCAATTTAATTGACTTGCTATACACCAATGTGGATGTATCTAGATACATACATCCACATGTGGTGTATAGCAAGTCAATTAAATTGGAACGGAGGGAGTAGGTTTATAATGGGCAAGCTAATTTCGTTTTTTTTCCCTTGTTCGATGTCAAGCTAACATGAATATGTCACTCTCCCTTTGTTTCAGCTGCCTACAAGTGGACAACGAAACAGTAAATAAATGGACTCCATTGGTCAAGTATTTATCGTGGCTTGATAAATGCTGTCCTTAAGAAAAGTACAATTTTTCTGTTAACATCGTATAAAAACTTTATTGTTGGAGAATTGTAATGAAACTTTACTGCATTGTTTTATTTATGTAAGAAACTTCCTGTTCAGCTCTTATAAATTTTGCATGTGTGCTTAATAAGAGTTCAGACATACAATATTTCAGTAGTGCAATTCCTTTTCTTACTTTTTTGTTCCATGTATTACTTGTCCACAAATAGTGCATCTCACAATTTTACACTTTCGGCATACTAATATCCCTCAACAACCTCATGCGGGGTATCATCTAGTAATATCATAATTGGTGGGCACCATGGTCCTTATCAAACCTGCGAGCTTTGTGACACAACTTAAAACAAAGATGAGCTGCATTCAAATGGCACACTCTAAAAGTCCACAGACAATTTTGTTAAGCTGTTACAACTACCTCTATAATTTATCACAAGAAAAAATATGATATAAATATATATAGTATATGTCTTGACGTGCATGGTGTATACTCCACTCAGCTTCCGCGGAACATAAAACAGAAAACAAAACGAAAAACCAAACAAGCAAGAAAGACAACGGCTAAAGTTGCCTGAGCAGGTTACAATGGAACTCGAGCGATCCTCTGGCATGGTACCAAATGGCTCCCTCTCGTGCGTAACGACGACGAGGAACAAGAGGACAATAGACAAGGATATATAAGAACAAGAACGGCGATGGTGATGAGGTGTGCAGGTCTCTGTGAAAACATCACATTCATCAATGGCGCTGGCCCTCTTCGGAGCTTCTGTGCCGGTCCTGGTCGCCGTTGTGGCGGCGGTCTGCGGCCTCCTGCTCGGGCTGAGGGTGTCGCGTAAGCCCTCCGACGACAGGATGCGAAGCATCCCAGGGACGATGGGCTGGCCGGTCGTCGGCGAGACCTTCGCCTTCATCGCCGCCTTCTCCAGCCCCGCCGGCATCCTCAGCTTCATGCGCGACCGCCAAAAACGGTAACACACCGCCATGATCGTTACATCGATCGAAACTTCAAAACCAAAATGCAATGATGAATTTGTGATGATTTTATCATGATGGTGGCGTGGCGATGATGATGCACGTGCAGGTTTGGGAAGGTGTTCAAGACGTACGTGCTGGGCCGGACGACGGTGTTCATGACGGGGAGGGAGGCGGCCAAGATCCTGCTCTCCGGCAAGGACGGCGTGGTGAGCCTCAACCTGTTCTACACCGGCAAGCAAGTGCTGGGCCCCACGAGCCTGCTCACCACCAACGGCGACGAGCACAAGCGGCTGCGCCGCCTCATCGCCCAGCCGCTCTCCGTGGACGCCCTCAAGAAGCACTTCGACTTCATCAACCATCTCGCCGTCCAGACCCTCAGCTCCTGGGCTGGCCGCCGTGTCCTCGTCCTCGACGAGGCCTCCTCCGTACGTTGTTAATCCCCATGAAAATTCTCCCACCGTACACAAGGATCATCCACAAAATTTTGGTTAATGTTGTTGATGATTTTGTATGGACCAGTTCACGCTGAAGGTGATCGCCAACATGCTGGTAAGCCTGGAGCCGGAGGGGAAGGAGCAGGAGGAGTTCCGGGCCAACTTCAAGGCCATCTCCTCCTCCTTCGCATCGCTGCCGCTCAAGCTGCCCGGCACGGCCTTCCACAACGGCCTCCGGGGCAGGAACCGGATGTACGAGATGCTGGACGCGGTGATCGCGCGCCGGAGGCACGGCGGCGAGGTCCGAGAAGACTTCCTCCAGACGCTCCTGATGAAGCACGCCCGTGGAGAAGGTGAAGTGGCGACCAAGGAGGAGGAGGAGAAGCTGACGGACGCGCAGCTCAAGGACAACATCCTCACCCTCCTCGTCGCCGGCCACGACACCACCACGGCGGGCCTCACCTGGCTCGTTAAGTTCCTCGGGGAGAACCCCGCAGTCCTCCACAAGCTCAGGGTATGTCAAGCTCTGGGTTTCCTTACAGCTAAAACTGAAAGTTGTTTCCAGCTCAGAGTGAGTAGTGGTGATCTTGTTGTTTGTGTTGGCGTGTAGGAGGAGCATTTGGCGATCAGGGAGGGGCTGAACGGCGAGTCCCATCTGAGATGGTCAGACGTGAACAACATGCCTTACACCACTAAGGTGATGAACGAGACGCTGAGGAGGGCGACCATCCTGCCATGGTTCTCGAGGAAAGCCGCGCAGGACTTCACCATTGACGGTAACTCCAAGCACCAACTGGCAAGCCTGATCATTTTCTGGAACGGAAGTAGTCGTGAATACAACCGATTTACGGGCATTGCAGGGTACGAGGTGGCGAAGGGCGCATCGGTGAACCTCGACGTGGTGTCCATCCACCACGACGCCACTGTCTTCTCCGACCCGGAGAGGTTCGACCCGGACAGATTCGACGTAAGTCGAGCACCTCCCTCTCAAGCTACCAGACTTTTCTTCAGGAGAGCTGCCATTTATTCCCGATAAGTGACAACTGATATACGGAACACATAGCTTTTCTCTGACTGCAATGCAATGAACGGATGAACTGCAGGGAGCTCTGAAGCCGTACAGCTTCCTGGGGTTCGGCAGCGGGCCGCGGATGTGCCCCGGGATGAGCCTGGCCAAACTCGAGATCTGCGTCTTTGTTCACCACCTCGTCTGCACATATGAGTGAGTCGTCATGGCCGGCGATCAACGCCATGTCCAATAACTCTAGTTCTGGGGTCGGCTAATGGTAATTGTGTGACTGTGTCTGATTTTCTTGTTGGCAGCTGGAAGGCGCTGGAGAACGACGACTCAGTGCAGCCGACACTTGTGCGCATGCCAAAGAACAAGTACCCCGTCCACGCCACCACGATCTGAACTCGGACTCCGGCGACAGCACCGTGAGGCTTTTGCTTTGTTGGAGCATCTACTCACGGCTGCTTGGCTCATGGCTAAACCAGACCGACAGTACTCTACTGATGATGTCATCGGCATAGATGGCCAGACATTGGTATTTTGAGGATATTTGTATGGAGCAACTATATGCAAACTTTACCTAGCATGCCAAACAGAGTTTTCAGTAGTAATGAGCATGCACTTCTTCAGTTTTTAGTACAAAAACAACACATATACAGAGAAGTAATACTGCATCAAAGAACCGGAGATTTCAGCACTCTTTATATGGACCAGGTATACGCGAACTTTTGCGTGTCAACCAGAGATAACAACAAGCACTTTTGTTAGTACAAATCAACACACACATATGATGGACAGATAAGTGACGTTTGCATACAAGATCCTATGTTACAACTAATGAAGTTGAAAAAGAAAAAAATACTGAAAAGAAATTCCCAAGACCAAATATATCCTATCTGGCGGCTAGGTAAGTCGGAATCGACAGCCAACTAACTGAACTTAGTGTCATGATGTACTAACGGAACTTTACTCCAGTGGTGTGATGCCAAAGAAGGAACAGCCAGGTAGCTTATCATCATCACTCAGATGCATCTCTCGCAAGGGAATGACACAGCTCGACGAAACAAGGAAACACCAGCGAGACGAACAGTGGCAAGGTAACGAAGCTGCCGACCAAGCAGGAACAAAGGCAGAAGCATCTAGGTTTAGTCTGCAGAGGTCCTCCAATGCTATGATGGCACGGTAGCATAAGGTTGGAAGCAAAGAGCATGTCCTTAGTTACTAGAGAACAGTCGGTCCGACTAATATTGTAACGACTGAAACCAATCCAGAACAAAAGATAGAAGCCAAATGGAAGCCTGCCAAAACAATAAGATCATTTTAAGATGGTATGCTAACTCAATCTTGAAGAGGATTGAAAGAAATTACCAGCTGGTTTTCCTTTTACCGACGATTCGTCACTTGCTTGTGGTATTTTCATGCAAAGTTTCGTTCATCATTTCCTTCCTCGATACAACAGAAGCAACATGGTATGCCAGTCCACCCACGTATCCCACATAAAGAGATGATGTGCCACGACCACAACCGACATGCTGGACCAGCATCAACACACAGCACGGCAAAATCCATCTTTCAACCATTCAAGAATCACCGAGAAGCGTAACAACCAAACATGTACGACCCAGCGCCAAGCACTATGACCAAGTCATATAACTCACATTAAGCAGGAAGCAATAATAAGCAGGTCAGTAATATGGTCTATAATAAATGAGCTGCTTACTCACGGTACATCATAGTTCAAATACATGATCACAAAGTTTCAAACACAAGGAAACACACATCGTGGTAGTAGATAGGGTGTTCATACCTGGATGACACATACTTCTCGAGATCTAGGCCATCAATAGGGACCTGATCGGTCACGACTGTAACGGTCACCCCCGCTTCCACCATCTCGGCTGCGACCAGAATATCGGTCACCACCACGGTCAGATCGATCACCGCCACGGTCAGAACGGTCACCACCACGGTCAGAACGGTCATCGCCACGGTCAGATCGGTCACCGCCACGGTCAGATCCATGACGACTACCACCACCATACCTATCATCTCTGGATTCTCTGCCACCATATCTGTCACCTCTCCCACCATCTCCATCTGGGCACTCCCTAGCAAAGTGTCCAGGTTTGCCACACTTGAAGCAATCACCACCACCACCACCTCCACGCGGCGCACGACCACCACCATAGTCACGGCCACGGTCACCACGAGATCCATGGTCGCGATCAGAATCACGGTCACCATTACGGTCTCTCCCAACTCCTTGAGGTTGAGCTTTATCAACGGTTATGGCTCTCCCCTCCAAGTCCAGTCCATTCATGTCCTCAATAGCTGCTTCCATGTCTTTCTTATCATCAAAAGTTACAAAAGCAAATCCGCGTGACCGGCCAGAAAACTTGTCAAGAACGACCTGCAAGTCATCAGAAAGTAAACTTAGGGAAACAAAATAATAGCTAATGCTAAATAACCACCAAGTGTATGTATATCATAGTTGTGAAGGTACAGAAGATGTATCATTCTGTCAAGCAAGATGATGCCAACATATTTCTCAATTAATTCAGAAACTAAAACAAGTGAACCGACAGAACCTGGTAACTCAATATCGGGAACACTTATGTATGAATCTGTCATATTATTTCCAGAACAAACTATTGCACTGGTGGTGGACATAGGAAAAGATGAAAAGTGACAAAATACTATTGCGGAACGAGTACAATAGCAACCATAACACCATTGGGAAGATTTGGGGAAGAGGACGTGAGAGAGAGAGAGAGATAATTGGGGAGAATCAAAGTGCACGAGATCCTTTGATTCGTAGAATTTTGAGACGCAGGAATAGGAAAAATGTATGATTTGATTGGCGTGTCCTCTTCAATCTAACCAGAATTAGAAACTACGAGAATTTGAATCCATGGTGTTTGATTGCACAGGAAAACAAAAGGAGGGAAATTTTTCTTCAAAATAGAGCGCAAAGAAATCGTATGTAGGAATTCGAATGGGTTGTAATCCTTTTAATCAAACGATATTTGTTGAAAAAAATCCAAAGTATTCAAATTGTTAAAAAATCATACACGATTCCTTTGAATCAAAGGAGCATGTTCAGTTTGGGCTCTATACGAGTGCTAAGATGTCCTCTGCTCAGGATGAAACTGCTCAACAAATTAGTAGGAATCTTTTTTTAGGGAAGGAATCTTGGAACACTGGGCACCGTATGATAAGGCAGGGACGCGTACATATAGTCAGTGGAAAAACCGCGTTGGGCGTCTTACCATGGCAAGGAGACAGGGAAAACGATGTCAGCCGCGTAGAGGCGTCACGTTGGGTTGAGAATGGGGACAAAGTAAGGGCTTCAGTCTTCTTGACGAAGCAATCACGTTCCTGATTATAAATGATCAACAACTAAATGCGTGAAGGGATGGGTACAAGGCGCTCGCGTGAAGGAGTAGTTGTTTGGTTCTATACGTTGACCCACCCCCCATCGATGAGCTTGATCCCATTTTCTCCGTGCTAGTAAACCACAATCCACAGGCACATGGCCGCTGCTCGGCTCTCTGCAGTGGCGGAGGAGAGCACAGACCTTGACGACTTCACGTTCACGGTTGCCTACCCGCCGTGCAACTTTTACCGCGGCTTGATCCGGCGAGTCGCCGTATCCGGCGGGTTGATCAGGTCGACTCTCTTCTCCCAGTACGGATACGGTAGTAGGAGTACCATCTCCAGCTACTCCAGCCAATCCGGTGCTTCGTCTTACCCGTCCAACAATTCCGGCTACTCCTCCGGCTCAGCACATGCCGCTTCAGGCGCCAGGACCATCTGCGACCTCGAGCTCAGGGAGATCGCTCGGCTAATGGTCGTCGACGGGTTTACGCAGCGCATGGTCCATGGATTCCACGACGCGCCTAATGATGCCCTGGGGAGGTGGTTCTCCGAGCTCGATGTGGATTGGGTTCTCCAAATTCGCGAGGGGTATGGCATACCGGAGCTCGAAGCAGGCAGGTCGGAGTGGTCGCTCCAAGACTTCGTCGAGACGTGGATCCGAGCTCTTGCTATAATCGTTCTCAGCATGCGAGAGCTGCACCTCATGACCATCGACGAGCCGACGGTGGCAAGCGCGCAGTTTGGCAGAGCGAGCATCGCCGCGATGCTCGCCTTCGTTGATGCCATCGTCGTGCCAGCTGATGCAAAAGCTCACGGTCCGGGCGACAGGCTATGGGCCGTGCTGAACATGTATGTCTGTGTCTCTGACGCCTCATCCTTCAAGTGGTCACGCTCACGCAGGCAGATTCCTCAAGAAACCCAAAGCATAATTGACGAGATCAATGGCTCCTTATCTGCAGAAGAGAACAGATTGAACGGGGCCATATTCAGCACGATGGAGGAGGTCAGGACATTCATGGAGGAGGACTCCTGGGCTGCTGAAATTCCACGAGGAGGAGGTGAGGTTCACAGAAACACCCACTTCATTGTTGATTGTGTCGTGTTGATCAGGAGTGCTGTGCTGAACTACCACTTCGAAAATCTCCGTGTCCTCATACACGATACCATGGATTATTTAAAGGACCTGCTTTGGAGAAAATCGGAGCTGTGCTCGGACGAAAGCTTGAGGTACCTTTTCCTGCTCAACAATTCCTGTTTCGTAACACAGCAGCTCGAGTCATCCAAGCTCATAGCATGGACCCAAAACCACTGGGAATTTCCACCAGAAAGCAAGAAGTACATAGATCTTTATTTCGAAGTTTCTTGGGCTCATGTGTTGTCCTGTATATCAGAATCAAAACCTGGGCCACTGCGTCGTTGGAACAACGGTTCGTCACTTGCTAGATTCTTGTCAGCCTTTCATAAGATTTACAAGCTCCAGAAGTTCTGGAAGGTCCAAAGCCCTGAACTCAGACATATGCTGCGAAAAACTATCACTGAGAGAGTTATTTCAGGCTACCGCGAGTACTTGGAGGAGCATCCAGAGCTAGAGAAGCGCATCATCTTCGGAAACACCACTCCAGACGAGTTGGAGGAGATGTTGGGAGAGCTTTTCGAAGGATGAAGTTGCTTGAGCCACAGCACAGGGAACAAATAAAAGGGGCGGAGTTCATGACTTTATCGTTGTATTTTTTCAATTTTTTTTTTGAAGAGAAGTTGTATTCCGTTTGCAGCTTAAGCGTCACAAGCGTCCTGATTTTTTCATTTTTCTTGTTGTGGCTATGTAGTACCGTGAGTTGTGGGCAATGGCCGGTTCTTGATTGGTTCACCTTTTTACGACAAGTGTAACTGGGGGCGGGCTGTATGCCCTTCTGAAAAAATAACTGGGGGCGGGCTGTATGCCCTTCTGAACTTTGTCAGGAGCCATGGTCGTTCTCTCTCATTACGCCTCAACTAGAGGCTATGGCACACCTTGGCGCGCCTCCTGGCTGTTCCATGGCGGTCGATTCACGACTCCTACTTTTCTGTCTAGTTCCAGTTGATTTGAGTCGTCTTCGTCTCATGGCCTCATAACCCCGTAAGCGTCACCGTCGAAGGGAGCAGGGAGGTGAGGTGTGACAAATGCTTGCTTTTCTGTCCCTTCCCCTGAATATTGTAAAACTACAATATGTCTCGAGAAATTTTCTGACATGGTTGTGTCCTTTTTTAGGGAAAGTTTTTTTCCCTAATTGACAAATAAGAATTTGAGGTCGACCAAACCATGCAACACACCTGTCCGGCACCACCCAAAGGGTGTCCGCTTTCGGTGGTGCCGAGCCATATTTAGGGGCCGCCGGTGGAGATGCTCTAACCATACCACTCCGTGATGGCAATGCACTCAAATTCTGTGTAAAATGTAGTATTTGCATGACTATCCAAAGAAAATCGAAGTTTTAAAAATAGTGGTTTGATCAAGGTGCAGCTAAATGAAACCCATGTACAATTGAAGGGCCGAGGGCTGTCGCAATTCGCCATAGCCCACCACTTAAAACTTTGCAAAAGAATACAAGCTAGGCAAACAAGTTGTGATGTCAGTTGCAGTGTAGTCCGTTGAGACGCCAATGTACACCAAGCATCAATTCATGGATGGCACAAGCCAATCATTGTATCCACAACCATTTTCTTTTAGTTTTAGCTGTCTCCACCGTGTCTGAGAGGCAGACAGAGACAGAGCCAACCTCGAACCAATTCTGAACGACCCAGCAATCAGTCAACTCCTCCCAAGGTCTCTCTCTCTCTCAGCAACTCCCCTCACAACAGCAAGGAAATTGTAGTGCATTTTCTATCCAGACAGTTAGTTGCAAACCACCCAAACCCCAGCTGAATACATAATCAATCAACCGATTTTTCCTTAATCATAGCCTCCAATCTCCCATCCCACTCACTACTCAATCAACAAAAGAATATATTCATTTTCTTGATTACAAGGAATGGGACATGGCATTGGTTCTGCACTACTGATTGATGAACAACACCAAGAATCCACTAATTTTTACAGCAAGAAAATCAAATGCGAGTACGGCTAGCATCCGGAGGTCTTGGCCCTGAGGATGGTGCACTTGGTCCGCTGGAACGCGGTGGCGGCGACGTCCGGGTCGACGAGCTGCAGCTTGAGCGGGCAGATGACGGCGACGGGGCACTTCTTGCTGCGGCCCTTGTACTGCATCGTCCCGTCCAGCCTCGCCTCCACCTCGAACACCCCGGCCTCCTTCTCCTTTTCGAACTCCGTGGCCCCGGCCGCCGACAGTTTCGGCAGGGCCTTGGCGACGTCGCCCACGGTGACGCGCAGCGTGACCGTCTTCTTGGCGCCGTGGTCGAACGGCGGCACGCTGGCCTTCTCGTCGAAGCGGGTGCCGTTGAAGGAGAAGGAGGCGGGCAGGGCGCTGTAGCTGATGCCGTAGTGCATGTTGGGGTTGCGCAGGGAGAAGGTGACGGTGGCGTTGTAGGAAATGAGCTGGAGTTTGGGCGTGGAGGAGTTGGGGGACGGGGCGAGGGAGAAGCGCGTGAGGAGGGCGTCGTCGGCGCTGGCCGTGGGCGGCTTGACGACCGCGAAGGCGAGGATGAGGACGGTGAGGACGGCGGCGAGAACGGCGATGACGCTCGCCCAGATGGCCACCGTCACCCAGTCGCAGTTGCAGTCGCAGTCGCAGTCGCACCGCTGCCAGATGGCCATGGCCGCTGTGCTCGGGCGGAGGTTGGGGGAGGTGGATGGTGGCTAGGTAGATGCTGCGCGCGGAGAAGAAGCTCGCGGGGGATACTAATGGTGGAGTCGGAGGCACGGCGAGAGGGGGAGACTTTTGGTTTCGGGGGCGAAGGGTCTTCTGGACGCGGCAGACGAGACCAGACCAGTGGGGTCGTAAATAAAAGACATCTTGATGTGGATTGGTCGGAACGCGGCGAGGTGACCGTTGGCTTCTTTATCTCTGTTTTTTTTCCCGCCAAATTGGCTTTCTTTTTTGGCAAATTGTCGAGCTGTCAGGATCAACCGGGTGCTTTGCTTCGGAGCTCCACCCTGTCTTCCAGCGGTGTTCAGGTCTTCTTTTGAGCGTAAGTCGTGTTTCAATGTGGTTAACATTATCACTTGTATTCATAATAAAAAGATACAAAGTTGATACGAACACAAGTACCAGAAGATTAGGAGGATACAAACGGTTGAATTGATGCATACCACCCTCGTCGCAACTATCAAGCACCCACGTATTTCGTCGTCGCCGGAAAAGAAGATCACCAACGGTTTGTCCACATCTCGGCGTTGAATAAACTTGTCGCGAATAATACCACGAAATAGGATAGATTTGTGCATAGAGTTGCACGTTATTGGATCCGAAACTCACATGGAAGATTGGATGAATCCTACCACCCGCGTTCAGCTCTTTAGAGATATGTAATATGGCAAAATCTTATGCCCATTTGAAGTTTATTGCGTATTGGGAGCCAATGCGAGAGGCGGCCGTGCAACGATTAACGGATTATCTTTGATCCTCTGCGAGACTCGCATGCCAAATCATGTAATTGGATAGCCAAATTAATACTGCATAAATAAGAACCAACTTTGCGATATGCAAATAATTTTTTCATCGTGATGCTACTTGCTACAAAATGATTATAACTGGTTGATTGTTGTATTTAGTGTGGTCTTGCCAATCAAAAATTATGTTCACCCTCCACCACTTTGAGGCTTTGACAAAACTATCGAGAAAGCATATGCACGAGAGGCGTACCACGGAAACCCTAAGATTCTAGGAGTACTATGCGATGTGCTTATCATTTTTAATGTTGTTAAAGACCTTCGAACCTAACATAGCGATAACAAAAAACTACACGCTAGAGGTTGATTCATTGTGTTCCATCTACCTTTTGTGGAAGGGGTTCCCTCTGCCTTTCTACAATGTCAAATTTGTCGTCGGGCACAAGGAGAAACATATTTGTTTTTTTATGGGAACCAGAAAAACAGACGGAGTAGGAAATGGTGCTAGGACATGCTTAGAAATTGGCCCATCCATTTCGGCCCACATAGGCATGCACCAAGCATGCGCGCTCGAGAATCTGTTGCTTCAGCGAGTAGAGACTCCACATCCTTCTCATTCTTTGTGCCAAAAAAAAGGTCAGCAGCAAATGTCGACCGTGAGAATTGACAAAGCTTCACCCCGTTTTAAAAATTTGTCCAAAAATTTCAAAGTTCGAAACTTGTTGTCTAATTAATGACACGTACTGGCGTGTACTCCTACTCCCTCCGTTCTAAATTAGATGCAGGGCCGGCCCTGAGGGGGGGTCAGGGTGTGCGACCGCCCCGGGCCCTCGAATCCAAGGGGCCCCATCGATCAAGATGCGTTTGGAGCAAGCTCCATGAGAGGCAGGTTGGAGGTTTTCTTCCGTGCGTTCAGGTAGGAGACGAACAAGGAAGGGATCGAATCGTTACATCTTCTTAGTGGGCTTGATGTTGGCCTTTTTTCTTACGTTAGTTTGGGCCTTTTCCTCCTTTTTTTTCACCTGCTTCACTCCTTAGTTTTTTTTTACCTGCTCCACTCCTTAGTTGGATACGAGGTGAGTTCTCTCGTACTTCAAAAAAAGGAGCTACTCGGTGATTAAGTCAAGTGGGACCGGTGGGATTGCAACACACAGTCGAGGCATTTCTTTGTTAAAAAATTCCATGCATTTTTGTTCTTTAATTCCTTTTTTATTTTCTCTAGAAAAATCTAAATCTCTTTCTTGCGGGGCCTAAAAAATTCTGAACCAAAAAAGTTAAAATTTTAGTTTATATATCAGTTCAAATAACGAACAAAACTAAAAGGTCATGGACAGGTAAGCGTCTAATTCTCTATATCTTATGTGTCTTGTGTGTGCGGCATCGTTACAATGTTCCTTAAGGATGCCACTTCACCGCCCTCATTCATCAACACTGAGAGGAGAGTTCCAATCTCCGAGAATATACCTCATTGTCCTCACCGGCCACCTAGATGGCATGATTACAGTCAGTGTTGACGTGATAGGTGAGTTATATTGATACATCACTGAGTTCACACCTATTTATGTTTGATTGATTGTGTGATATTGTGATTTTTGTATGCACCTAGTGCTGTAAAAGTTTATATATGTTTGAATCAAGGGGCCCAAGCTCTAATTTTGCCCTGGGCCCCCGAAATCTCAGGACCGGCCCTGATTAGATGACTTTCATTTGTCTACATACGAATGTATCTATACTTATAACATGTCTAAATTAGAGTACATGCTTAAGAAAATACAGTACATAGGTGGTACCAAGTCGCAAATTGGTACTGAGTGCCGATACGACTGAGAAACACGCCGAAGCGTCCCTCTGCCCAGAGGAAAAAACTGAGCGCACCGCACCTACTAAGGCTACTTGCTATACATGAGTGAGTGTGAGTGCCAGTTAGCTGGCTACTAGAGTTGCTCTCCTGCCCGGCTTCCTCGAGCCAGCAAAGCCAGCAACAGTTCGTTAGCTCTCACATCTCCGTCGATCCATCTCCCTCTGCGCTAGCTCCACGTCCCCTCCCGTCCGGCGATCGATGGCGACGGCCGTACAGCTGCTGCTCGAGGAGGCGCGGGCGCCGGGGTTCGCGGCGTGGCTGCGGCGGCGGATCCACCAGCACCCGGAGCTGGCCTTCCAGGAGCACCGCCGCACTTCTGCACTCATCCGTGGCGAGCTCGACGCCCTCTCCGTCCCGCACCGGCGTCGTCGCCACCATCGCCGGCGGCTCCGGCCCTGGTCCGGTCTTCACGCTCCGGGCCGACATGGACGCGCTGCCCATCCAGGTGCGTGCAGCGTGCGTGATCCGGCCGCGACAACTACGTCTCAATAATGCATATGCATGCAGATCGTAGCAAAGGGACCGCGTAATTACTTGCATGTAGAAGGCCGGCCAGGTAGGCTCTGAATATAAAAATCGGAATTTAATCACCGGTTAATTAGCTTGCGTGGCAGTAGGTAGAAGTAGGGACTACAGACTAATCTTCACTACTTGTCATCGATGTCATTAAGCTTTAAGCATGGATCATACTAGTATGCTCTTGGTTTAACAACATCTAAGTATAAAATCGATCCATTTGCCGGCATGCATGCACGCAGGAGATGGTAGAATGGAAGTTCAAGAGCAAAGAAGATGGCAAGATGCACGCATGCGGGCATGACGCTCACGTGGCCATGTTGCTGGGAGCTGCCAAGCTGCTTCAATCACGCAAAGACGATCTCAAGGTACGTTTCCAAATTTTTCGGATATAGTAGATGGTTGAATTAATGTTTATACAGATTAATCCTTACAAATGTCACTTAATTACGACCCTCGGTCTTTCATGCTTGACATGCATCCTTAACCAACTAGGGCACGGTGAAGCTCGTCTTCCAACCGGCGGAGGAGGGCCACGCCGGCGCCTACCACGTGTTGCAGGAAGGCGTACTTGACGACGTGAACGCTATCTTTGGTGTGCACATCGACACGCTTTCACCTGTGGGCACCGTCTGCTCCAGACCCAGACCATTCCTCGCCAGATCGGCTCGCTTCAAAGCCACCATCACTGGGAAGGGCGGTCATGGTGCCTTTCCACACACCACCGTCGACCCTTTGATCGCCGCCTCTTCGATCGTCCTTAGCCTCCAGCAACTTGTTGCCCGTGAGATCGATGTCCTTCAGAGTGCGGTATGTTTGTCTTTTTACTATTTCTCAAGTGAACTGTTATTTCACTTGTCATCGTTGATGACCTCATGGCGCCAATGGTGAATAACGGGTTTGAAGTACCCATCGACATGTAGTGATGTCAGAGACAGACTTGGGCAAAATGAAACAAATCCTATGGGGTCAGCCTTATAGCCGTGGGTCTATCTATACAAAAAAAAAAAGACTAAGACAAATACTAGAGGATTTCCCAAACCGTGAATGTGAAATGGCACCGGTGCGATGCCTACACTTCCGCTTCGTCCCTAGAGGTAGAATAACGATGGTGCGGGGAGGAGCCATTGCCGAAAGGCATCTTAGGCAGAGCAAAGCATGAAGATCTCGTTGGAATGGTTATATTAGCGATGGCGGAATCATGTGTGGTGAGGATCGTCATGTTGGAGAAATAACTTTCTCTTGGTTTACAAACATGACCGACGAAGGAAGGGTGGGGTGCTGCTATATCCTAGGATTTTGGAGCAAGATAAGGATGTCACCACAAGAAGGTGCAAATCGAATAGAAGAAGTATCACCTCTTTTTAGAGGGTAGTACCGGAGGATCAGCTGGCACCAGTATGAGCGCTTTCGCTTCATCCCTCAAGGTAGAGTAAACGACGATGCGAGGGGAACGACATCGAAGGCAGAGCAAAGCATGGAGATCTCATCGGGATGGTTTTATTAGCGATGCACAATCGTATTAGGGTGTTAGAGCATCTCCAACCGGAGTTGCCAAATTTAGCCCCCAAATTGTCCGTGGACACGTCGGGCGTGTCCGCGGACAGTGACCGAACCACCCCTAAAAGTGGTCTCCTCCAGCCATGTACCTCAAAGTCTTCTCAAAATGTGGGGTCATTTGCATGTGATTTGTGGAGAAGGATAGAGAAGAATAAATGAAGGACAAAAGAAAGGAAAAAGGGGTCCAAGCAGACAGCCCGGACAGGTAAATCCTACACCAAACTCTCCCACATATGGGTTGAGTTTAAGGGTTGCAGGAGAGCCCGGATGTATAGAGACAGTTTGAAGGGACCGGTTGGGTGAGGATTTGTCACTCTCTCTCTTGCCGGACACGTCCGGGCAGTGCTGCAGGACATATAGGGAGGATTTGAGGAGACCGGTTGAGAGATGCTCTTAGTGTGGCGAGGATCGTCATGTTGGAGAGTAATAATTTTATCCTTGTTTACAAGATGAAGGAGGGGGTGGGGAGGGAGATAAGGAGGTCTCCACAACTATGTGCAGATCGATTAGAAGAACTACAACTCTTTATTTTTCCTTAATTTCAGAGGATACACAATAGTGATATTTATATGATGTCTTGTGTCCACAAGTTGGATTTATACTTAATCTCTCAAAATGATGACACCTCACCTCTCTTAATTAAAACGATAAACTGCCTAACAAAGATGCCAATGGGGCGCATATGGTGCACATTCAACGGGCAGTGCGTAGGGCGTCTCAACTCGGAGTGGAAAAAGGATGGCAGTGGTGGCGGCGCAAAAATAAGAAGATGGGTGAAAGGAACAAGAAAAACCAAAGATAGATCAAAGTCAAGAGCCCAAACATTAGATTGCATTGAGAAGAAGGTTCATGTGGATTAGTATATTCCCTCTTCGTTTGTGCATTGATTGTGCTAGTTTCTTCAACAAATTAACCGTGCATGTGTGCGTACTGTGTGTCTGATAAGGGGGCTTTTTACGGTACGGATGGGAAAATATAGGCCGTCCAGCCAGCAGATCCGACAGCCCAGGTCGATCAATACTTGTTGGCTAAGCGAATAGTATTTTTCCACCCAAGGGCAGTTTCGGTAGATGGAAAACGTTCACCGGCCTCGAGAGACTCATGTTTGCTCGACCTCCGGTGGTCCTCCGGAACAATAGCCTCGATGGCCTCCAGAGTTTGTGCAATTGTGCAAATCTTGGCGGTGCTGCAGGACATGCTGCTCTCCAGCAACCTGCTCGGAAGGGATCCTGATGTGGTCTGTGGGAGAAGCTGGCGAGCTCGCCACGGTCGACCTTGTTGGATAATTAGGCACAATTTCTATGATTAATTTCAGAATAATAAACATGATCGCTATAGCTACTAACATGTTAAACTCAAAAATACTATACGTATTAATTAACATGAACAGCAGCAAGACATCTACGAAGACAGCCATCGGAACGTGACGAACGTACCGAACGATTGTAGATGAAGAAGCCGTTGGAGCAGGCTGAGCGGCGACGGTCGCAGCTCGAAGAAGACGACGTTGGAGACGAGCCGCCCGCGAACCCGGAGATCGTCCAGGAAGTCGAGCCGTGATGAAGAACTTGAAAGCAGTCGCGCGGAGCGCTTCCCAAAAACCTTATTCGCCCTCTCCCGTACAGGATCACAAGGACGAGCGGTTCCGGAGACCTGCTGTCCCGTTCGCCGGTGCACGGGATGGAGTAGACTACGGTGGCGGCGCAAGGCACGAGATTGGCAAAACCTAGATTGGTTCGGTCGGTGACGGCGCACGCAGTGCACGACAATATATAGTGCGGTTCGGGAAAACCCTAACGGGCGTTTTCCCGGACTGCAAAAATAAAGCTCGGCTCGGCGAGATTCCCGCAACCCGCGGCGCGCGTGACGAGACGGGCGGGCGGTGCGGTGCGATGCGTGCGTGCGAGCGGCGGCGGAGGAGGAGCGCGCGGAGAGAGCCTTCTGTTCTCACAAGCACACCAAGTAGCACAACACTCCACTATATAAGTTGGTGTCTCCTCCAACTAGCAATGTGGGACTAAACTTTAGCTCCCACTCCACTCCCATGTGTGCTGCCACAAAAATGGGCTTTGAGATTTTTCTGAAATTGCTTATTGGGCTGCCCAAATGGGCCCAAATTCTAACAATCCCCCACCAGATCTCAAATTCCCATTTAGAGATTTTGCCAAACCTCGTTTCTTGTTTATATACCAGTGTTTCAGCAGAGACTGTTAAGTTGAACTTCCGCCTAGAGCTTCAAGCTACATCTACCAGCAACTTGAACAATGGACGAACCTTGAATTGCAAGTTTGGTGCCAATAGACTTCACTCAAAGTCATAACCAGTACGTGGCTGCCAGTAGCCTACCCCGCGGGTGGAGCATATGCGTCATACTCCCTGGTCTCTTCATGAGCTTACTAGAGATCACCCAAATCTCATAGACTGCGACGTTTAACAGTCGGACTCATATAGGTGTGTTCTTTCAAGGTCGCTCTGTAGGATAGCACCTTTGCTACGAATAGCCAACAGAAACACATTAAGGCATATTGCCAACCTGCCTTACAGAATGTGAGAGTTATGCATCTTCCCACGGAGAGGGTTACAAAATAACTCTCCTCAGTTAAACCACTAGCTTGTTCTTCCCAGGTCCTAATTCACGGGATCTCCGATCACATAGGTTGGGTTACCACTATGGTGTAACGCTCACGGGTCTCAACCCCATCTCCCTCGATGCACTATCTATCACATTACGTGATAGTCCCTTCGTAAAGGGATCTGCCAGGTTTTTGTCTGTTTGAATATAACTAACAGTTATTACTCCGGAGTTTCTCATTTTCCTGACAGACTTCAAGCGTCTCTTGACGTGTCTTGATGACTTCGCATTATCCTTAGCACTGTTCACTTTCGTAATAACCGTTTGGTTGTCACAGTTCATAAGGATGGCCGGTAATGGTTTCTCAACCACCGGCAAGTCCATCAAGAGCTCACGCAGCCATTCTGCCTCAACAGAAGCTGTATCTAAAGCAGCAAGTTCTGCTTCCATGGTTGACCTCGTCAAAATGGTCTGTTTGCAAGACCTCCATGACACTGCGCCACCTCCAAGAATAAATGCATATCCACTTGTGGCGTAGAGCTCATCAACATCTGAGATCCAGTTCGCATCACAGTATCCCTCAAGCACCGCAGGGTGCCCTGAATAGTGAATCCCATAACTCATTGTACCGTTCAGATAGCGCATGACCCTTTCAAGTGCATGCCAATGATCAATACCCGGGTTAGACATGAACCTGCTCAACTTGCTCACAGCAAAAGAGATATCAGGTCTCGTCGCGCTCGCAAGGTACATGAGTGAACCGATCACTTGAGAATATCTTAATTGATCTCTCGTTTCCTTTTTGTTCTTTCTGAGTGTCACACTGGGATCATAGGGTGTTGGAGAAGGCTTGCTGTCTATATAACCAAAGCGGCTCAAGACCTTCTCAACATAGTGTGATTGCGTTAACGTAATCCCACTCTCATCCCTAATCAGCTTAATGTTCAGGATCACATCAGCTTGTCCCAGATCTTTCATATCAAAGCTCTTTGACAGAAAGACTTGACCTCATTTATCACTATCATGCTTGTACCGAAAATCAGTATGTCATCAACATACAAGCATAATATAACACTATCGCCCCCACCATGGCGATAATATACACACCTATCAGCCTCATTAATGGCAAAGCCTGCAGAAGTTAAAGTTCTGTCAAACTTCTCATGCCATTGCTTAGGTGCTTGCTTCAGCCCATACAAAGATTTTAACAATTTGCACACCTTTCTCTCTTCACCTTTTACTACAAACCCATCAGGCTGATCCATATAGATTTCCTCTTCCAACTCTCCGTTAAGGAAAGCTGTCTTTACGTCCATTTGATGAACGATAAGACCATAGGAGGCAGCCAGGGAAAGTAGTACTCGAATGGTGGTGAGTCTAGCAACAGGTGAATAGGTGTCAAAGTAATCTTCGCCTTCACGCTGGGTGTAGCCCTTGGCTACAAGCCGTGCCTTGTACTTCTCAATAGTACCATCAGGCCTTAGCTTCTTCTTGAACACCCACTTACAACCCACAGGTTTGCAGCCGTAGGGTCGTTCAGATAATTCCCAAGTTCCATTAGAAAGAATCGAGTCCATCTCATTATGGACAGCTTCTTTCCAGTCATCAGCATCAGGAGATGCAAATGCCTCTGCAATGGACGTGGGAGTATTGTCCACAAGGTACACAATGAAATCATCACCAAAGGATTTTTCAGTCCTCTGTCTCTTGCTCCTCTTGGGAGCTGATTCATTGTCATCCTTCTCAAGGACTTCCTCAACAGTGGTTGTTCAGAATGATCAACAGATGTACTAGGTTCAGCAAATATCTCAGAAGAAATTCTAGCAATGCTATGCATATCCTTCATAGGAAACATGTTCTCAAAAAATGTTGCATCACGAGATTCCAAAATAGTATCAACATGCATATCAGGTATCTCAGATTTAACCACTAAAAATCTATAGCAAATGCTCCGCTGAGCATAACCTAGAAAGACACAATCCACTGTCTTCGGTCCAAGTTTTCGTTTCTTAGGAATTGGAACATTGACTTTCGCCAAACATCCCCAAGTACGAAAATAAGAAAGTGATGGTTTTCTCCCAGACCACTCCTCGTAAGGTGTCTTCTCTTTATCCTTGTTAGGAACTCTATTCAGGACATGACACGAAGTCAACAAAGCCTCCCCCCACCATGCCTTAGATAAACCAGCAGTGTCCAACATGGCGTTCACCAAGTCGGTCAGCGTGCGGTTTTTCCTCTCGGCAACCCCGTTTGATTGGGGCGAATAGGGAGGCGTCCTCTCATGAATAATACCATGTTCCTCACAGAATTCATCAAATACGTTGGAGAAATACTCGCCACCACGATCTGACCTAAGACGTTTGATCTTTCTCTCTAATTGATTTTCTACTTCAGCTTTATAGATTTTAAAGTAGTCTAAAGCTTCATCTTTAGTGTGCAACAAATATACATAACAGAACCTAGTAGCATCATCGATTAAAGTCATGAAATATCTCTTATCACCTTTTGTCAACACGCCATTCATCTCACATAGATCCGAATGTACGAGTTCTAGAGGTGCCAAGTTTCTCTCCTCGGCTGCCTTGTGAGGCTTTCGAGGTTGCTTAGATTGCACACAGCTATGGCACTTAGAACCTTTGGCAATGGTGAAAGTAGGAATTAAACTCAAACTGGAAAGTCTACTCATTAAACCAAAATTAACATGACATAAACGAGAGTGCCAAACATTAGCATCCGAATCCACACTGCCACAAATATGGTTTACTGACTTATTACAAAAATCCGATAATGAAAAGCGGAACAAGCCTCCGCACTCATACCCTTTACCAATAAATTGTCCAAACTTTGACACAACTACTTTATTGGACTCCAAGACTAATTTAAACCCATCTCTGCATAGAAGGGAGCCGCTAACAGATTCTTGTTCATAGTAGGGACATGCTGCACGTTCCTCAGCTGCACGATCTTCCCCGAAGTAAACTTCAGATCTACCGTGCCAACACCACGAACAGAAGCATGTGATCCATTCCCCATTAAGACGCTTGAATCTGCGACCTGATAAGAAGTGAACATAGAGATGTCAGCACATACATGAACATTAGCACCCGTATCAATCCACCAACATGGAGATTGAAATACTGAAAGCACAATCGGTAAATTACCGTACCCATCAGCATTGCTAGCGGTCACGACGTTGACATGCTTTGGTCTTCCCTTTCTTGTCTGCACGATCTGGGCAGTCCACAGAGAAGTGTCCACAAGTGTAGCACTTTAGCTCAGATTTGTTCAGCATCTTCTTCTTCTTCTTGAAAGAAGTAGTCTTGGTAGGCATGTTGAAGGAAGGCTTGCTCTTTGCCTTGCTCTTGCCATGGTGAAAGTTCTTCTGCACCATGTTGGCGCTAGACTGACCTTCACCACCTCTCTCAGCAGTGTCCTTAGCCCGAGCCTTCTCCTCAACATCAAGAGACGCTATCAGGTTTTCAACCGATATCTCCTGTCTCTTGTGTTTGAGAGTTGTGGCGAAGTTCCTCCATGAAGAGGGCAACTTTGCAATAATGCATCCAGCCACAAACTTGTCAGGTAAGGCACACTTAGCGTGCTCAAGCTCCTTAGCAATGCACTGTATCTCATGAGCCTGTTCGACTACAGAACGGTTGTTAGCCATCCTGAAGTCATGGAAGCTCTCCATGATGTACAGTTCACTGCCAGCATCTGCTACACCGAACTTAGCGTTCAGTGCCTCCCAGAGCTCTTTGGCATCTGTAATGTGCATGTACACATCAAACAGCTTGTTGCTAAGAGCACTCAGAACGAGTCCCACAAAGGCAGTATTGGTTTCCTTGAACTTGTTCTGATCCTCGTCAGATATAGTTCCTTCAGGTAAACCCTCACTAGCCTCGAACACTTTCAGAGATCGCAACCACAGTGTGGTCTTGTACTGCCATCTCTTAAAGTCCACACCGGTAAACTTGTCCGGCCTCAGCGCATCAGATAGATGTCCCATGTTTAACTCAGGAAATTGCCTATAACAAACATAAGGTTTTTGGATTGTTGGATATTAGGCATAATTTCCATGATTAATTCCAGAATATAAACATGATCGCAAAGCTACTAACATGTTAAACTCGAAAATACTAGACGTATTAATTAACATGAACAGCAGCAAGACATCTACGAAACAGCCATCGGAACGTGACGAACGTACCGAACGATTGTAGATGAAGAAGTCGTTGGAGCGGGCTGAGCGGCGACGGTAGCAGCTCGAAGAAGACGACGTTGGAGACGAGTCGCCCGCGGACCCGGAGATCGTCCAGGAAGTCGAGCCGTGATGAAGAACTTGAAAGCAGTCGCGCGGAGCGCTTCCCAAAAACCTTATTCGCCCTCTCCCGTACAGGATCACAAGGACGAGCAGTTCCGGAGACCTGCTGTCCCGTTCGCCGGTGCACGGGATGGAGTAGACTACGGTGGCGGCGCAAGGCACGAGATTGGCAAAACCTAGATTGGTTCGGTCGGTGACGGCGCACGCAGTGCACGGCAATATATAGTGCGGTTCGGGAAAACCCTAACGGGTGCAACCCTCGGCGAGATTCCCGCAACCCGCGGCGCGTCGTGACGAGACGGGCGGGCGGGCGGGCGGTGCGATGCGTGCGAGCGGCGGCGGAGGAGGAGGAGCGCGCGGGAGAGGGCCTTCTGCTCTCACAAGCACACCAAGTAGCACAACACTCCACTATATAAGTTGGTGCAACTCTCCTCCAACTAGCAATGTGGGACTAAACTTTAGCTCCCACTCCACTCCCATGTGTGCTGCCACAAAAATGGGCTTTGAGATTTTTCTGAAATTGCTTATTGGGCTGCCCCATATTGGGCCCAAATTCTAACAGACCTGTCCAATCTTGGGATGGTCGGAACCATCTGGAGTCCATGGCGGCTATTTCTACGCTTCCTGGCGCTCGATCTCAACCGCCTCTCGGTAGCCTTTGAAGGCAGCATCGGTACAGTTTGATTCCCCAAATCAAAAAATCAAGAGGACCATGAGACAAGGACGAGCAAGCAGCAGTAGAAATTGATCGTTCTGCTTCTTCCGAGTTGCATCACTGCTAATTTACAGAACATGTGTTGTGGAGGCGCAGACCTTAGTGGGATCGTGTGCCGGACAGCCAGCGAAGGTGGCGCACATACCGGCAGAATACCGGCCAAGGACCGCGGGAGAGAGTGGGGTTAGGTTTGTGCTCGCGAGAGCTTTCGTCCATGGCGCAAACACGACGGACTGACGGCGCTTTGTTTCCCTAGGACGTTTGCGGATTTTTTTTTCTTCTGTTTAGACCGTAAATTGCCCAAAATACACATAGGAATAGACGGTTGAGATGAGTAGTCCATACTAGCGCCTCAGAAGACAAGTAAATTGTACCGTAAAAGAACCCGTCTGATAAACATTATCGTACCCGTGCGTGTTTTCATCAACGTAGGTGGTGTCCGTGACCTTCATCAAAGGAGGTGACGCATTCAATGTTATCGCAGAATATGTGACCTTGGGTGGCACCTTCGGGAGCATGACAACGGAAGGATTATCCTATCTCATGAAGAGGATCATAGAGGTAACTGACAACATGAGATTAACTGGTTCCTTTGCGTCTTAATAACAACTACTAGTATTCTGCATTGATTTATTATAAATAACATGAATACACAAATAAAATTCTGAAGGTGATCGAGGGGCAAGCGGCGGTGGGCCGGTGCAAAACTACAGTGGACTTCGTGGAGGAGGAACTCCGGCCGTACCCAGCAACGGTGAACAACGAGGGCGTGTATGCGCATGTCAAGGCGGTGGCAGAGGGCATGCTAGGGGGTGCGCAGAAGATCCCAGCCGCCTTCTTCTTTGTTGGTGCCCGGCGCGCTGCCGAGGAGGTCAGTCATGTGCACACACCCCACCTAGTGATCGACGAAGATGTTCTCCCCATTGGAGCCGCCCTACACGCTGCTGTGGCCGTCGAGTTCTTGGTAAAGCAGGTGTCCACCGTAGAGTCATGCTTGGACTAGCTAGCTATGCACGCGCTCTACTTTTGCGTTTGTTTTCAAGGGGTGAATTTTATATTTTGTATTTAGAATTTGAAGATTTTGTTTTGTTTTCGAAGAGTGCCAAACTCATGCGTTCTTTTTGATTGTTATCGTCATAAGTTAATTTATTATTTACTCAACTTGTACGTTTAAGCTGAAATATTTGCAGTATGGTATAGTACTGTTTAAGGCGAGGAAGAGCAAGGCTCGAATACCATATACGCTGGTTATTTTCCAGTTTATTACTACGTACTCTAGTCTTAGTACGTGTCCTAGCGTAGTTCAGTTAACCGACTGGAGTAGCGTTTGAGTTGTAATCAGTGTGGAGTCCGAGCAGTAGTTGGATGTGAAGTCCGTTCAGGTTCAGGCTGTAGCGGGTCGTGGCTTCGTGTGTATATATACACGATGCTGTGCAAAGTTAACTATACACCACCACATATTGTGCCGTACATGTGACAATATTGGCGATACTATTGTGATCGCACTGCAACCATGTCCTTCGCCGGCGTAACTGTCATTGCTAACGGCAGGCTCCTGCAGCCGTCGGCCGTCTACTTCGGCGCCGCCAGCGGCAGCGGGTATCACCTTCTTGTGGTCGAAGGTTACTCCGGTATCAAACACACGCTCAACGGCACAGCAATCAGTTCTCGCCCTTTCATGCTTGGAGGCTATCGTTGGGTTCTCAAGTTGTACCCAAACGGTGATTGCAAAGACAGCACCGATTTCATATCCCTTTTTATTGAGCTTGACGAGGAAGTTGCTCAGCCTGTGAGGGTGCATGTCCAATTTAGTTTCATAGACCAGGTTGAAGAGCAAGCGGTGGCATGTATTCGTGCAACCGAGGCCGGTGATTTGTCTAGCAGTGACAGATCTTGGGGTGACCCTCGTTTCATGAAAAGAGGAGCCCTTGAGCAGTCAGAGCATCTAAAGGATGACTGCTTCACCATCAGGTGTGACTTGATCATCCAAGAACCCCTTGATCCCTTCATCGAGGTTCCGTCATCCAACATTCGTCAGCACTTGAAGGAACTCCTTCGGACAGAGGTGGGCACCGACGTGACATTCATGGTTGAGGGTGAAACGTTTGTCGCGCACCGGTGCCTTCTTGCAGCTCGTTCTGCCGTCTTCATGGCGCAGCTCTTTGGCCCCATGAAGGAGGGAACTAGGGGCGATGTCATACAGATAAACGACATGGAACCATCAGTGTTCAGGGCCTTGCTTTGTTTCATTTACACAGACTCGTTGCCAGAGATGGAGGTACCCAGCAGCATGGAGGTGGAAGGAGAAGCGGAAGAAGGCAGAGCTGAAGCTGCGTGGCTGCAACACTTGCTTGTTGCGGCGGATAGATATGATCTCCAGCGGCTCAAGTCAATGTGTGAAGCGCAGTTGGCTAAGCACATAGATCTAGACTCGGTGGCGACCGTTCTCGCTCTGGCTGCGCAGCACCATTGCTCCGGACTGAAGGAGGCCTGCTTGGAGTTCCTCAATGTCCAATCTCCTGCAGCTTTGCAAGGATTAGTGAAGACTAGTGACTGGGAGCATATGTCAACAACTTGTCCCTCGGTTCTTAACGAGCTCATTGCCAAGTTAGCCCGTTTCCAAAGTGTAGTTCGTTCCTTTTAATTGCTTATTAGTACTCTCACCTATGAGGAGTTCGTGCTGATATATTGTTCTATAGAAGGAACGTCGAGTGGGCAGTGCAGGCCAGGAACGATTTATAAAAATGCAGGTAGTACTGAGCGTCAACATTCATTCCTGTAATGACAGGCAGTACCTTCGCTACTTGTTCCTTCTCGTATATTGCTTTGTATCCTCCCCATCGCAGGAACATATGGCGTTATCAAATGGTTAGAAAGAAGAAGAATCGGGTCTGGTAAAAAGACATGTTAATAGAAAAACAAAATAGAAATCTGAAAACACTGAAGACGCGTGGCCTCGGGGCCGGCGTGGGGGGTTGTGTTGTTGTATGTGTTTTCGGCCAGTATATTTTACAAACTGACCAATTCATTCTTCTATATTAATGGAATGACACACCTCTTGTCCCGTTAAAATAAAAACAGTGCGAGGCGATCTTGGGAGCTCTCTGCGATTTATTCGTTCCTTTTTATTTTGTTATTCTCTTGTCTTACTACTCTTTTAATTTTTATGTTTCTAATATTAATCTAGACACTTAAAATTTTAAAAAGTCAAGATAAAATATTTATACAATACAAATAATGTTCATAAGGTTTTGAAATATATTCACAAGGTTTAAAAATGTTCGTATGGTTTAGAAAAATTGTACGTGAGTTCAAACAAATTCATATGCTAGTGAAAAAATGTTCTCATATTTAATAAATATCAAGAGGAGAAAAAATTCAGACCATTCAAAAAATCATGTTAAAATAAAGTTCACATGAGAGGAAAAAATGTTTGTGCCATTCAAATTAATTGGTCTTGAGGTCCAAAATCATCTTCATTTAATAAAAACTAAAAAACTTAAATGTTTTAATAAATAAAAATGAACCACAATTGAAAGTGATGTGAACTTGTTCACATTCAAATGTGTTATAATGTATTAGATTTAGTTACTTTATGGCACCCCCAGGTTTCGATAAATATCTAGGTCTGCCACTGTTTGCGTGCCATATATATTTACGCGAGTCCTACCTGGTTAGGAAATTTCTCATTGATTTCTCAAAATTTAGTGCCTTATAAATCTCCTCATTCTTTAGATTAGTATATTTGGTGCTCTACAAAAGTGTCATTTTTCTAATTGTTTTTTGGGTTATGGAGTTAAACTTTGCTACTCAATAATTTTGTTTTTACACAAATTCATTTATTTTTGGGTTATGGAGTTAAACTTTGCTACTCAATAATTCATCAAACAACTATAGAATTGCTGCACTGGTCATCTAAATCATAAGTCCGAACTGATGGAAAGGGGCTAGGCATATATTTATATTCAACACTCCCCCTCACGTCTAGCCTATTTTAGTCCTTAGCGTGGGATAGGAGCAGGCCGCAGGATCTTTTTTTCCTTTTCTTTTTTTTAATCCGCGTGAGCGGGGTCTCGAACTCGAGACCTCTTGGCTCTGATACCATATAGAATTGCTGCACTAGCCATCTAAATCATAAGTCCGAACTGATGGAAAGGGGCTAGGCATATATTTATATTCAACAACAACATCTTTGTCACATATTTCACCAATTCGCTAATAGAAGTGATCCAAAGAAAAAACAAGAAAAAATTGATTCAATAGGAATACAACTTGCTTGATTGATCATATAAGTCCAATCAATACTTTCTCAACCTCCTTAAATTCATTGGCTACAATGTTGCTTTTCTCAGTTGACTTCTCTAGCTTGCACATCTCCTTCTCTTCCTCCCTACTCTTAGAGATTTGCGTCATCCCTACCCTCATCCATAGCAATTCCAGTATCTAGTATATTTCGGTTCATCAATAGATCAATGCAATCTTGTTCCCAATACCAAAGCACTCAACCTTTTTACATAACAACAAATCTTCTGAAACTATGAGATTTAGATTGCACTGAATCGAAGAACAATGATACAAAGCTGAACTCATTTTGTCCATTTCTCCGTGCTCGAAACCCGCTGCACCAACTGCCGCAGTCACAGTTGATGATTGGTAGAGACTAGTGACTAGCCGACGAACTGCTTGGGGAGGGCTGAGTCAAGACGACCAGTGGTCGTGGACGTGTCGGCGATAAGTTTAACGACAAAACGACACCTAGAGGAAGAAGACATATCCAGAGGTGGCGCGGAGCGGTTGGGTGGCTGCGCGGTTCGGTCCAGGGCGGATCCCGTGGAAACGTGACGACAACAGACGTGCATTCGTCAAATCCGGCGACAGCGGAGGTGGCCGTAGATTCGCGACGCGGCGGGTGCTAGGGGGTGTGGTGGTGGCGACGGTGGAGGTGGTCGAGGTCTCGAGGGGAATAGTTTTCTTCAGAAGGCCGCGGTCGAGTATATTTTAGAGTTGGCTGACCGGCGGAGAATGTTTTTACTCGTTTAATGGTTATAGGGAGTCGTTTAGGTGCGGTCTAGCCGAGCCCTTAGTTTCCGTATTACTAGTACGTGTCCTACCGTAGTTCAGTTTACATGCCGACTAGCTTTTGAGTTGTAATCAAGGAGTAATCGGATGCCCAGTCCGTTTAGGTTTAGGGTTGTCTGTGGGTCGTGGCTTCGTGTGCGTGTATATATATACACGAGGGCGCTGTGCAAAGTTAATTATAGAGCAGCAGAAATTCTACCGTACGTGTGAGCTAGGAGCAATAAAGACAAATCGAAGGGCACGTCAAGCACTCTTGGCGATAATATTGTGATCGCACTGAAATCAACCATGTCATTCGCCGGCGTATCTGTCATTGCTAACGGCGGAAAGCTGCAGCAACCGTCGGCCGTCTACTCCGGCACGGCCAGCGGCAGCGGGTATCACCTTCTTGTGGTCGAAGGTTACTCCCATATGAAGAACATGCTCAATGCCACAACAATCAAGTCTCGCCGTTTCATGCTTGGAGGCTACCGTTGGGTACTCAAGTTGTACGCAAACGGTGAGAACGCGGAGAGCACTGATTTCATATCCCTTTTTCTTACCCTTGATGAGGAAGTTAGACAGCCTGTGAGGGTGTATCTCGACTTCAGTTTCATCGACCAGGTTGAAGAGCAAATGCCGGCATGTATTCGTGCAACCGACGCATGTGATTTCTCTAGCAGTGACAATTCTTGGGGTCGCCCTTATTTCATGAAAATAGAAGACTTTGAGCGGTCAGAGCATCTAAGGGATGACTGCTTCACCATTCGGTGTGACCTGATCATCCATGAACCCCTTGATCCCTTCATCGAGGTTCCGTCGTCCAACATTCGTCAGCACTTGAAGGAACTCCTTCGGACAGAGGTGGGCACCGACGTGACATTCATGGTTGATGGTGAGACGTTCGTCGCGCACCGGTGTGTTCTTGCAGCACGTTCCGCCGTCTTTATGGCGGAGCTCTTTGGCCCCATGAAGGAGGGAACTAGGGGCGATGCCATACAGATACAAGACTTAGATGCATCAGTGTTCAGGGCCGTCCTTCATTTCATTTACACCGACTCGTTGCCAGAGATGGATATAGCTAGCAGCATGGAGGTGGAAGGAGAAGCCGAAGAAGGCAAAGCTGAAGCTTTCTTGGTGAACTTGCTTGTTGCGGCGGATAGATATGATCTCCAGCGGCTCAAGTCAAAGTGTGAAGCGCAGTTGGCTAAGCACATAGATTTAAGCTCGGTGGCCACCATTCTCGCTCTAGCTGCGCAGCGCCATTGCTACGGACTGAAGGAGGCCTGCTTGGAGTTCCTCAATGTCCAATCTGCTGCAGCTTTGCAAGGAGTAATGTCGACTAGCGACTGGGAGCATATATCTGTATCTTATCCGTGTGTTCTGAACGAGCTCGTTGCCAAGCTCGCTTCGTAAGTGTAGTTCGTTCCTTTTAATTGTTTATTTAGTACTCTACCCCAAGAGGATTCGTGATCTATTTACCGATCTATTGTTCAAGTACGTCGAATGTACTGGCAAAGCCGTCGGCATAGGTATGGACATAGGTACTCAGCCGAGCAAAGCTGACTGGAATTTGCACGGGACTCACGGCCCCCTCATGGCTGCTCTGGAGGTATTTTACTAGGCGTCAGGACTGATACCATGAAAGTTTTGGAGGTTACGGATGGCGATTTTCATATCAAAATGCACATCCGTAATAAATCCGATAACTTCATCTGGAGTCTTGTCGCCGTGTATGGGCCAGCTCAGGAAGTGGCTAAGACCTCTTTTCTCTGTGATATGGTAAACTTAGCAAAAGATAACCCCTACCCTTTGATCATTGGTGGGGATTTCAATCTGCTACGGTTTCCATTCGAGAAAAGTAAGGGTCGGTTCGACAACCGTTGGCCTCTTTTGTTCAACGCAGTCATTGACAGGTTGAACTTAAGAGAGATAACGATGGTGGGGAGACAGTTCACTTGGGCTAATTCCCTACCTGAACCCACATACGAGAAACTAGACCATGTACTGATGGATTCTGAATGGGAAGATAGGTTCCCATTGGTGTCGGTACGGGCTCTAGAACGTATTGAGGGTTTGTCGGACCATGCTCCCATTCTTTTGATCACTGGAGTGCCTAGAGTGCAGTGTAGACCACGGTTCAAGTTTGAGTTTGGTTGGTTACACCGTGAGGGATTCCATGAGTTGGTTAAAAGAATTTGGGAATTACCGGTAGCGGGTGATACGCCTATCCAGCGGTGGAATAACAAGATACGTGCTCTACGTACTCACCTCGTCGGTTGGGCTCGTCATATTACCGGTTTAATTAAAAAAGAAAAAGTACGACTTTCCTCGATAATCGATGCTCTAGAAGCATTAGCAGAAGTTCGGTTACTGTCTGCGCAAGAAATTGAGCTAAAGAGCCAATCTAATGCACAGATAGCGAAACTACTGCGTGAGGAGGAGCTAAAATGGTATCAACGTTCCAAGGCCCAATTCATTCTAGAAGGAGATTCGAATACTCGCTATTTCCATAGTATTGCCAATGGCAGACACAGGAAAAAGCGTATTCATTCTCTGGCCCAGGATGAAGGAACGATTGAGGGCCATGAACAGCTAAAGTCGTACATTACAAATTACTATAAAGCCCTGTTCGGTGCTCCAGAGGAAGGAAATTTCTCCTTGGATGAGTCCTGAACAGCGGACATTCCCCAGGTTTCAGAAGAGGAAAATAGCCTTCTTACTAAACCCTATTCAGAGGAGGAAGTGAGAATGGCGGTTTTCCAAATGAAACATAATTCAGCTCCGGGTCCTGATGGCTTCCCAGCCGAGTTTTATCAGAACTTTTGGGATGTTATCAAGGCTGATTTGCTCCAATTGTTCGCCTGTCTTCACAAAGGACAATTAGAGTTGTTTCGTCTCAATTTTGGTGAAATAATTTTGCTACCTAAGGTTAACGAGGCAGAAAGGATCCAACAGTTTAGACCTATATGCCTACTTAACGTTAGTTTTAAAATATTCACCAAAGCGGCGACGATTCGACTGAACACTGTGGCAGATCATGTGGTTCGTCCGTCTCAGACGGCTTTTATGAAAGGTCGCAACATCCTTGATGGAGTCGCGGTCCTACATGAAACGGTCCATGAACTACATAGGAAAAAGCTGAACGGGGTAATTCTTAAAATTGACTTTGAGAAAGCTTATGACAAAGTTAAGTGGTCTTTCATCCAGCAGACCCTAAGAATGAAATGCTTTTCTTCAGAGTGGCGCGCGTTAATTAATTCCTTTGTTTCCGGAGGAAGTGTAGCCATCAAGGTCAATGATGACACTGGCAAATATTTCCAAACGAAAAAAGGCCTCAGACAGGGTGACCCGCTTTCCCCAATATTATTTAATATAGTGGCGGATATGTTGGCTATCTTGATTGAACGCGCTAAAACTGAGGGTCAAATTGAAGGATTGATTCCCCATCTTGTTGATGGTGGATTATCGATTCTTCAATATGCCGACGATACAATTCTTTTTATGGAGCATGATATCGAAAAAGCTCGTAACCTAAGTTGATTTTGTCAGCCTTCGAGCAACTTTCGGGTCTTAAGATAAATTTCCATAAAAGTGAATTGTTTTGCTTTGGCGAGGCTTAAGAGAACGCCGCCTTGTATGCTGAGCTTTTTGGCTGTGAGCAAGGACAATTTCCTATCAACTATTTGGGCATTCCGATTCACTATCGGAGACTTACAAATGCTGAATGGAAAAGGGTGGAGGAAAGGCTTCAATTACGTTTAAATAGCTGGAAAGGCAAACTCCTATGCCTTGGTGGAAGATTGGTTCTCATAAACTCGGTACTAACAAACATGGTACTGTATATGATTTCATTCTTCCAACTGCCTAAAGGGGTCTTAAAACGATTGGATTATTTCCGATCTAGATTCTTTTGGCAAGGGGACAGTGAGAAGAAAAAATATCGACTGACTAAATGGAGTGTGATTTGCTGCCCTAAAGACCAAGGAGGGCTCGGAGTTCATGACCTTGAGGTCAAGAACAGAGCGCTGCTAGGTAAATGGCTATTTAAACTTCTTTCTGAAGATGGAGTTTGGCAAACCCTCCTTAGGAGAAAATATGTTGGAGATCAAGCTGTTTCCCAGGTTCTTTGGAAACCTGGTGATTCACACTTCTGGGCTGGCCTCATGGCTACAAAGAAGTTCTTTTTTCCACATGGCTCTTTCTCAATTAGGGATGGTTCAAAAATTCGCTTCTGGGAGGATATTTGGCTTGGCCAATCTACCCTCAAAGAACAATATCCGGCTCTATATTCTATTGTTCGAAACAAAAGTGACACGATCGCGAAGGTGTTGGGTACATCCTCACCAAATGTTTCGTTCAGAAGGAGTTTACTTGGAACAAGACAAGCATCTTGGAATGCTTTGCTCATCCGATTGGATTCAATCCAATTATCGGAAGGTCCAGATAAGTTTCAATGGAATCTGACGACGAACGGCAAATTCTCGGTTGATTCCACGTATAGAGCGCTTATCCTACCCGAAATTCCAGTCGATAGTGCTTATAATAACAAACTTTGGAAGATGAAGATACCACTAAAAACTAAAGTGTTTGCGTGGTATTTACGTCGACGAGTAATTCTCACCAAAGATAACCTTGCCAAACGCAATTGGCACGGAAGTAAAAAGTGTGTTTTCTGTCAACACGACGAGACCATTACACACTTATTCTTTCAGTGCGAGTTCGCTAGGTCTATATGGTCAGCCATCCAGATAGGTTCTACCTTACACCCACCCAGATCCGTTGCTAACATTTTTGGCAGTTGGCTTAACGGAGTGGATCCTAGGTTCAAACTAATCAGTAGGGTGGGAGCGATTGCTGTTATTTGGTCGCTATGGCTATGTAGAAATGACAAGGTTTTTAATGATAAAAATTCTTCTCTTATGCAGGTTATATACCGGTGCACAGCGACGCTACGAGCTTGGTCATCCCTGCAGCGTGTGGAGCACCGAGACTTATTTTTGGAGGTGGCGTCGAGACTGGAGGCTGCGGCCAGGGAGTTATTTTCCCGGCATGGGTGGCAACATAGACTCCGGATAGACCTACCAGCAGCCTAGGCGGATCTACAATTTCTCATTTTGATATGTAATTCGCCTTTTTATCTTTTGCTGACCGACTTGAGTGATGGTGAACTGACGGCTGTGTGCATCTTAGTTATGCAGAGGCCGGGTGTAATGCTTAAACCTTTTAAGTAATAAAAGCCCTTTATCTAAAAATTTGCACGGGAATGGAGCAGTGCGCAAGCCAGCCAGCGTAGGAATTCGGAAATAGATGTGCAACATCATACCGGTGACAACGGAATCGGGAATAGGCTTCGATGGAATTGGATCAGAAGGGATTTGTTGGACGTGCGTGCTTTGAGATTCTACCGGCCAGGTGGCAACGATCGGATCGGGTCTATCCTGCTGGGGTGATAGACCCGGTCTCATAGGATTTTTCTCCGGTGTCAGTGACCTTCATTAAAGGATTCGAGATTTTCAATGTCATTCCAGAATCTGTGGTGTTGGATGGTACCTTCAGGAACATGACCGCAGATGGATTATCCTATCTCAAAAAAATCGGAGAGATAGTTAACTCATACTCACTCCGTTCCTAAATGTAAATGTAAATGTTTTATGTGTTACACATGTTATATATGTTGTATAGATGCATATTAAAATGGATGAACATATACATGTAGGGTGTGTTTGGTAGGTTGTATCACCCTATCACAACTTTCTCAGTCCATACATGCTGAAGTGGGCCGGGTTGGGATGAGATTTTTTCTGTGTTTGGTGCCCCGTATGACCTGGGCCAGGTTAGGATGAGATGTTGTTTGGTTGTCCCGGTTCCACCGAGCCATGCTGAGAGTAGTGTCTAGCAACAGAAATTACAAACAGGTACGAAATCTCAGAGTTCACAAATACGAAATTACAAACAGGACCAGATTATTACAGAAAGGTCCTTGACAGAAATTTAAAAAAAGCAATCAAGTCCAATGTCAGCCGGCGATGTGCTCTGGCTCGTCCGGCGGCGCAGGAGCAGGAGCTCGGCGTCCGTGGCGAGCGGAGGGAGCTCGACGGCGCAGGAGCAGGAGCTCGGCGTCCGTGGCGAGCGGCGGGTGCTAGCCGGCGCGAGCAGCTCGGCGGCCGGCCGTGGCGAGGGACGGCAGAGCCTGCACCGATGCGAAGCTTGGCGGCACCGATGCGGTGCTAGGCTGCGCAGGTGCTTGTCTCCAGCGCTCGTTTCCGGCGGCGGTGGTGGTCCTCCGGCGGCGAGGCAGCGTGGAGGAGGCGGCGCGGCCGTGGTCGTCTCCGTGGCCGTGGTGGTCGCCGGCGCGGAAGGAGCGGCCGTTGCCGGTGGTCGTCTCCGTGGCGGCGGGCGCGTAAGGAGGAGGACGACGCGAGGCCGCGGTGGTCGTCTCCGTGGCGGCGGGCGCGGGAGGGGCGAGGGGCGGCGGCCGCGGCCGGCGGGAGGAGGAGAGAGGAGGCGCTGCGGCTCTCCACAGACGTGCGGCCGTGGGGGGGGGGGGGGCAAGTGAACAGTCCCCGTCCCGGGGTGGAGACGCGCGTGCTTCCGTGTCACGCGTACAGTGTTTTGCGGGGATGAGTTCAGCCTGGGCGAGGTGAGAAGCTCGATTCGAGCTTCCCATCCCGGCAGTGCCCAGGGGCGTTTTCCGCATGAGCTCGCCCCTGCCGAGACGGCCCGACCCAGGCTAACAAACAACGGATGCATAGCTCAGCCAGGTTGAGGCGAGAATCTGCGGGTTCGCCCACTCTACCAAACACACCCGTAATGTGTGTAGATACATTTGTATACATGTGAATGTGGACAAATGCTAAAACATACTTCCTCCGTCCCAAAATAAATGTCTCAAGTGGATGTATCTTATGTCTAGATATATTCATTTTTTGGTAAACTTGAGAGACTTATTTTTGGACGGAGGGAGTATTACATTTAGGAATGGAGGGAGTATACAACATCGTAATAAGATTCATCTGTTGCTTGACATTTGCACACTACTGATGTACTCTCTCCGTTCCAAATTACTCCCTCCGTTCCAAATTAGATAACTTCTATTCGTTCACATGTGCATGAATGTATCTAGACATGTTACAAGTATAGATACATCCACATTTGGATAAATGGAAGTCATCTAATTAAGAACGGAGGGAGTAGATGACTTGTTATCCATCACATGTGCATGTATCTATACATTTAACATTACTGTAGCTAGCTACAGTAAACAATGTTACACTGTTTCGATCCGAGCCGCCGCCCGCCGATCGGACGGTCCACGCAGCACAACCATGACGCTTTTGCAAACAAACCCCTCCAAAAACTATAAACTAACCGCAGTCCACGAAATCGCGAGGCGAGGGACCGATTCGAAAATTGCAAAAACGTGACGGACTAATTTGCAAAACTGACCTCACAGCCCCCTTCCCCCTTCTCCTCCCGCGCGACGCGGAGGTCGCCGCGCCGCCGCCGACGCGCCTCGCCGCCGCTCCAGCCCTCCTCCCTCAGATCTACCAACACGAAGGCCTCCGCCGTGGTCGCCTCCTCCGGCGACCTACAGGCGGCGGCGCCGCCACTCCCGGGTTGCCCGCGTCGACGCGCCTCCGGTGCGGCCGCCCATGCGTCCTGCCTCGCCGTGGTTTGCCGCCGGCGTCCGCGTCGCCGCCGCGGCAGCTCCGCCCGTGGGTGACGTCATCCTGACGTCACCACGGGCCTGGGCTGGGCAACGGGCCGTCTGCTGGGCCCCTACCTCGGCCCTCTATTTTTTTCCCATTATGTTTCTTATTTTCCAAAACTTTTCAAACTTTTGAAATACAGATCCAAATCAATTCAAACCAATTTCCAAGTATTTGTAAAATCAAAGTAGTCATTCCAAATGCTTTAGGACCTTTTTCCAACTTATTTGAAATCTCAAATTCCAAATAAATATAATTGAACCGAAAAACAAATTTTAAGAATTTCTAAAAAAATTGTGAACATCAAAATAGTCATTTCATATGCCTTCCAACCTTTTCCAAATTATTTTAGATCTTATTTTCCAAATAAATATAATTGAATCAGAAAAACAAAATTAATAAAAAAATATATAATGCTTCGCATAACTTAAAACACTTTATAGATGCTGTTTCACGGTATTTAGACAATTTCAGAAAACAACTACATGCTGCAAAGTCATAAACTTATTCAGCTTAATATTTCGAAATAATCCAAATTTAGTTCCTCTAATTATGGATTGAATTTCATGAATACTCACGTAATGTATTTCCTCTGAATATGGAGTTACATTAAATTTTTGAAGCAACAACACTAACATATTGCATCATTTAAAATAGATTAACATTTAGAGGTAATTTAACTTAACTCTCTCCAATTAATATTTAGAGGCAATTTAACTTAACTCTCTCCAATTATGCATATAAATAAAATAAATGCTAAAAAATAGCCAACATTTCCACATAATCATACTATATTCCCTATTCAGTTCCTCTAATTATGCATTGAATTTCATGAATACTCACGAAATGTATTTCCTCTGAATATGGAGTTACATTAAATTTTTTAAGGAACAACACTAACATATTGCATCATTTGAAATAGATTAACATTTAGATGTAATTTAACTTAACTCTCTCCAATTAATATTTAGTGGTAATTTAACTTAACTCTCTCCAATTATGCATATAAATAAAATAAATGTTAAAAATAGCCAACATTTCCACATAATCATACTATATTCCCTCTTATTATGGTGCTAAATAAGAAAATTATGGCAAAATATAACCATATTTGCCCATTTCGATTTAGCTAACATATTTGGAAAGAATATAACTTAGATTCCTCTAATTCTGTACTTAGACTTAAAAAAATGTTTGCTCAGATGATTATTAAACGAAAATGCAAGTTCACTTCTTCAAATTATGGATTGAGTTTAAATTGAATTTAAGAAATGCTCAAACAATGTATTCCCTCCGATTAGTAAGTTAAATTAAATATGTAAGACAAGACATATCATATCAAACCGACTACATTAACATTTACAAATAATATAACTAAACTCGCTCCAATTATGCAATTCAATTTACTAAATACTCAAATTGAACTTAACTTTCCTTAAATATGAAATTAAATTTAAAGAATGCTTTATTACATGCACATTTTAGGAAATCTCAAATTCTTTTCCTCCAAAGATGGATTGAATTTAATAGTTGCTAATACAGTATATCTCCTCTAACCAAAGATCAAAATTACATATTTACGGCGAAGTACAAACATAATATTTAGACATAACCATGATATATTCCCTCTAAATGTGGTGGTAAATAAAAAAATTATGGCAAAATAGAACCATGCAATATTTAGACATAACCATGCTATATTTCCTCCAAATATGGTGGTCAATAAGAAAATTATGGCACAATGGAACTATATTCCATCATTTCAATTTAGCTACCATATTTAGAAGCAATATAACTTAATTCTGTCTAATTATGTACTCACATTTTTTTTTAAATGATTAGCCGAATACTTCGATGAAATACAAATTTGTTCCTCCTAATTACAAAATGATTTTCAAATTGAATTTGAGCTAAGTACAATATAAAAATTATAACTATCTCCTTTCCTTACAAATATATATATATAACGCAATTACAAAAAAGAGAAAAAAAAATCACAAAAATATTCACAGCAATGGCGTGCGGCGTGCCGCCGCGCAAAATTTAACTAGTTAGACTTCTTGGAGGTGGAGCTTCGTCTGTACTCTGTACCCACCCACCGTGAACGATGAAGACATGTATGCACATGCCAGGACGGTGGCCGAGGGAATGCTCGGGGCGACGAACCTGAGGTTGTGCCCCAAGTTATGGGTGCGGAAGACTTTGGTTTCGATGCACAGAAGATTCCTGCCGCCTTTCTTCTTCATCGGTGTCCATGGTGGCGGGGAGATGAGCCATGTGCATAGTCCACACCTAGTGGTTGACGAGGGCGCCCTCCCCATCGGGGCTGCCATGCATGCCGCCATAACCATCGAGTTTCTTAACAAGCATTAACATATCATCGCTTCTTCCCTCTCTTGATTTCTACACATTATGGCCAGCACAAAAACAATCACCTCAAAATGTTCAGTTTTTACATCCTAAAACTTTTTGTATATGTATTTGTACTTTCCGTTCCGAAGCAGTGCACTACCCCTTCGTATTTTGTCTGCCGTAAAGTTTTTTGTTCGAAAAGTTTCAACCTTTATAGACTGGTGAAAATAATATATCTTCTGAAAATATTGAATTTCTCTAACTTTTTCCTATATTTTTTTTCAAATCTTTACCTGCTTAAAAAACATTAAAATGTTTAAACGTGGATAAGATCATAGTAAATGTTTTTTTTGTCGAATCTGTTCATTTTTTTTCAGAATGAGCAAATGAAATACCATTGGAATTGGGTCCTTAATTTCTTGCAAAAAAATTTGTATAGAAAGGTTTTGAAAATTCCATAGTTTTGAAAACTAATTTTGAAAACACTAAAATAGGCATCAGATTAAAAAGGAAAACGATTGTCTACAAGAATTTTATACCCTTTACTAGCTCGAACGTTGCAAAAAAATATAAGGTTGATAGATATTGAGTACACACAATTTCGTCCTATAAATTTATTCGCAAATATTTTCATACTAAGAGCAGTTTTGAAATACCAAAATCCACGTAGAATAATAGGCAGCAAACATTTTTAGAGCAAGTCTCAAGCTCTGTACCTAAATGACACAAAAGATATATCGCTACAAAGATAACGACGACGCGCCACCTTTTCTCCAATTTCTTACGGTTTAAAAATATTTATAAGTACTAAACTGACATCCCCGGGACATGAACTTGATGGGCTAGGTTGGTAGAAAGTACCACCGCTAGTGTACACGTCAGGACGAGCAGTGCGAAAGTAGCGCGCATCGATCCTCCTGATCCGCTTGCATATACGCACGCGCTAGCTCCGTCGCTTCTCATACCTACTCCTTCCCTCGTGAGCTTCAGGCTTCCGGCGGCGATCGATGGCGGCCGGGCAGGTGCTGCTGGAGGAGGCGCGGGCGCCGGAGTTCGCGGGGTGGCTGCGTGGGCTGCGGCGGCAGATCCACCAGCACCCGGAGCTGGCCTTCCAGGAGCACCGCACGTCGGCACTCATACGCGCCGAGCTCGACGACCTCGGCGTCCCCTACGTCTGGCCCGTCGCGCGCACCGGCGTCGTCGCCACCATCGCCGGCGGCGCCGGCCCCGGTCCGGTGTTCGCGCTCCGGGCCGACATGGACGCTCTGCCTATCCAGGTCAGCCCGGCGGTAGCAATAATGCAATCAGCAGTAAACTAATCGCGCAACTAGTCACTTGTTAATTGCATGGAGAAGGTGAGGCTTCGATCGTTATGTAAATCGATATTGGGTCGACGATGATGACACAATTAGTTGTTAATTGCACGCGCAACGTGCATGGAATCTTATATAGTACTATAGGCTATTTGTAGGTTGAGTATGGATTGTAGAATAAATAGTACTAGTAGATGTTTATGGAGAGAATTGTTGGTCGTTTGGGGCTTTGGGCATCCAACTTGGTATAAAATAGATATATTAAATTCTTGATTGTTAATTACTTCAATGTGTGATTGATCCATTCATCCATCGGCATATGCAGGAGATGGTAGAATGGGAGTTCAAAAGCAAGGAAGATGGCAAGATGCATGCTTGTGGGCACGATGCTCACGTGGCCATGCTGCTCGGAGCTGCCAAGCTTCTTCAATCCCGGAAAGAAGATCTCAAGGTACGGACGTGCTCCCGCTTGGAACTACGTACCCATACGCTAGCTGTTGGTGGGATAATTCTCATGCACAGTTCTGCTAATTCTCGGCTGACTCAATTTTCCGCAAATCTCTAACACCTAAATTTATACATTACTTGGCCAAAATTTCAGTACTGCAAGTTCTCAGGAGTGTGCATCTTCTTGTCAAACTTAAATCGATCTTGCCCTCGATTTTAAATATCATGCATGTGACTTCTGGATGCTATTTATTGTTTGGCTTGATCAGGGCACAGTGAAACTTGTCTTCCAGCCAGCGGAGGAGGGCCATGCCGGCGGTTACCACGTGCTGCAGGAAGGCGTCCTAGACGACGTGGATGCCATCTTCGCCGTGCACATCGACACGCATCTGCCGATGGGCACAGTCGGCTCGAGGCCCGGACCGTTTCTTGCTGGATCAGCTCGCTTCAAAGCGACCATCACCGGGAAAGGCGGGCATGGAGCCGTGCCACACGCCGCCGTTGACCCGGTGGTCGCTGCGTCCTCGGTCGTTCTTAGCCTCCAGCAGCTAGTTGCTCGTGAGATTGATCCACTTCAAAGCGCGGTACGACTTTTGCTATTTGTCAAGTGGTACAACTAGGAAATTCTTACTTATACCTATGAAAACAATCATCTTTATATGGATGGTGGGTTGTACATTCTCTCTAGATTTGTGAATTAATCAAACTACTTTAACATCTTGATATGGCGTATCTGCGTCTGATCAACCGTAACCAGGTATTGTTTAATGAATGCAGGTGGTTTCAGTGACCTTCATCAAAGGAGGTGAGACTTTCAATGTTATCCCCGAATCTGTGACCTTGGGAGGTACATTTAGGAGCATGACCACACAAGGATTATCATATCTCAAGAAAAGGATCAAAGAGGTAATTAACAACAAGACCTTGAGACCAACTGGTCACTTGGCATCGCAACAACAAAATACTTTGTTTTACCTTCTTCTAACTATTACAATGTGATAAATTAATGAAGGTGATCGAGGGCCAAGCGATGGTGGGACGGTGTACGACGACGGTGGACTTCATGGAGGAGGAGCTCCGACCATACCCGGCGACCGTAAACGATGAGGGTCTGTACACACATGCCAAGGCAGTGGCGGAGAGCATGCTTGGGAAGGAGAATATGAGGTTGTGCCCCCAAGTGATGGCGGCAGAGGACTTTGGATTCTATGCGCAGAAGATCCCGGGTGCCTTCTTTAGTGTCGGTGTTCGTGGAGCCGGTAAAGAGATCAGCCACGTGCACACACCACACCTGGTGGTCGACGAGGGTGCTCTTCCTATTGGGGCCGCGTTGCACGCCGCCGTGGCCATCCAGTTCTTGAGCAAGCCTGTCATCTCTCCACCCATGCCTTGATGTGTATGTATTTACATTTTACAATGTGTCTACTTAGATATTTTTTGGTGCATTCAGCTCCAATCTAAACTTCAATTGAGAATCGTAATACATTTTTCTGTAGAACACAAATATAATCATTTAAGGAACGATCCTAAAATAAGAAATGGAAAAAATCATTCATTATAGGAACAGGCATAAAATAAGAAATGGGCTAGTCGAGAGGGGGACTTTTTTGTTTTTGAGAAACTGGGTTGCTCCAGCCCGCAAGCAAATAAGTATTTGTGGACACATCTCACTAGCACTCAATGAATTGTGCAATTTCACATTAGCGTGCAATTTGTAAATTAATAGTGTTTTTGCACAGTAGTTTCCATAATATGCAATTGCACATTAGTATCCATAGTAACTACGTATTTTCTCTCATAGGGAATCGCAAAAAAAAAATTGTAGAGTATGCAAATGTAAAACAAAAAAAAAACTGGCACTCCACGATAGGTTTGTTCGCGATGCCAACGCAGATGGCCGCCGCCGGCGACGGATGGAAAACGAAGCGCGTGTGTGCCACCACGGCCGTGCACCAGTGCTGGTCGTCCACGTTCCCGGATGATGTCCTCGCCGTCCTCTACCTCATGGGCGCCTCCCCGCGCGGCCGCGCACGCTTCGCCGCCGTCTGCCGGTCGTGGCGAGCCGCCGCGCGCGCGGCGCTGCCCGCTGCAGCGCTGCCGTGGCTGCTCCTCTCACCTTGCGACACCGGCATGATGAATCAGCTGCACTGCCCTGAGGACGGATCCATCGTACGCGTCCCGCTCCCGGGCAGGAGGGATCTCGTCGGCTGCCACGACGGCGGCTGGGTCTCGCCACTTGCACGTTGGGATCGCTCAGAATAGTGAACATTTTATTCTGCGCCGAGGTGAAGCTCGTCTGCGAGAGGGAGAAATCCCGACAACGCGTCCTCCATCCCATCCTGAAAGTTGTACGTATTCTCCGAGTCACCCACCTCCGGTGACTGTATCCTCGTTACCATGAGCGACAACCTATCAGTGTGGCCCTGCGTCGGGCTTTGCAGAGTTGGCTGTAAGAGCAACGACGAGTGGACGATGCAATATTATCATGGCAAGCCGTTTGTGGACATCACGTTCTGCAACAGCAAGCTCTATGGCCTCACCAAGAACAACGGGAAGGAACTCTTCGTTGAGATTGGCGTGAACGAAGATGGCGCGCCCGTAGCCATCGCCCAACGTCAGCTAGCAATGACAAGCATCGCCGGCCCCGTCCTTGTGAACTTCTCCAAGGAGGACTATGTGACTTACATCTTTGATCTACATGGCAAGATTGCGATGGCGAGGAGGACCCATTGGTCACTAGACGAAGAACCTTTCTTCAAGGTTTTCGAGCTCGATGCCAACGATGCCAACCAAGTAAGGACGCACAAATGGGTGGAGGTGACGGACTTGGACGACCATGCCTTGTTCTTGGGACGAACATTCTCTAAAGCAGTGCATGTGCCGGCAAACAGCCGTGGCAGCGTACGCAGAGAGAAACCACATCTTCTTCGCCCATCATCACTGCTTTAGTCGATACGATTTTATCCCCGGACCCGCCATATCCTTGCCAAACTCAAACGTAACCGGCGACCAGACATACTACATGGAAGATGACGGACAGGACGACACCACAGATGATGAAGTGAAGAGGATCAGCTCCGTGGGATACTTCACCAAGGGCATTAATAATCATGGTGGCGTGTGGGTTCTCCCTCCGGCTCTCTAGCCATCCTAGCAAGTAGTTGATCATTGTGCTTGGCTCAAACATGCATGGGAGGTTGATCTATCATTTACAAGCTCAGACTTTTGGCTGAATTCCAGAGGGCGATGGACTTGACTAACTAATGGTGTTTAGTTGGTGTGATGATTTGAACTGTTTAAGTTGAAGGACAACCAAATAGAGAATATATCCATTTTCATCCAGATTATGTGCTAGAATTCCGGAATGATATAATCGGTATGCTGTTCCTCCCATGCTTCGGATTCATCGGCTAAGGAAGCAGAAGGTGCTAACATGGATGTGTTCAGGGATGAACTCGCTACCGCCATTGCTCTAGGATGGTGATGCAAATGCCATGTTACATATATGTGTGTCCATTTCATGCTTTTGGACTTGATACCGCCTAAAATAAAAATTATGCTTCTATGAGCCTTGATGCCACTGAAATATATTGTCTTATATTTATGTTCAAATTACCTACATTTTCCCTATAAACTTACTCATGCAAAGCAAAATACTGCACCGTGAACACAGAAAACTGCTCTCTCTGTAATCTCTCAATACAGCCAAATTCGCGAAAAAAAAATCCAAACCTACCCACCAAATCATAAGCAAGATCGGATTGGCAGGCTCGCCCAGCCGGATTGGGCTTATAGATTGAGAAAGGCATGAAAAATGAACATTAGTAGATTGCTGATGAAGCATATTCTTCATCGTCGCCCATCTTCTACAATGTTGTAGGCCCGCAGCTACTTCATTTACCGAAGATGACTTGACACATACACCAGAAATTAAATGGAGTAAAAGAAATAACGAACAATTTGGAGCATGATGATAAAATCAATAGTTCGATTTACCAGCGTACTGATGGAACACTGGCATGGAGCAGTTCGTTCTTTCCCAGTTCATCCATGGTCAGCTCATCGATGCTCGTGACCTCAAAGTGGATGGGCCAAGATCCACAGGCCCACTTCCTTCTTAAGGCTCTACGTTGCAGGCCTGTCGGGCTGCTGGAGCCCAAGATGCAGATCGGCAGGCCGACATTAAACACGGCCCTGCCGACGCGTGCCGCGTGGTAGTGGTTGTCTTGTCTGGTCTGGTTGGACTCATACCTGGGGAGCTCTCCTCGTAGAATCCCGCAGCAGATCCCTACGACAACACGAGGGGATCGAACGAGTCCCACCGTCCCCGATCTTTCCGCCGGCCGGCCAAGGTTCCGACGGAGATTTCAAGGTCTCGGGCTAGGTGAGTGCTTCAAGCCTTCTCCGACCACGATGATACCTCTTCCTCCGATTTCCCCCAAGTTCATCTAGCTTTAGTGCCGATTCAGTTAATTCGGATGGATGAAAGAGTCCTTGAAACCACTCAGACTGAGGCGCACGGTGGCGCATGATTCGACAGTGTCTTTTTCTACCAAATTTCTTTCCCTGGAGTATCAGCTTAGTGTGTCTCAGTGTCTGTGTAGCCATTAATTGACTTGAAGCTTTGGCTCTCTATCGAGCTTCATGTTACTTAAAGCTGAATTTAGTGAGAGAAGCTGGAATACTTCAACATTTGTAATTCAATTCGATCTGGTGTGCCTCCTGATTCACAAACCGATATCATTGTGCATGTTGATCATTCACACCGATTATTTCTGCTTATGCACAGTTTATTTAGTAAGTATATAAGCATTGAACCCTTCATAGTTTACTAAGAAGTACTGCTAGGTGTCAAGCTCCTTATGGTTTGAGTGTGCTCTTCAAACGAGGTATAAGCTTTGCCTGTTCTGTTGATAAGGCACGAGCACAACAAAGAGAAAAATAACCAGCTTGCTTCAGTTATGGTTAGAGTTATCTGTTCATTCCGTTCTCCGCTTCGTACATCCTTCCATGTTCATGAATATGGAGTTATGCCATGCTTCAGTAACCAAATTTTATCACAGAAACAATGGTATATGAAGCGATTTAGATCATAGGACGAACCTCAAACTCTTATCAAATTGAAAAAATGCTTAAAATGTTGAAAATTTTGATCAGCAACCTTCGTTCCCTTGTTGATTTTTTTTTCTCGTGTTACCTTTCTTTACTGATCATTGGCTTAAGTTTGCATCCCTGATAAATAAATTTGAAAATCTATCTTCAGGGACCATGTCGATGTTTCCGGGAATGGATCTCTCTAAAATGGATCCTCCAACTCTTACTCTCCTTGGAGCAGCTTGCTGTGTAATGTTGTCTATGCATTTCACAGTACAATTGGTATCACAACATCTTTTCTATTGGAAAAATCCCAAGGAGCAGAAGGCCATACTCATTATAGTGCTAATGCCTCCACTGTATGCTATAAGTTCCTTTGTTGGTCTTCTAGATATTAAGGGAAGCAAAACTTTCTTTACATGCTTGGAGTCTGTTAAAGAATGCTATGAGGCACTGGTGAGTCCTCGTGGGTCAATGTCATTTTTTCACCTGAAGTTGGCGATTTCGCTAACTTTTCCTTCAATTTTCTTATTTTAATTGTGCAGGTCATAGCTAAGTTCCTGTCATTGATGTACAGCTACTTAAATATATCTATCAGTAAAAACATTGTACCTGATGAAATCAAAGGGAGGGTGCTTCATCATTCTTTCCCTGTGTCTCTTTTTCTGGTATCTTTCTTACACACTTGTATCTTCTATGGAAAGTTTGATAAATGTGCACTTGACTTTTTGTCATGCAACCTGCACCAATTGTTGTCAAAAATAATGAGTTGTCCGAGGTGCACACCTAAAGAAATCCATACTGAACCTGACCATATTTGAAGGATGATGTATTGTTAAGTAAACGGTCTTAACGGAAAGGGTTGTATATGCCATTAAGAATGGACACATTCAGATAGTGAGATTTGGATTTATTGAAGTGTGTACCTATGAGAGTCTTGCTTAAGTTTAAATGTGATTTTGGCTTCGTTCCTTCACATATTGTTCACTAAGTTTTCCTTTATGCGTGTACTTAAAATGATGTTGTGTCTTAAACCTGTCTTTGCATCCTGTATCCGCAGTTGCATATTCTACATATAATGCTATAACCTGCATATTTTTGTCTGTAATCTGTTGATAGTACTGTTAGTTTAGGGTTTTCACCTTTGCCATTTGTTTGACTTTGTGTGTCCTGGAAGTAACAAATATGCTTCTGGCTTTATGCCTTGCAGCCCCGCAATGTTCGGTTGGAGCACAAGACACTAAAGCTTCTGAAGTACTGGACCTGGCAATTTGTTGTTGTTAGGCCTGTATGCTCCATTCTGATTATTGCACTTCAGCTTCTTGGGCTGTACCCTAGCTGGGTCAGCTGGACTTTCACAATTATACTGAACTTTTCAGTCTCCATGGCATTATATGCCTTAGTCATATTCTATCACTTGTTCGCTAAGGAGCTGGCACCCCACAAGCCTCTTGCTAAGTTCCTATGCATCAAAGGGATTGTCTTCTTCTCTTTCTGGCAGGTAAATCATGCCCTCTCCATGCTGAAACGAGTTAGAATCTTCTTACGAATACCTGTAGGGTTAGTTTTTTATCGTATTCGAATGCTATTTATAAATTTTTATACCAGTTTCTTTTTGTGATGACATCTAGACATTTTATTTAGCATAGCTATATTTGTGTAGTAACATTGAATTTTGTCAGTGTCTTTTCATGACTACGTCTGAACATTTTGTTGAGCATAACTATATTTGTGTGGTAATATTGATAGTCTAGACCTTTTGTTCTTGCCAAGTTGTCTGTCATGACTTTGCATGAAGATTCTTCTCTCACCGACTCTCTGAATTTTTTTAAGCATGAATCACCTTATTTTCTAATTATAGATTGTAGCCATCAATTTAGGAGCTTCATCTTCAGTTTAAGTTTCTGCGTGTTGACATTTAAATGTTCAGATCCAGTGATTTTTTTCCGTAAAGTCTGCAAATAAATAACTACACGTGGCTATCCTTCTAATGAAAAGAAAGCTGGAGATAATAAGTGTAAAAAGAGTTTATGAACATAAATTAGCATACGTGTTTCATATTTAGCACACCACTCAGTTGTTTTCCCTGTGGATTTTTCTTGTGTGTGCACACCCTATCTTGTGTATGGGTTCTTCAGGTGACATTCTATCATGCAAATTTCCTCACTGTAGAAACTAAATATTTAAATTCAGCACCTGTTCCGCTTATTTAAAAAAGTTTACTTGGCCAAATAGATGTGATCGAATTCCTGATTGGTGAATGGTATTTTCCTTTTCACAGGGTTGTGCGCTGGATGTATTGGCCGCCGTAGGGGTCATTCGGTCTGAGCACTTCTGGCTGGACGTGGAGCACATCCAGGAGGCACTCCAGAACGCCCTGATCATTGTGGAAATGGTCATCTTCTCAGTCCTCCAGCAGTACGCGTACCACGTCGCGCCGTACAGCGGCGCTGACAGGGCGAAATTCGAGAAGAAGAATGAATGATCTACTTTTTTGCACCGAGCAACTGGTTCTTATATGATGTCTTAGTGTCTATGTGCCTTGAACATGGTTTCTGTATATGTTGTAGAGTACTGGCATTTCCTCGTGGACACTTGTAGAGTGTGTCGTTGTGCGTTGAACATCAGGAAAATACGAGATCACGGAAAACCTATACAAATGCTACCGCTACCACGCTCTTGAACTATGGAATGCCTGAGTAAAGAGAATTTGGAGGTTTCCCACTTTAAATTGCCGCCTGAATAAATGGTTGCTTGTTCTTGTTGAGATCATCGTGTGTATTGCTGTGTTTCTGTATGTGTTTTTTTTTACCGCCGAGACATGTTTCCAGAAGTATGATTTTGATGGCCTGTATTGTTGGCATTTTTTCAACTGATGAGGAAAATGAAGATATTGTGGGAATATGTTTCAGCAACATATTTTTAGCAGCAAGTGTCTAAGCTAAATAATAAAACATATTTTTGAATAATTATTAGACTCTTTATTGTGGGAGTATGTGTCAGCAACATATGTTTCAAAAAAAATTAAGAAAAATTGCTGCAGTAAGTCCAGGCACCAAAAGGAATTTTCGGTAACTAGACCCCTTTTTTTTTTCTGGAGAAAACCGAGCGGGCCTAGCCCAAAGAAGATAAAAACCCCATCCCCTCTCTGTAAACACAAAGTTCAGGTGCGCACACGCCCGAAGCTCTCCGCCGCCACCGATCGCCGGGCCGCCGGCGCGCCTAACCAAGAGAGATGGCTTCTGTCTGGCTCCGCCGTGTCCTCCGCGCTCTAGCGCTTGAGCCGGACCCGAACTCAGATCCGGAGGCCAGATGCGCCGCGGAGCTAGGGCTGCTCGGCGCCGTCATGTGGACGATCTGGGCGCATCGCTGCCACGCCAACGCGTACGGGACGTTCGATCTCGACGTCGCATGCCCCCTCCTCCACGCCTTCTATATGGGGCTAACCATCCCGTTGTTCGTCATCTCCCACCGTACCCTGGGTGACTGGCTGATCAACGCCACCGGCCTCTGAGTCAGAGGAGATCGTCGGCGTTGAAGGCGGCGTGATGCTGATTGATCATTAGTCCGCTTGTCTCTGAGAGGTCCGGTTTCTAGCTAGAACAATACTCCCTCCGTTTTTATTTAGTTCGCGTTCTGTGTTTTTTCAAAGTCAAACTTTTAAAAATTTGACCAAATATTTACAAAAAAATATCAACATTTACAATATCAAATATACATAATACGAACATATATCTTATGAGGATTCTAATAATATTAAAATTTTGTTATAAATGCTTATATTTTTTTTCTATATATTTGGTCAAACTTCACAAAGTTTGAATTTGACTAAACCTAGAACGCAAACTAATTGTAAACGGAGGGAGTAGATTGCAGGTTTATTCATGTTTACTGGTGCTTTTGTGTACTAATCATTAATCATTAGTACCACGAGTATTATTTATGGCGATCGTTCAAGCATCTCTAGTACTTACACTGCGGTCTAAATTATGTTAGCCTCTACAAGACTAAAACTACTTGCTCCGTTTACAATTACTTTGCATTCTTGGTTTAATCAAATTACAAAGTTTGACTAAATATATAGGAAAAATATAAACATGTTTATAAATTTTTTAAATATTATTAGAATCCTCATAAGATATATTTTCGTATTATATATTTAATATTATAACTGTTGATATTTTTAATATACTTGGTCAAATTTTGAAAAGTTAAACATTGAAAGTAAATAAAAATTGAGGGAGTGGAAGGTGATGGTATGAGACAGAAGACAGAATGCACACATCTGTCTATGTAGGCTTTGAAAAAACGCATCACCTGAAACACAAACCAAGACTGTAGTAGACAAGTCGACCTCTTAACTTCAAAGGTACTGCTGCCCTTTTACAATCTCCCGAATGTTTGGCCATAAGGCGTGCAATCCAGTTTGCTAGACGGAGAAGGCCACCAACATGTGATATTGGGGACCTCGTCTGCCACCTTTTCCCGACACATCCCTGTGACTCCGGTGGCTGTTGTGGACATGGGGGAGGTCGGCCTGCTTCAGCTCGTGTAAATGTTGTTACCTTTAGGGCTAGATGTAGGGTTAGAGTTGTTTTGTCCTCCTTGCCGACTCACACTATGTCGATATGTTGCTTGTTCCTAACGCTCGAGGGCAGCACCAGGGGCGTCTCCTTCCTCTCCGGCTGTTGTGGTCCATGTTGGATGGCGGTAGCTGACGCAAGATATGGTGGCAGCAGATTAAATAAGCTTGTTTTATTGCCTACGGTTTGGGAGGCATTGGCTTCTCGGGTGGATCTACATGTCTCCTAAGCTTCCCCTGTTCCGCGTCGTCCTCATGGTGATTGCAACCGTGGAGATGGAGGTGTTGGTTCTTCATATCGATCTATTCTGAGGGATGTGTGCTTTGCAGGTGCACCCTTGTCTACATAGTTGTCGATATTCGAAGCCTCTATCTGGCATGTTGGCTCCTAGTGATTGCAGTACAGGGAACACTCTCGGAGGTCGCTGTTTGCCACACGACTTTGGTACCCATCTGAAGGATTCAATCAACCTCCTTGTGGAGGCCTTGTGTGGAGGTCATGGCTGCGTTCATCGTCTCTTCGATGCTAAGTGGTAGTGTCCCCGGGGCCGGAGAAGGTGGCCGTCTAACCCGTGCTTATTTGTACTAGACAAATGCTTAACTAGGCACCCCTCCTATAGGAATAGACGTTGGTGCTTATGAAAAAGTTTGGTTTATTTTGTAAGCACCTGACATTGTACTGTACATTGCCTTAAGGGAAAGTGCCTAGCTTGTTTTTTTAGGGTAAGGGAAAGTGACTAGCAGTTGGCCTTCCTAGCAGCTAGTTTGTAGCGGAGGGGAGAGGGGTGGTGCCGACGTCGACATGGCGGCGAGGGAAAAGGTGGAACGGGAGGGCAAATCTGGGTGGGGAAAGTTGTTGTCTCGTCGACAAAGCTGGCCCACACTCGCTTTTTCGTTCCGCCGGTGCCCCCAACCGACCCTCAATGGGCTGGGTTTTGGCCTGGGAGTGCCGGATGAAGTTTCGTCCAAAACCGACGCTATTTGGACCTTGGGGGACGACTGGGAGAATTTCGGTGCTATTTCGTCCGCCGGCGCAAAAAAAAAATCTCCTGGTGGGGGCTCTTGGGGTGGACAACTGGAGATGCCCTAACTAATTCCGGCTTGGATCGGTCGGCTTTCCATGTAGTTGTCCCAGATATCAAATGGGTTGCACGATATATATTGTGTCGTTCTTTTCGTCATATTCCTCGTGGTTAATTTTTTTTGACCGTAACAGGCAGGAGCTCTGCCATTGCATTATTAGAAGAAAGAGTTGGTCCAGTTAATATGGGAAACCGGAACAAAAAACTATACAGTATTCGGTTAATTAAGGGGAACCGAGCAAAAACCACACTCCACGGCCACACAACCTAGCAACACTAGGATTGGAACACCACCGTGCAACGCGAACACTAAGCACCATGGTCGCTGCAACTCCAATGCCTAAAAACGCGCCGGCGACCAACGAGGAGAGCAACCTTGTCGTCCACACGACACAAAGGTCAAACCCTCGAAGCTATGAAGCTCTCGGGGCCGCTGCCCCGACATCCAACTCTTCAGATACTCCACCATCACCACCTTCCGGGGCCGCCACCCCGACATACCACCGCTCGGGCTCGAGCTGCAACGCCGCACGGCACAGCTACCTGTAGCCCAAGCTACACAGGATCACTGCACGCAGACCACGGCCGCCACCCCATGCTCGGGGCCGCCACCACGACATACCGTCCAGCCATCCCCTCTGGGATGCACCGACCGAGCCGATGACCCTGCCGTCCTTGCCGCTCAAGGTCACCACCCAAAGTTGCGCCAAGTCGAAGCTCTGCCCCATGGAGCTACCATTGCACCGTGGCCCGAGGTCGCCGCCTCGGCGTTCATCCGCCATCTCGGGGCCGCCACCCCGACGTCCACAACCGTCCCTAGAAGGGACGGACACCCCCTGCAACACCACCATCCGTGACACTCCACCACACCACGCCGTCACTGCCACGCAGCCAGCAGTGCCCAGCCCGGCCTCAACAACTCCAGCGCGAAGACCTCGCCGTCGACAGCACCAGGACGCTCCGACCCAGATCGGACCCAGATTGTGCCCAGATCGGGCCCGCCGTCCTCTCCACGCGCCGCCACAGCGCGCCGCCGACCAGGGAGAAGCCCCGGCCACCGCAGCGCGCCCTGGCGAGCACCCCGCCATCGGGCCCGTCAACGCCCAGATCCAGGCCCGCACATGCCCATCGCGCCTGCGCCGCACATCCGCGACGCCGATCCGCCACCCTCGAGGCCGGATCGACACGCACCACCCACAGCAGACCTGCGTCCTTAGAGCCGCCGCTCCGGCGTGCCTATGCCGGCGACCCGCCATCACCGTCCCAATCGGGCCCGGCGTCCGCCAGCAACGAGGAAGGGGAAAAACCACCCCCAGTGGCAGTTGTGTGGCAGAGGGGAGCGCTGCCACCGCCGCCTGGGTGCGGCACGGGAGCGGAGCCCCCTCGTGGTTAATTTAATGGTGTGGCGCCTCACCTAGTTCCCTCATGCGAGAACTCTGGATCATCATGATGTAATCCCGGGAATGATCCATAAAAAAAATTTTTTTGCCAACTTAAAGTTGTTCCCAAGCTACTTAATTTGAACTGCAACAGCCACACATGATTCAGATTAACATAGCAGCCACTTGACTTGCACCAGATATTATTAACCAACCAGGCACCATTCACTTGACTCGAGTTGCCTGTGTGTCGCACTGCTTCACATCTCCAAACCACATCAGCGGCTCTCCTTTGGCCAAGACACTATTGAAGATGATTTGGTACTCTTCATCGTGAGCAAGACCATTTGGAAAGGCGTGTAACTTTCGGAGCTCTTGATCCGTCCAATCTGCAAAATAGCTTAATGTCTCTGGGGGAGCCGAGAAGGTGTTGACAGCGGCCTTGAACCGTTGATATCGCATAGCCTTCTCTTCCTCGTCCTTGTAAGACTTGCCGTACTTCTTCATCCAATCCCCAAACCTCGCCTTCATGTCCTCTTCCTTCTTGCGATCGGCTGATTCACCAACACCTGTGCCCTTGTTGAAATACTGAACTGCCAACGCTCCAGCAGCAGTCAACGCAGCCGCACCAGCAGCAACAAGAAGTCCATCACCGATGGGGAGATCTCTCAAGGAGTGGAGAGGGCGTGCAGGAGCCGCCCTTGGTGTCGCGCGTGGCGAGAACCTCCGTGCGAGGAGGGAACCGACGGCCCGCCGGAACATGATTGCCTCCTCCTCTTCGATTTCCTTTTCGCCCGTCGTCGCCGCCCCGATTCTAGGGTTTCGCGATCCATAAAACTCTTTGTACCGATCTTAAATAAAGAGCCATGGAAGTGACAACTAGTTTTTTCTTGCTTAGGGGAAAGTGACTAGCAGCTGGCCGGTCTTGTTAGCCCAACGAAGATAAAACCGCAATCAGGATCTCAGTTCAGTTCTGGCCCTCTCTCTCTCTCTGTAAAAACAAAACGAAAATCTGACCCTCCAAGAGACGGCCCAATCCGCTTCCACCCTTTTATCGGCTCTATCTATTCCGCCGCCGCCGTACCGTACATACTGCCTCACCATTGGCATTCACCGGAGATGCCTTGGGTCTGGCTCCGTGTCCTCCGCAACCTGAGCTTGGATCCGGTGCCCAGCTGTGCTTTCGAGCTACAGCTGCTCTGCATCGTCGAGGGGGTGATCCGGAAGGAGCGAGGGTTGGCCATCGCGAACCGGACGTTCGATCTCGGCGGCTGCCAATACGTCCAGATTGTTCTGGCCGTCACCTGGCTGCTCAGCGTAACCCTCATCAGAGCTTGTCGGCGTCGAAGGCGGCGTGATGTTCGTTAGTTCGCTTGGAGGCTTGATTTCCAGGTAGGATGTACAATCTCACATTTTCGAAGCGCAACTTGGTTTTCCGCACTGGTGAACGTGTTGTCGACTTGTCGTACCTTGAACATCGGGAAAATACGAGATGATGGAGAAAATATGTGGATCATGGAACGTCTGAATAAAGAGTATTTGGAGGGTTTCTCACTCCAGATTACCACCTGAATAAATGGTGGTTTTGTCCTTGCTGAGATCATCGTGTGTATGCTGTTTTCTGTATGTTTTTCTTTAACTTTGCTGAACTTGACGCGGTAATGGGAGGAGGAGTACTAGGATGCCGAGACGTGGTGTTTCCAGATAATATGTTGCTGCGTGATTTGGATGGCCGTTATTGGTGGCATTTTTCAAGTTTGAAAAATAAAGATAGTTTTGCCCCTATTCTTGTTAGGCGGTGTTACATATAAATCTCCTCTCATGTTGTCTCAGTCAGGTCATACATAGCGTTTTGACCATGCCTGAGCCAAAATCTGAACCATTTTGCTCCCCTTTCAGGTGAAGTACATATATATCTCAATATTTATCTCAAAATGAAAAGCATAATTCAGCTTTGTGAAACAAAGAGAAAATATAAGAAACCAAAGTTCGAACATACCAAAACTGAAATACGTGAAGAAATGTTGAACATGCATCTTACAATATTCATTAGAGAAACCCATCATGGTGAACTTCATTAATATCAGAGAGACGGGTTACATCGTTTATAAGTTTGGTCAAAATAAAGCTAGGGTTATCATCGTCCGAATCACATGAAACTTTGGTAAGAGAACACGACCAATCAACCCCATAAGATGTACCAATCGAACACCTACACTGCCCAGGAAAATTTTCAGCAACATTTGTTTTACAGAAAGCGTCTAAGCGGACTCTTTAGCACCTATATGTGGAGCTAAAGGGTGTGGGTAAAGAAGCCAAGGAAGTTAAAATAGAGAGGATTAAATGATTTTTTTGGCTCGTAGGACTATTTGCACCCGTTATGAAAAATGCATTTTAAATATATTTCTAATTGTAAAAAAAATCGAAACAAAAAATTCGGGTGTATATCCAAACAATTTATGTCCGTACAAAAAGTTTCATAAAAATGTTTTTTGTGGCATGTATAAAAAGACAAAAAACGTCTCGTAAAAAAGCATTTTGGAACATCGAAATTTGTCTGTCTTACGCAGACATAAAAAATGTCTTTTGCTTGAAACATTTTATATAGACATAAGATATATGTATGTACACAAAAAAATGAATTGTTTATATTTGAAATGCGGTTTTTAAATAGCGGGTGCATCACATAAGAGCCGAAAAGAAAGGAAAACACACATGCATAGGTAAAATAGGCATTTGAACCCGTTTTCAAAAACCATTTTCTACATGTTTACAAAGTCAAGAAAAAGTTACGTGCGTACATTTGCATATTCTATATATGCCTACAAAGTTTCACGGATGAACGACTTTTTGTTTAGGCTGTGTAAAAACTAAAAAGGACAAAAACAAAATGTCTCATTATGGATGGTTCTAGTACCGAAAAATCCTCTTTTTTGCAGGGGCAAAGTGAAAAGAAATTTGAACATGAATCTCACGTACGGCGCACTTTTTTTTTTATCTATGCATGGGATTGTGTTTTAGATTTTTTTTTTTTTTGACATTTTTCACAAGAACGGGCCTCCTACGGCCGTCCTACCCAAAGAAGCCAAAACCCCAAACAAAGAAGATCTGGCATTGGCCCTACAATTCCGACGGCGCCACACCGTGCAGCACACGCCCGAACCTCACCGCCGCCACCGATCGCCGCCGCGCCTAACCCAGAGATATGCCTTCTGTCTGGCGCCGTGTCCTCGACGCTATAGCGCCTGAACCGGACCCGCTCACAGATGTGAGGCTCGTCTCGGAGCTAGGGCTGCTCTGCACCATCATGACGGCGATCCGGGTGGAGCGATGGGCCGCCGTTGCGAACCGGACGTTCGATCTCCGCCGCATCCACGGATTCCACGACGTCTCCGTGGTGCTGAGCATCCCGATGTGCTTCTACTCACACCGTACCCTGGGTGATTGGATGATCTACGTCGCCATACCCTGGCTGATCAACGTCGCCGGCGGCCAGCCTCCTCCAGCGTGAAGTTGATCAGTAGTCGGCTTATTTCTGATAGGTCCGATTTCTAGCTACGAACAATAGATCAAGTGAAGATCCAGATTGGAGGTTGAACTGGAGTAGCATGTTTATTGATGTCTACTGTTGTTTTTCGTACTAATCCTTAGTCGTGTTAGTACGAGGAGTACCATTTATGGTGATCGTTCAAGCATACGGCCCGTACCATAGAAACACGTAACAGAGCTCAGCTTGTAGGATGTACAATCTCAGACTTTTTTTTTCACGATAATACGATTCTCATTGATAAATAAAAAACGAGATACAAAGTACGTATACACCGATCTTACAGATCTGAAAAGATAAGATAAAACTATTTGACAAACCAACGCATATCCATCTTCTTCGGCACCACCGTAGCAGCCACCAAAGAAAAAATAGATAGATCACCTCTTCACCTGAGCTCGACGCGGCTCCATCGCTGATCATCAGCTTTTCGGACCTCCAAAGTAGTTTGCCATAGGACAAACCATTATCGTTGAAAGAATCAGACCGGGGCAGCACGACCCCGGACACGCCATCGAAATTCAGCACTGTCACCTCCGCACGATGACGTCAGAGTAGGGAACCAGAACCGTCAGCCTCCAACCACGAACCCAACACAAGGTGCACCATCTTTCAGCTGTCACCAGTGCAGACCACCGTCTGCACGTACTCCTGGACGAATCCTCTCTGCTCCACCGTGGCGCCGGAGACAACGCCGCAGCAACGGGGACATAACAGGAGGAAAACATATCTGATGGAGTCGCCGCCGCCGCCTCGCCGACACCATCCATGAACCCTACAGCCACCGATCTAAAAGATCGGCACGCACACAATGCCACCAACTCCGAGACGCCGCCATGAAGGACAACGTCGGTGTGGGAGAAGAGTTGAGGCAGATTTATTTGCCCGGGCGCCACTCCCATCACCCAACGGCGCAACATGCGAGAATCTTGCTAACCCTAACTACCATGCAAAAACGGGGTCCCCCTCCCTCCTGCCGCCGAAGCGGCAAGCGGAAGGAGAGGGACCAACGCACTCGCCGGAGATTGGAGGGAGAAAAAAGCTTCCACCGCCACCGCCTGGAGGAGACGTGGAACCCTAGTTGTATTTTTACGTTGCACGGGTGTACCGATACAGGTCTGTTCAGTACAATCTCAGATTGGCCGCACTGAGATTACGGCTAGGAAGTATACTCGTAGTCGCACTGCGGTCTAAACTAGGTTAGCCTCTACAGATAATACGAGACAGAATGCACACATCTGTATATGCAGGCTTTGACAAAATTCACCACCTGAAACACAAACCAAGCCTGCATTAGACACGTCCGCCTCTCAGCTTCAGAGCTACCTCTGTCCTTTCACAATCTCCCAGTAGACCATGTCGATGAAATCTCCGTTCTGCCAAAGCAAAAAAAAATATTGTAAGGTGTGAGTGCTAATTACATTGAACATGAGCAACAGCAGGAGAGCAAAATGGCCACACCCCGGTTCCATTTAAGAAACCCGGGTTACAACCATCATAGCATAGTTCAGGAGGATGTCGAGACACAGCTTACACAAACCTCAATCTCGGCACAGGCGCCAGAGAGGGCAAAATAAGTTCTAGGGCAAACGGCTACAAGCTAGAAAGGACACCAGCAAGCTACACCGAAGAAAGAGGAAGCTGAACACCAGGATTATGCGCCGAGCACCTTCAGCATCCCATTTTCATTAACTATCTTGAAGGATTTCTCCTCTAGACGCTTCGCTAATCAGTAGTGATCCTCCACGCATCAGATTCATCAACATTGTTTGTGGGCATTGCAAAATGATTAGTAAACACATGGATTTGTCGGCACCGCCAATTCATTTGGAAGCTAACAAACAGCAGAGTTATGCGCAACCGAAAATCACAAAATTGTGGATCTAAAGGGAAAATAACTCGGCTTTGATCCTTAGTCAACTTAGTATTCATCTCAGGCATGGCAGCAGATCAACTTAGTTCCTGTTTATCCGTGGTCGCTTCCTCTGTTCTAGGTCGTTTTGTTGGAGAAGCACTGGCGGCCTGGTGCCTCTAGGCCACTTATTTTACCGTGTTATTTTTTCCATTGGAGAGTGCTTGTGACTTGCTTAGGCATGTCTGTTTGAATCTGTACCGTATATTTTTTTTGTAAGGTTGGATGCAACTGGTCAGATGTGTGCATCAGATGAGCAGCAATCCTTCCATCTGTTTTTCTTCGCCCGACCTTAAACAAAATTCGTCCTCCGCCACTGAATTTGGTCCATATATACTTGACATGTATTCTTTCAAATTTGTTTTGAAAGAAAGGCTCCAGTGAGCACGGGCACAAAAAGGACTTTTTTAGTAATAGACCTTTTTTTTCTGGAATGCGTATGCTGTTAGGGAGAACACGAAGCGGGCCTAGCCCAAAGCAGATAAAAGCCCAATCAGCATCTAGGATCTGGATCGGCTCTATAATTCCGCCGGCGCCGCACCGTGCCGCACACGCCCAAAGCTCGCCGCCGCCACCGATCGCCGGCGCGCCTAACCCAGAGAGAGATGCCTTCTGTCTGGCGCCGCCTTGTCCTCCGCGCTCTAGCGCCTGAGCCGGACCCGAACTCAGATCCGGTGCCCAGATGCGTCGCGGAGCTAATGCTGCTCGGCGACGTCACGTTGTTGATCTGGTTGCATCGCTACAACGCCATCAAGAACCGGACGTTCAATCTCGGCGGCGTATCTCCCCTCCTCGACGCCTCCCAAATAGTGCTGACCATCCCGTTCTTCGTCTTCTTCCACCGTACCCTGGGTGACTGGGTGATCAATGCCACCGGCCTCGGAGCTCGTCGGCGTTGAAGGCGGCCTGATGCCGATTGATCATTAGTCTGCTTGTTTCTGAGAGGCCCGTTTTCTAGCTACGAACAATAGATCAAGTGAAGATCCAGATTGCAGGTTTAACTGGAGTAGCATGTTGATTGATTGATTGATTGATGTCAACTGTTCCTTTTGTACTGTAATCATTAGTACCACGAGTAGTATCTATGACGATCGTTCACATCTCTAGTACAGTATATATATCCATCCCACAGAAACACCTAACGCAAGCACCTGCTGCGACTGAGAGTACTACCATCTCAGATATTCGGAGCAATACCTGGCTTTCCACTGAGATTACAGTTAACAAGTACTCGACGCTGCGGTCTAAACTATGTTAGCCTCTACAAGGTATGTGACAGGACGCAGGCTTTGACAAAATGCACCACCTGAATCACAAACCAAGCCTGCAGTAGACACGTCCGCCTCTCACCTCTAAAGCTACCGCTGCAATTTCACAACCTCCCAGTAGACCATATCGATGAAATCTTCATTCTGCCATGAAAGAACATATAATGTGTGAGTGTTTTACAGTGAAAATGATAGTCAGGAGAGAGAAAATAGATGCAAGTTTTTGTCGAAACACTAAATTCTTTCAATTGTTTAGAAGCTAAAACACAACGGAATTATGCGAACGGAGCAATGTAGACAGGAATCAGCCTTAGCATGAACTACATGACAATCAAACAGACAACCAGCAGATACCAGCAAAAAATACCTGCACAAGCTTCAGCATTGCACTTCTGACTTTGTCTCTGGATATAACGGGGTCATGCGACGCTGTCGGGGCAAGCAGTGGGGAAGAAGGGTTCGGTGGTGGAAATGGCTGAAGTAACGGTGCGCCATATGGTGGAGGGGGAGCAGTGGATTGTGGGAAGGGCTGGAGCAAGGGACCACTTTGTCGGTGCTGAGGATGAAGTGGAAGGGGAGCTGTGGATTGTGGAAAGAGCTCACTTTGCCGGTGCTGAGGATGAAGTGGACGGGGAGCAGTAGATTGTGGAAAGAGCTCACTTTGCCGGTGCTGAGGATGAAGTGGAGGGGGGGCAGTGGATTGTGGTAAGGGCTGGAACAAGGAATCACTTCGTCGGTGCTGAGGATAAAGTGGAGAGGGAGCAGTGGATTGTGCAAAGAGCTGGAGCAAGGGAGCACTTTGCTGGCGCTGAGGATGAAGTGGAGGAGCAGAGGATAATGGAAAGGGCTGGTGCAAGGGAGCACCCTGCCGGTGCTGAATGGCAAGGGAAGGATGAAGTGGAGGCGGGGCAGAGGATGCAAAAGCAGCATCAGCTGTTTCTGGTTGCGAAAAAGGGATGGGAATGTGAGGAAAGAATAGTGGTTTTGGAAGATTAGAAAGTTGAGTGGTAGGAGCACTGGTGGATACATGAGCATCTGGGGGCACCACAGCAGCCGATGATGTTCGTGAGGGCTGCGATGAAATTGCACTAGATGATGCATGCCTAGATGAAGGGACTGTCCTGATAGATTGATTTGGCTGTACTGGATCTGTTCCACCAGTGGGTGCACCAACATATGCAGCTGCCTGGACGAGGGATTCAAAAACTTTATCTCGTGAGAATTACTTGATCATACTAGATTGCGAAGCAACCAGAATCAACACAGAATGACATGACTAAATGAAGGTAAGTTTACTTACCGTTAACAAAGATGACAATAAATTATATCCAACATCATTGGGTACCATAGAGGATGATGTTGCCTCCTCTAGGGTATCTTCAGCCGAAGGAACAGAAGATGCTACTTTCACCTCTTCAAAATCACTGAAACTGGGAACAATAAGATGATTTCATAATAATGCCACATCCTTCACAACTTCAGGTTGTTCTGATTTAAACGAGCCAAAGGGATTAACTCAACTAGACACTAAAATATACTTGCATTATTTCTCCTCTTGTTTCCTGCAGTTCATTCATGTGACTCAATTTTCATCATTCAGTTGTTCAAAAAAAGATTTATGTAGTTCACTCTTACTCCCTCCGTATCAAAATATAAGATGTTTAGGCCCAAATGCACCTAGACATGTTTTAAGTATATCATAACACCTTGATTGCTTGAAGCATTATGTTTGATAGTTACATTAGCACGAGAAAAGGACTCAAGCAGGTAGTGATACAACTTTGATCAATGAGTATTCACACGAGAAATCGAGTAAAACAGGTGCAGAACATCTAATCTTAAATTACAAACGATAAGCAGAGAGCAAATGCAATAACTACAAGCTATCTTACATTCCAAGCTAAACAGGAAAGCATTAAAATTCCAAATACCTTTTAGTAGCAGAAACCATTTCCGTTGGGGACGCCCTGGAAAAAGCATTATGTATCCTGTACATGTTGTAAGCGATTTTGAGTTCAGCAAGTATAGGGTAAACTACGTAACAACTTGAAGAAATGTCTTGCCATCCGTTGTAGTTTTTCGAGCCCAGATCAGTGGACATCAGCAATCAATCAAGAAAATGCATCTATCCAAAGTGCAACTTATCCCATGTAGCTATAATTTAACTAATAAATGGCTTGCTAAAATCTTAAACAAGACACCTGCAGGCATTCAATATTTTTGGTTTGTGTCGTTTATCTGCCTCGGTATATTCAGTATTTTGCAGACTGTATTTCATCACTACACCTACTAAGCTGAACTTTATCACTGCAGTTGGATTATTCATAAATCTCAACATATGCTTACTTCTAAGACACTAAATCAACCCATATATAAAAGCTCAAACTAGCCAAAATATACTTAACAACCTAAAACTGGAGCAGACAAAATGAGTATCTAGTAGATCAGCAGAACACTGTATGATCAAAGGCAGCAAGACAAGCCTTTCTGGATGCTAAGTATTGGATGTGAGGAAAGAATGTTTGTCATTGTCAAACTGTTTTCCTCTCAGCTGCCCAACTTGCACGTTCAATGAGGCAAGCCGTAGATGGTTAGCACAGATCAGGTCCTATGGCTTATATGTTGGGTTGAAAGCCTTGGTAAGTTTTAGTGGGTTTTGCAGTCAATGCTCATAGGTCAAATTATCAGTGTACATCAAATCGTTATTTAGTCCATAACAGTAGTTCAGTAACTAAGTTTTTGACAAATGAAACCACACCAAACGTGGAATACAGGTATACTAACACATCATTTTTACCCCCTCCTAGCAGAAAAATATTTGGTGCGAACCTATTAAGGATGTGCACTGCAGTCTACAGGCCAACTTGTATCAAGAAAGTCCTGTCGACACACATAATGCGATAAGAAAATATTTACCTACTGAAAAGACGTGCCACTTCTTCACATTCCTCAGGATCATAGAACCAAATTCCAATAATTTCGTCTGCAGCATTCCTGTATAATATGAAAGGAACTTGCACCTGGTATTCAAAATTTCTCAAAAGATCTTCGACCAGATTTTCTGCTAATAAGAGGAGGGCAACACAAAGTTAGCACATATACAATTGTCACGCTGGCACATAAGTAATCAGAGATAAACAATACAACACATTTTCTTACTGAACAAAAATAAGATTCAGTAAGGCTTTTAAATATGAGTGAGCCGCCTTTTTTTGTGCAATTTTATGTACAAACCCATATATAAAAAGAACAAAAACCAGTTTACAGCAATATATACTCCTTAGGACGCCTAAGGGCTCTCTTTTTGAATGGAGGGTGCATAAGAATTTCCTGATATTAAGATTGTTTACAGCCCAAAAGAGATGTCTTAATTTATTCCAAAAGGCCGAAAGCAAAGTTTCTAATCTGATCATTTAAATACTGATATAACAGTTATAATAATAAGTAATCAATATTGCTTCCCATTTTATCGCATAGTAAGTGTATACAGTGATTCAAAGAAAAAACCCTTTCCCACTACCTACGATTTGTCTCCAAATGTTTAATGGTTAGGCATATAAACTTCTATAAGGAATCCCATTTCCAAATAGAAATACAACACATACCTATATTTCGACGATTCATGATGATAAACTGGAATCTGGGTTGGGTGTTCCTGTAAGAATATAAAGTTACATTACGAAATGCACACTCTAAAGTGCTTATAGATCCAACAAGTTTGTATATCAGAAGAATATGAGAGGGCATCTGGTCAGAAGTATCAAGAGTCTAAATAGCTATATATGCCGAAAATCTTGAATGTAATGTTCAACAGTAGGCACTTGCACTGTAATGTTTCAGAAGCATACTTCACTGAATTTACATGTAACATACTGTAGAATCAGCAACAAACGATTCAACACAGGTGTTCAGAGATCGAATGTTAACTGATAACTTATGACAGATAGAAACTACCCACAAATATCAATAAACAGCAGTGAAAGTTCCACAGCACAATATATTTATTAACATTTGGCAATCTAACAGAAATGACACTGCAAGTATTTCAGAAACAGCAGGGAAATAAGAACTGCAACACTTTCCATGGCAATAAAATCCCAACAATCATTCGCTGTACATGGAGTCTCTGAATCAAACCACAACAAAGTAATACACAGTACAAAGACCAAATCAGCACCATTTCTTCTAGAAAACAGCTTCAATGCTCTTATCTACAAATCCACAACATCCTCATTCGAGTAGTTAAAAACACCCGAGTAGCTCCACGAACTCTGGAGGCATCCACTGAACTTTTTTTTTTGCGATCAATCCAGTGAACATCTCAAAACAGTAACAAGTAGCCACGCTTCTCCTAGCAACCAACTCCTAACAATGTTCGCTATTCAAGGAATTTCTGAGCCACAACACAATGCAAGGTACAAACACCAAATCACCATGCAATTCAGGTCTCTTGTCTAAAAATGCACACCATCGGCACTCAAGTAACTGGGAAATTCGGCAATCATCCACAAAACAACAGCAATACAGACCAATCGACCCCAATGTCACAGCACGAACCTCTTGACGACAAAGAGCGACCCCTCCACGCCCTTGCGGCTCTGCACAAACAAATCGAACCATCAGGAACCGCAGCGAGCACGAAACAGGACACCGGGAGGGGGCGGAGGGTACCCATTGGACGGCGGCCTGGTCGAAGCTGTAGGCGGTGACGTGCGCGGCGGTGGTGAGGATGTCGGCGACGGCGGGGTCGAGGCGGCGCAGCACGGTGAGGTTGAGCAGGCGCGTGCCCTCCCGGTCCGCCGCCAGGTTGGGCCTCACCTTCCGCCTCCCGCAGCCGCCCCGCGCCATGGACGGAGGAGGAGGGTTCGCCGCGCCGGAAACCCTAGCGGCCGCCCGGCTTCGGTGTGGGGGCTTTGGTTGGAGCCGCATCGAGGTGATCGCTGAGTGACGAGGGAAATGGATGGGAAGAGCGGCGCGCTCTCTTCCTCCTTTTTGCCTGCCGGGCCGCCGTGGTGGCAACCAAGTGTCAGCAGTCTGTGTGCCACGCTGCCACTTGTCAGTCGGCGTCGTCAGCTTGCTTAACTTTGGCGTTGGGGATTCTATTTGGGTGGCAGCCCGGCCTAGTGTTGAGTTCCAGCCCAGTGGGCTCATATGATGCGCCTGTGAGGAACATGCATAGTTGTAAGTTTCTGTTTTGAATTTTGGTCCAGTTAACCAGACCAAAACTTTTGCAGTGTTGTCCAAAACAATTCTTAAAAGAACTTAACATGGGAAATTCTTCTAAACAGTGCTGAAATTGTGCACAGATCATTCGCCTGCTTATGCTCAGACTGCCGTTGATTAACCTATTTTTTTGCACTATTGCAGAAAATAACTACGGGAACAAAGACAAATGATTAAGAAAACAAGTAAGTAGGCAAAATTATGATTGGGTAAATGGAGATAATATGTAAATGGCCGCAATGGCTACTACAGTCATATTTTGATGGCTTCTTTTTTGTAAAATCCTTGCTTGTCCACGAAACGAAAAACCTATTTTCATCCCTTATTTTATCTGTGAAAAAATATTTTGTGTATTATTATTATACATGCACTAAAAAATGGAAGCAAGAGCTTCACAATTTGTACAAAGAATGATATTCTGCCTCGCTCTGCCATGTGGGTCCAAGTGAAGTTGAGTAAGTGTGTAAAACTATGATTGGGTAAATGGAAATAATATGTAAATGACCGCAATGGCTACTATAGTCTTATTGTTGCCCGCTTCTACTTGTAAAATGTTCTTGACTCAATTAAATCCTTGTTTTTTCCAAAAAAAAATCTATTTTGATCTGTTACTTTATATGCGAAAAACTATTATATTTATTACCATTTACATGGACTAAAAAATGGAAGCAAGATCACCTCACTTTTAAAATGAGTAAATTCGGGCTATTTCCCCGAAGATTCAGTTGTGACGCTCCTTGCCACATTTAGTGGGATTTCCTCAAAAAATACTATGACTAAGCAAGTTTGTTCCCGTTTTTATCCTTATTAGAGATTTTGCCTCGCTCTGCCACGTGGGTCCACAGTGAAGTTGATGTACCCAACTGAATCTGATGGGAGGTCGGAGGCGCATTCCTCCTAGACATATCTGATACGAGAAATGTGTGCGACGAACTTGATGCGCTAGACCATCTCCCACGACTCGGGCCACACTTCCTCCGCATACTCGTTTCGCCGCGCGGCAATTTGGTGACTAGAGGCGGACGGTCGTGAGGCACTTGATAGAACGGGCCAAAATATCTAAAAAGAGATTAAACCCAATAGAAAGTTGGCTTAAATTAGTTGTATACTAATTAGAGTGAAAATGTCGCAAACTAGATATGAATGGGTTAAAGGTGCACTTAACACGCTAAAAATGAATTTTTTTATAGAAAAAAATTACCTCTCTTTTTTTCTAGTGAACCTGGAAAGAATATGGGCGAGAGGGAGGGGTGCGTGTGCCGTACTGTTCCCCTTCCCTGTCTGGGCCAAAGCAGAACGCAAAGGAAACAAAAAGAAGTAACGTGGGAGTAATGCTCTCACGGCATATATTGCTTTATTCACATTCGATTCGAGGGCTGTCGTCCATTTGCTTCCAGCAATGGCCAAACTTGCACGAGGATCATCAATCATTCTAGGAAGGAATCGTTTCAAAGAGCACATCTAGCTGGAGCAATCAAGCTATAGCTGCATGGTACTACAACTGCGGAAATGGGCAAGTGAGTGGCGACCTTGACCCGGCGCGAGATCAGATCGAGCTCCCGTTAACGATCTGCCCACTTTCCAGTTGCCACTCGACATTCTAAAAGCAGGGTAACAATCTAGGTCAAATGAATAGTGTTCATGTGAGTCACGCACATATTTCTATCTCTCGGGTTGGCGGTGTAGTTTGCACGATCTACTTTGAAGCAAATGAGGAATGCATATTGTCTCCGGATAACAGTACACGATCTGTAGCGGTTGGTGGTTGGCCGTGTAGTCCGCATGATCTACTTTCTTTCTTTTTTCGAATTTCGCATGATCTACTTTCAAGTGGAAAAGAAATTGTGGAATGCAGATTGTCTCCGGATAGCGGTACCGAATTACCGACGCAGTTCATATTTGATTCGACTGTACTATGTTATCTTGGGTGGCAGGAGATCGACGGTGAAACTTTGTAGGTGCAGAGAATCATCGGATGCGCAGGCTTTCCCAGGAAGGAAATGACGTTGGATCTATCTACATTGCTGTACGTGCTGCATCGATTACATACGATGATGCATTCATGCCACTCAATCGATCGGTGCTGATCCACCACTGTGGATCTGAACGCCGTCGGTCGGTGTAAAACATTTCGAGCACCTTCTTCGATCTTCTCTCTCACTGGCTCAGTGGGCACTTTCTACCAGTATATATGAGTACCACCACCAACCGCTAATTAACAAGCGAGCTTAATGTGCTGATTAGTTTAGTGTATTCTTTTCCAAGTTTCGATCATGATGACTGAGGGTGAGAGCGAGCGAGAGGGGCCAGGTGTCGGTAGCCCACGGGACTCCGGAGGAAAAGGTACGTAGGCCGGGAAAACCGTGCGATCTTGATCCGCGTCAGAACCTCGTCAGAGCTAGGAGTACGTGCTATCTCGGCCGTCCGATCCATTAGCGCTGCGACGCAACAATTTCACAGCGGTCCAGCAACAGAGTCAGCGCACGGACCGACAGACGGAGTCTCACGCTCGCTGCGACGGCGGACGTTAGTAATTAGTACCGCCGGTAATTGCTGACGGGACAGAGATGTGCAGCTGGTAGTAGTAGTGATTACGGACGCAACCGAGTAGAGTAGAGAACTAATTCAGTTGGAGCTGGCCATGGTCCACCGACAGTGACACCTGCCGCCCGCGGGTCCCCATCCCATCACTCACTAACGCTACTGTCGCTGCTAACCCAACTGGACTGGACTGGTTTTTTTACTACAAACCTCCCACCCATCTCATCCAAAACTGAAAACGGTCGAAAGCTAATCGAGTACTCCTCAGTGAACGCCGGCTCCTCTACCAACGTGCCGACATTTTGTTTTCCATTCCGCGATAGTGTTCGTGCGAGTTAAACTAGGAGTATTTTTTTCTCTCGTTTGTTCGTGGGTTCCTTTCGTTCCTTTTTCTTTTTTCCATCCCTGCTAATGCCTCCTTTGATTTGAAGAAAGTATGAAGGAAAAGTAGAGGGTTAGGAATATTTCAAGAGATGCTACTGTTCATCCCTTTGATTCATAGGGATGGTGGAAGGGAAAAAAAGAATCTACTCAGAGCTCATGTTTTGATTCCTGTGAGACAAGGAACGAGGGAAAGGATTACCGCTGCCATCCTTTTCTATTCCTTCCTATTTCCTGTTCCTTTAATTTTCCTTCCCTACAAATCAAATAAGCCCTAAAGGGTGATAAATCACCCTACGTGGACATGATTTCTGATTCATGGCACGAAGCGCAGTTACATTACAACAAATATATTCAAAAGGTGTTGGCCTCCTTACACCTCCCATAACTCTGTCCTGGACAAACTATAAGAGAATTATCTTTTTTGTTTGTAACAAACTAACAAAGAAATATCATTGTACGTGCATACATCATTTTGGGCTAATTTTGGTGATGCTCATATTACAGTTGATCATAAATAGAATTTTCAAATTATTATAAACTATAACTACATGGGCGAAACCAATTGGTTAAGAAAACAAGTGGCCAAAACTATGATTCGGCATATGGAAATACTATGTAAATGACCAAAATGGCTAATGCAACACTATTTTGCTCGCTTCTATTTGTAAAATGTTGTTAACTAATAAAATCCTTGCTTTTCTGAAGAAAAACCTATTTTGATCACTTAACTTTACATGTGAAATACTATTATATTGTAAAATGGAAGCAAGCGCGCCTCAATTTTAAAAAGAATGAATTCAAGTTATTACCCTTGAAAATTCAACCGTATCACGTTCTGCCTCGTTTAGCAGCAATTCCTCAAATATTATGCTTAAGCAAGTTTGTTATTGTGTTTATCCTTATTAGAGATTTTGCCTCGCTATGCCATGTGGGGCCAGTCCGACACGACAAATGTGCATGGTGACATAGATAACTAAACCATCTCCAGCGGTCGAGCCACACCTCATCATCATACTCGTTTCGTCACGTGGGGCGGGGATTTATTGATTATAAGCGGACGCTCTGGAGGCACAACGGGGTGAAAAGAGGCAAAAAGGAATAATCTTGTCTTGAATTGGTAAATTTATACCACTAAATAGGGGTGAAAACATCATAAACTAGACCTAAAGGGATAAAAAAATTGACTTAGCTGATTACTCTTGTAGATCACAAGCTCCAGTGATCTTGTTTTTTTTTTAAATTGAAAAGTCATTCTTAGATATCCAAAAAGTATGAAAAATCATACAATTTTATTTACATGTGCACTGAAATGTTTTCCTTCATATGCCACATAGACAAAAAAAAAAGACAAATGTTGGAAAGAAACATGAGTTCTTTTAGCTTTTTAGAGCCACAATTTTGTGTAGAAGAGCTTAATCTCATAACCCGCGGCGAGCGAGGAGGCCATCCCATGGTTCAGGTGGTGGACCCGAAAGGGGATCAGTCGCCCATCCCTTCTGCCACCACTTCACATGTGGAGGATGTCGAGGAAGAAGCAGCAGAAGAAGTCCAGTCTGAAGACAAGGCTCCTTCTGACCAAGAAGTCGATACCGCGCAACCGAAGCGGCGTCGTCTGGCCAAGAAGGCGCCTTCTCCTGCTAGTTCACCCGCGAAGGAGCAAGGCTTGGAGGATGACGAGGAATCAGATTCACCACCTGTTTTCCAAGCCGCTCCTTTGCGTGCGTGCTCAACAAGCTCGACTCTTCCGCTTCAGTCGAGTGGTACCCCAGCCTTTGGAGGACCAATTTTTGGCGACTCCGAAGACGAGGAAGATGAGGAGCACAGGTATGTGTGTTTTTGAGTATGATATGAAAATGTTTGTGCTGTCATATTTTTGTGCTGACCATCCTTTTGTTTTGTTGTGTTGCTCACAGTGCTGAAAACCACCAGCTGGGGACTCCTCCAGTCGAGAATGTTCCAGCCGCGGAGCACTCGAAGTCTGCACCGACTGGAAACGAGGCTGCCCAGCCCATGGCCACTGACGCTGTCGTTGAAACAGCCAAGGTGGCCACTCCAGATGTCGGGACATCGGCTGCAGCTCCTGAGCCGTGGATGAACCACGTGAGTAACTTTTTTGCTTGACCCGTTTTAGTTGTAGGTCTGTGAGAATTTTTAGATTTTTGCTGAATCCATGTGCTCGCAGCCCTTCTACCACACCTTGGCAGATTCTGCCAAGGCTTATGTCCAGGTGGAGCAGGAGAGGGACACCATGCGCGCCGAGCTCGAGCGGCTCAGTCGTGAGTTCTCCTTTTTGCTTTTGTTTTGCCCAACTTCTTTTCGCAATGCCTGATTTTGTCGAGTATTGAATGCACGTAATTTTTGCTGGGCCAGGCGAGAAGAAGGAACTGGAAGACGCACTCGCCGCGCAGCGCGAAGAATCGAAGAAAGAGCTGGCTGCCGCCACCAACTCAGCTGCTGCACGCGAGCGAGAATATGCTGACCAGCTTGCGGCACTTGCGCATGCCATGGGAGGTGAGTAATCTTTTTATCCTTTGGATATGACGATATAACTTGTCAAGTGTCGTACTTATGCCTGTTTTGAATTGTGCAGAAGCTGTTGGCGCACCGGCCTCTGCAGACGTGGCGAGTGACGATCTTTCGCTGGAACAAGCTGTGGGCGGCTTAGGCGCTCTATGCAACCAAGCGAAAGAAGCACTCGCCAAGTCAACGAGCACACTTGGTGCTGTATACCAAGTGGTGTTCCCTACTGGCGTGGTGCCGTCGACGGTGGATGACTTTGCCAATGTGTTTGGCCCCGGGACGTCCACCATGGCGGGTTTTGCTCGCGCCAACACGGTACGCGGATCCGAGTCCACCATCAAGCTTCTTATGGGACATGGGATAGATTGCGATTATGAGGCAGCACTGTCTGCGTTCCCTCAGAAGCCAGACGGGAAGCCCATTTCGCTGAAGGGGGTGAGCGGAGCGGCCGCGCGACTGGCTGAAGTTTTCATGAACACCATGGAGCGCCGGGCACTCGACACTGCCAATCGTCTGCTTAGGAAATCGAAATCTTAGGCTTAGGGTAGCTGTACCCTTTTGCTTTTTTATGCCTTGTAATGATACCTTCTAAACTGCGCGAGTCTGCGCTTTGTTTTTGCTACCTTGTTTATGCAAACTGTCTTTTGCCAATGTCTTTCATTTGGAGAGTTGTATGCTTATGACGCGAGTCTTACAAACTTTGTGTTTGTGATTATGCTCTTTGAACAGTCACGAGAACCTGCTACTGCGACTAGTTCCTCGCAGGCTCCAACCACCACCCGATCCCAGGGTCAGGTGGCAAATGATGCCAAGGTGATGGAGTATATGAAGGCTAAATATGTGAGAATGGAGCAAAATCTGAAGGACGCCCAGGCCGAGCTGAGTCGATTAAGGGCCAGACCCGCGTTGGCCACCCAACGCGAGGATTATGTTCTCGGGGAGATGGAGCTTGTGAACAGGCAACTCGAGTGTAAGTTCGAATCTTGCTTTGTTTTACAAGCTTTTTGTGTAGCTTTTGTCCTTTTGATCTAATTGGTGCGCCCGTATTTGTAGGCTTTGTCGACAACTTCCAGGCTGAACAGATTCGCGTGGAAGGACGCCTGGATAGCGTGGTTGACGACCCTACAACTGGGCGTCAACACTTTTGGCTTGATAGGTACCATGCCCGCATACTTGCCACCCTGAAGGATCGAGTCTGGCGAAGTGCTGAGCTGCTGGAATTATGCCGGGCATCGTTTATTCGTCTGAACGAGACTCTTTTTCCTTCGGGGCCACAACCACAAGGGATTCGTGCTGTGTTGAACATCTTCCGCCAAACAAATCCCATTCGAGAGTTGCTGTCTCAAAGACTTGTAATTGGAGCCAACGCTGCAATGGCGTATATGCGTGGTCGAAAACCAAGATTGGTGTTGCGGACACCTGCAGCCGGTGAGGTTCTCGAACAAAAAGACTTGGATGACACGATCCAAGCTGCGGAGACACTGATCGAGTGCACTCGCGAACAACTTTGCGGCCCCGAGCTGCCCGTAAAAGACGAGCCTGAGGATTAGAATGGTTTGCGAGTGCAATTTTTGCATAGGGGGCAGCCCCCGAGTGTAATTTTTGACTCTTTGTATATTGTATAGTTTGTATACTTTGATTTTTTGCCGAGCCCCCGAGTCAATCGAGCGGGGTTTGTGAAATATGTATTGGTTATGAACCGATGACTGTGCAGCCCCCGAGTCAATCGAGCGGGGTTTGTGAAATATGTATTGGTTATGAACCGATGACTGTGCAGCCCCCGAGTATTCGAGTGCGGCTGCAAAGTTTTTACGTTCTTTGTTCGGATCCTTGTTACGCAGCCCCCGAGGGTCTCGGGTGCGGTTAAGGTATGAATTATGCAGGTGGTAGCCACAAAGGAGTCAAAGGAACATTGATTTTATTCCTCTTTTGAATGTTAGGCTGCAGGCCGCCTCATTAAAAACCTTCCAGTCCCCTTAGGTACCCTGGTAAGGAAAAGAGCGCGTCTGAAACCTGCAGCCATCCGACATATAGCCTATTACATTGTATGACTGTGAGCACTTTATGCGTAGAAACGGCGCAGATGCGCAACGTTCCACGGATTGTGAGAAGGTTCGCCTGTCTTCGCGTGCTTCAGTCGGTATGCGCCTCCACCAAGGACCTCCGTGATGATGAAGGGACCCTCCCATGGGGAAGCGAGCTTGTGCACCTTCTTTTGCTTCAGTCGAAGAACCAGGTCGCCAACGACGAAGGACCTAGTGCGCAGTCGACAGCTGTGGTAGTTGCGAAGGTCCTGCTGGTAAACAGCTGTGCGGGCTAAGGCCGTGTCGCGCGACTCATCAAGCAAGTCGACTGCGTCTTCGAGTGCCTCTTCTGCGTCTTCTTCATTGTATGCTTCAACTCGTGGTGCGTTGAACCTTACGTCTGATGGCAGAATTGCCTCTGCACCGTAGACCATGAAGAATGGGGTGAACTGCGTAGAGGTGTTGGGAGTTGTGCGTAGGCTCCATAGCACAGACGGTAGTTCTTCGACCCAAGCACCCGCCGCTCTTTTGAGTGGCACCAGGAGGCGCTTCTTGATCCCACTCGTCACAAGCCCATTGGCCTTTTCGACTTGGCCATTGGATTGCGGATGCGCCATGGATGCGTAGTTGAGCGTAATGTCCTGCTCTTTGCAAAAGGTTTTGAACTCCTCAGCCGTGAAGTTTGTGCCGTTATCAGTGATGATACTGTTTGGGACACCGAAGCGATAGACGATGCTCTTTATGAAGTTGACTGCCGTGGTAGCAGTCGAATTTGTGATGGGGACCGACTCGATCCACTTTGTGAACTTGTCGACTGCCACCAGTAGGTGAGTATGCCCGCCATGCGATGATTTTTTGAGTGGCCCAACCATATCGAGCCCCCATTGGGCGAAAGGCCAGGCCAGCGGTATAGTCTTCAACGCCGATGCGGGTGCGTGCGGCCTTGTTGCGAATTTCTGGCAGCCGACGCACCTTTTGACTATGTCCTCCGCGTCTTTGAGTGTTGTAGGCCAGTAAAACCCTGCGCGAAAGGCTTTGGCTACGAGTGATCGACTGCTGGCGTGATGCCCACAGGTACCTGCATGAATGTCTCGAATTATGGCTTGGCCATCTTCGAGTGCGATGCATCTTTGGAACATACCTGATATGCTGCGCTTGTATAACTCGCCGTTGATAACGGTGTATGCTTTTGATCTTCGAGTCACGCGTCGGGACTCGGTTATGTCGTCTGGTAGCTCGCTACGGAGTATGTAAGCCAGAAAAGGTTGAGTCCAGGTTGGCTCAATGAGAAATACCTCGACAGGGGGGTCCTCTGTGCTAGGGGTTTTGCTTTTGGGTGGCGTAGTCGACGGAGGAGGCTCTTGTTTCTCCTTGATGGATCTGTGTTCAATACGCTCGAGGAAGACACCAGGTGGAATTTGTGCGCCAGTTGAGCCAAGATTGGCAAGCATGTCTGCTTCTTCGTTGCTTTCCCTTCCTATGTGCCTCAACTCGCATCCCTCGAAGCTGCCTTCTAGTGTGTTGTACAGATCGCGATAAGCGATCATGTTGTCCGCGATTGCGTCGCAGGCCTTCATTGTTTGCTGCACCACGAGGTTGGAGTCGCCGTAGATCATCAGTCGAGTGCACCCGAGTGCCTTTGCCATCCGCATGCCATGAATCAGAGCCTCGTATTCAGCCTCGTTATTGGAGGGTAGCTTGAATCCCATCTGCAAAACATAACGTAGCTTGTCCCCTTTTGGTGATATGAGGACGACGCCTGCGCCTGCGCCTTCATGTTTCTTGGACCCATCGAAGTACATGGTCCAGGAATTGGCCACGTCTGGTGCTCCAGGTAATTGGGCTTCTATCCACTTGGTTGTGAAGTCGGGTAGGACTTGTGCTTTGATAGCCTTCGGGTGCTCGTACTTGATATCTCTTGGAGCCAGCTCGATGAGCCATTTTGCCACTCGACCCGTTGCATTGGGGTTTGTGAGTATATCACCGATTGCTGAGTTGCTTACCACGGTAATCGGATTGCTGAGTATATCAGTCGATAGAATGGTAGAGCCTTTTCACCCAGTTTGCTGATGAATCGACTGAGCGCCGCTACTCGTCCTGCTAGTTTCTGCACATCATGAAGCTTTGAAGGCCTTTGCATGGTGAGGATGGCCTGTATTTTCTCCGGGTCTGCTTCGATTCCACGAGCAGAGACTAGGTACCCTAAGAGCTGCCCGGCTGGAACGCCGAACGTACACTTCTTAGGATTGAGCTTGATATGGAAGCGTTTGAGGTTTGCGAACGTCTCCCTCAAATCGTCGAGTAGTGTGCGTTCTTCCCTTGTGGTAATGACAATGTCATCACGTAGACCTGGACGTTGCGTCCAATTTGCTTTTTGAGGCAGTCCTGCATCATGCGCTGGTATGTTGCACCCGCGTTTTTTAGCCCAAGGGCATAGTTGTGTAGCAGTAGACCCCGAGTGGGGTTATGAACGCCGTTTTTTCTTCGTCTTCTTGCTTCATCCTTATCTGGTGATAACCTGAGTAAGCATCCAGAAAGGAGAGTCGTGCGCATCCGGCGGTGGAGTCGACGATCTGGTCGATCCGGGTAGCGGGAAGTGATCCTTTGGACAGCACTTGTTCAGCGCTGTGAAATCCACGCACATCCGAAGGATGTCTGTATGCTTCTTTTCTACGAGTACGGGTTGGCCACCCATTGTGATTTCTTGATTTCCCTAATGAATCCTGCTGCGAGTAACCGGTCGACTTCAGATTCGACTGCGGTTCGCTTTGGGCCGGAGATTCGACGCATCGTTTGCTTGACTGGCTTTGCATCTGGAAACAATTGGAGAGAGTGCTCGGCGAATTCCCTGGGAATACCTGGCATGTCGGCTGGACACCACGCAAATATTTCCCAGTTCTCACGGAGGAATTCGACGAGCGCGCCTTCCTATGCGATAGGCAGGCTCGAAGATATGTTGACTGTCTTGGACGGATCGGTCGGGTGCACCTGATGCGACCTTGTGTCATTTGTAGCATTGAAGGATCTGTCGACTGCCAACTTCTTATGCTCTGGAAGGAGTGTGCGGTCGTTGGTAATCGCTAAGTCGGCGAGTGATTCTCCACCCCGAACATCTCGGAGATTTTGCTGAACTCGCGGTCGCAAGCATCGGACCTTTGAAAGTTTCCACGGACAGTGATGACTCCCTTTGGTCCTGGCATCTTCAGCGTGAGGTACGCATAGTGTGGCACCGCCATGAATCGAGCAAACGTCGGGCGACCAAGAATAGCATGGTATTGTGATTTCCAGTCGACGACCTCGAACTCAATCGACTCTGTCCTGAAGTGGCTTACGTCCCCGAACGTAACGTCGAGTTGTACGGTGCCTTCTGGGCTAATTGCTTTGCCAGGAACGATACCGTGGAAGGTATTTGAAGATTTTGGGAGGTTTTCGACTGACCTGTTCATTTTGCGGAGCGTGTCCGCGAAGATGATGTTTATGCCGCTGCCTCCATCCATGAAGACCTTGGTCATGGCGTAGCCTCCTATTTGCGCGTCGAGTACCAGAGCCGCATGCCCTGGTCGAACTACAGCTGGGGGATGATCCTCTCGACTGAAGCTTATGATGGTTTCCGATCCCTTCAGAAATTCGGCACGGCTGGAGGTGCCATGACAGCCATGTTCACCTGTCGAGTGATTAGTTTTTGCTGCCTGTTAGAGGGGCGACCCTTTTGTATCATGTACATCTGCCCGTGGGGCTGTGGATATTGATCATCTTCCGCCCGTAGTACAGGTTGTATGGCACCTGCGAGATTTGCGCCTGGAGCAGGCTGTGGTGGGGTTGCGGTGGCGGCTGTGGCGCCATGAGAGCGGGCACAGCGTTCGGCTGTGGTACGGGTGCAGGCATGGGCTGAGCAGGTGCTGGGCCATTCCTCTTGAGTCGTATCATAGTCAGTCGCCATTTGGTCGAATTCCCTGCAGTTCCTTAGGGTGTGATTGGAGCGTAGTTTTCCGTCGTCCCCCTTGAAGAGGTGGAATCTGCACCAGTCGTCCATCTTTTCCTCGAATGACCGCTCGGGTTTTGCGTCGCTACGTTTGCGCCATTCTTGCCTTTTGTAGCTATCGCTCCGCTGCTCGCGATCTCGACTGTCCGTCGATCATCCGAGCGTCGATTGCTTCTATCTTGGTCCTCCTTTGGCTGTGTGTATCCAGCCGCCATGAACTCGGGTCTGTTATCGTCGTAAGGACGTTGGACGTTTACGCCTGCGATCTTCTCTGTATGAATCTCTGCGGCTCGACTGCCGCTTTCGTAGTTGTCGCGTGTTGGGGAAGCACGGGATCTGCGTACAGAATCCTCTCCATCTGCCCACTCAGTCGCAACTTTGATGAGGTCAGCCAGGGAGGTTGGCTTTTCACGACCAAGTGCCTCTTTGAAGTCCTTCCTGGCGAGACCTTGTATGAAGGCATCCATGGCCCTGTCTTCTGACACTTTGCCAACCGAATTGCGTATTTCGGTCCACCGCCGTATGTATGATCTCAACGACTCGTCTGATCGTTGAGTACATGTCCTTAATTCCTCGAATGTCTTCGGGCGCTCACACAGAGGCTCGAAGTTTTTGATGAAGTCTCTGCGGAAATCATCCCACGAGTCATATGATGATGGAGGGAGTGATTTGAGCCAGTCGCGGGCAGTTCCTTCGAGCATAAGTCGTATGTACTGCATCGCCGTGGTGTTCGTGCCCGCTGGCATGCCACGGCGAGTCTGTAATCTTCTAGCCACCCAGAAGGTTCTTGGCGACCGTTGTACTTGGGTTGTTCGCCTGTCAACTTGAACCGTTTGGGCATCCGCGTCTCACGGATGCGTCGAGTGAAGCACAATGCTCCGCATGGCTCTGGTTCGCGATCAGAGTATGAATCGCTGCTATAGGATCTTCGAGATCTGCTCTGCTGGACCTGTGCCGGCGCGTGCTTCTCCTTCCTTCATCCGAGTGGTGGCTGCGACCACTGCGATGATGTGCTGCGTGTCGTGAGTCGACTATGTCGCGATCGCGATCCCTTGCTGGAGTTTTGTCTTCTGGCTGCATAGCCTGTGCCGCTAGAGCTAGCGATTTGAGTTGTTGGCGATGCAGGGCTGCGTTAGGGTCATTCGCCGGAGGTTGTATTGCCTTGAGGTAAGCACCTACGGAGAATAATGCACCCGCAGCAGTTTTGGGCACTGGGATTCCGTTAGCGTCCTCTGTCATGAACGACAGGTTACGGGTGATTGCTACCCTTTCATGTTCTGGAAGGCTTGCCAACCGCGACCTAGGTCGAGGGGTTGGTTGCTGTGTGGACCCGAGGGATTGCTCCCTTCGTCGGGCACTCGAGAGGCTGGCTTGCCTTTTGCGCTCCTCGAGCGTCGCTCGGTAGTTTTGCAGTCGAATTGACTCCTGCCAGTTGAAGTACTGGAAGGTCAACATCTCCTCTGGGTGGAGTTTGGTGGCATCATTGTGCACTCCTTTATGACTTTATCTGCTTTTGCTGCCATCTCCTCCGTGATTGTCAAGGTTGTGACCCCATCCGGCATGGTTACCGTGCATGGGAATTGTGCAGGCCTGCGAGCGGCAGCGTCTGCGGATGATTCTGCGGTGAAGGCCACGTAGACCTGATGGGGCGTGACCCGAGGACAGGTGTATGTGCTGTCGATTCCAGTCATGGACTCGACGTCGCCGTCGAGGCTCATGTCAGAGCCAGTGTGTTCATCGAGTAGATCTTCGAGGCGAATCTCGTTGTCGATGTGCTCATCACCTATGCTCATCTCGGTGTTGGCGAAGCCATTACGGATTTCTGAGTCGAGGTTGGTGTTGGTGAAGATCTCCGAGTCGACGTTGTTGTCGTTATGAATCGCGGGCTCGTAGAAGTCATCGAGGGAGATCCCGCAGTCGAAACTCTCGTCGAGTGGTAGGTTGAAGTCGATGTTGCTTGTGTTGTATGCTGATTCTGCTTCCTCGCCTTGGAGTTCCGTCATCATGAACCTGTCGAGCTCGCCGGTCGACATGGTTGTTGCGGGCGAGCAGGCTTCAGGAATCGACGATGGGGCGAGAGACGACCCAGCACCGGTTGTTGCGGATCTGTCGAGTCCTGCGTGCCAAGATTGTTTACGAAAAAATTGAATGCTCCAACAGTTAAGCTCAAACCTGATTCAAGGCCAGAAAACGCCTCCTGAAGCTCCGGCGAGTGCGGATTGAAATTCATTGGAAGAGCAGATGCGCTTTTTGCAGGTGAAGCGGGCAGGCTGCCGCTTTTCGAGTGGATCGGCGAGTCGCCGTGTGTCGCCTGGATCGGCGAGTTGCTGTTTGCTGACATGGCCGGCGAGTTGCCGTTTGCAGATGAGATCGGCGAGTTGCCGTTTGCTGGTGTGATCGGCGATTTGCCGTTTGCTGTTGGGACCGGCGAAACTTCGAGTCCAGCGCTATTCTTTCCCACAGACGGCGCCACTTGACGAGGGGTAGACTCATCAAGACCCATGGTTAAGGTCCCTAGGTTATGAATATGGGGGAGAGAACGTGGTAGAGCTGGAAGTATCGTCGGCTGACAAGCAGGGCAAAGATTTTACCCAGGTTCAGGGCCCTCGTGTGGAGGTAACACCCCTACGTCCTGCCTGTCTGTTATTGATTTGTGAATATGATGGTTACAAGGATCCCGGCGAGATGTCGATCTCGCTAGGGTTTGTGGCTCTGGTGGTTCGTTGTCTGGTTCGATGGCCCTCCCAGTCCTTAAATAATAGGCTGGGTCCGGGTGTTCGTAACCGACTCGATTTACAAGTAAGGAAACTCTAAACCGACTATTGCTTCGCCAAACTTGGAGGATACTTCATCTTCGTGGGCCTCCCTTCATGGGCTTCATGTAGGCTCTGATAGTTGGGCCTAGTCGATACGTGCACCAGGTACCCTCATGGTAGGGTACCCGATAGGCATACCCATGTCACCTTCATATGCCACATAGACAAAAAAAAAGACAAATGTTGGAAAGAAACATGAGTTCTTTTAGCTTTTTAGAGCCACAATTTTGTGTAGAAGAGCTTAATCTCATAACCCGCGGCGAGCGAGGAGGAGGAGGAGCGCGCGGGAGGCTTCTCTCTTCTCATACTCTTACTAGTGGTAGAAGAGCTCACTATAAAGTGGTGCCGTTCACTCCCAACTAGCAGTATGGAATAAATATTTATCCCCAAACCAGCCAATTAAATGGGCCATGAGAATTTCAGACTTTAGTTGAGCCATGCGTAAAAGCCCACAAATTCCAACACCAAGTACGCCTAGCGACCAGTTGATTGCAGCAATCGCCGACCGGGCAGCATTCATCGCCCCCTAAAAAGAAAAAAAGAAACGACAGGGTCCAATTCTGAAGATCAAGAGTTAAGACGGACAGAGATGTGCAGGTGGTACGGTAGTAGTGATTACGGACGCAACCGAATAGAGTAGAACTAATCCAGTTGGTGGTGGTGCTGGGCATGCACGAAACGGCCCACCGACAGTGACACCTGCCGCCCCGCCGGGTCCCGATCCCATCACACACTAACGCTACTGTCGCTGCTAACCCAACTGGACTGGACTGGTTTTTTTTTCCTCTAAAATTTCTGTGTGCTCAGCCCATCTCATCCGAAACTGAAAACAGTCGATGGCTAATCGAGTATGTATATCAGTGAACGGCCGCTCCTCTGCTTACCGACATTTTATTTTGCTTTTATGCGGTAGTGTTCGTGCGAGTTGAACAAAAAAAAATCCTCGTTTGTTCGTGGGTTCCTTTCGTTCCTTTCGTTTTCCATTTCTTTTTCATCCCAGCAAACAAGATTGTTGGCGAGGGTGGAATAGAAAAAAGGGCCAGATCATTTTGGTTGCTCAGAATACAGTTGATGAGAGCCTAGTTTTCAAATTATTGTAACATATAACTAGATGCAAAAACAATTGGTTCAGAAAACAAGTAAGTGGGTACAACGATGATTGGGCATATGGAGATACTATGTAAATCATCAAAATGGCTAACACAACCCTATTTTGCTCACTTCTATTTGTAAAAATGTTGTTAACTAATAAAACCCTTGCTTGTCCAAAGAAAAACCTATGCTGATCACTTACTTTACATGTGAAATGCTATTATATTGTAAAATGAAGCAAGTGCTCCTCAATTTTAAAAAGAGATAATTCAAGCTACTACCCTCGAAAATTTAGTCGCGACACTGTTTTTATCGTTTAGCAGGAATTCTCCAAAATATTATGCTTAAGCATGTTTGTTCTTGTTTTTATCCCTACTAGAGATTTTGCCTCGCTTTGCCATGTGGGGTCCATTGCCAAGAGCACGTCTGAATTTGATGCCAAGGAGGAGGCGCATTCCCCTGAGGTGCGTCCGACGTGATAAATGTGCATGGCGACCTAGATAAGCTAAACCATCCCCCGTGCGGGAGTTGGGTGATTCGATGTGGATGATCTAGAGGCACGGATGATAGAACGGGTCAAATATTTGAAAATATGTAAAAGGGAAGAAGAATCTTGTCTTAAATTGGGCGAAAACGTCACAAAATCGACCTGAAGGAATAAAAAAATGTGGAATTAACTTATTCAAAATGAACTTTCGAAAAATCACTTGTAGATCACGAGCTCCGGTGATCTTGTTTTTTTTTAATCAAAAAGTTCATTCTTAGGTAAAAGATACATGTGCACTGAAATATTTGAAAATATGTAAAAGGGAAGAAGGATCCTGTCTTAAATTGGCGAACACGTCACAAACTTGACATGAAGGGATAAAAAAAGTGGACTTAACTTATTCAAAATGAACTTTCGAAAACTCACTTGTAGATCATGAGCTCTGGTGATCTTTTTCTTTATTTCAAATTGGAAAGTTCATTCTTAGGTCTCCAAAAGGTATGAAAAAATCATACAAGTGCACTGAAATGTTTTTCTTCACATGCCGGATGATATATCATGTGTATGTATACATGTATTTTCGTAGTATTATTTGAAAATTCAAAATACTATCTTCGTTTTTTTAACACGGAGCCAAAACACCCCTCACTGTGTCATAAACCCATTTCGTAGTGAACATGGAGAGAACATATGGTCGAGAGGGAGGGTGCACTGCACCGCTATGGTTGCAAGTGGGACGGGACTGGGACGTCCGTCTCCACCAAAACTAATAATCCAGCTATCCCACTGTCCCACCACCAGCTTATCCCACTAACATGATTTTTAGTGGACTTTTAGGGATTATCCCACCTATCCCGTCATATCCCACCAAATCTGTGAGCATCGGAGCATCTTCCCCATGGCCGCCGGCGCCGGAGCCCCTCCCTCCGCATCCACCTTCGAGCCCGTCGCCGCCGCCCTCCGGCCACTCGGCGGCGGTCGTCTCCTCCCATGGCTGGCGGCGGAGCCCCTCACTCCACCCCGCGCGACGTCGGCCTAGATCCCACGGCCGGGTCATCGGCGCAGCGGATGGTGCCAGAGGAGGCGTGGCCGTCGAAGTAAACTGCGCCTCGAACTGCCTCGCGGAGCGGATGATGCTGGTCGAGGTCTCGGCCCGCGCCGCCATGCTCGCGTTGACCAAGGTCGGCGGACTCGTCGACACTCCCCGCCGCGTTCTTCCCGGACCACGACCAGGCTGCCGAGAGCGCCGTCGGCGGCAGGAGCTCCTCCCGCCGGATGCCAGCGCGCGTCGCTGGCACGGTCCTCCGCGGCGTGATCCATCATGATCTGGCGCTCCGGCGATTCCGGCATCTAGAGCGTCCTCTACAGCGCCGTCGACTCGCCCGACGCAGCCCGCGCGCACGCACGCACGTGCATGGCGCGCCTGGCCACCGTGGTGGCTGCCGATGGACGCCGCCTCCGAGTTCTCCTCGAGGGAACGCGCAGGCCTCGACGACCTTCCTCCGGTGAGCTGCCCCGGCCGCGAGCACCTCCGCCGCGTCAGCGTCGAGGAGAGAGAAAAGGGACCAGGAGAGGAGAAGAAGGATTCGACGGGAGGAGGGAGACGCAGCTCGAGACCGGCGTGAGGACTAACGCCAGGGGATGGAGGTGGAGGCCTCCAAGATCGAGGCCTCGAGTTGTAGGAATCGTACGCCGCTGCTCTTGTTCCGGCGTCTAAGGTGGCTTCAGTCTTCACTACGCCGGAGCCGGGCTGGCTCGGCTGTTGCAGATGCGCAGAGTATGGGGCTGGGCGACGGCGACCCGAGGCTCCCCGGGCCGTGTCGTGAAGACAGGCGGAGGCGAGGGGATGGAGGCGGAGTACGCCTCCTTCCTCCGCTCCGGCCACCGCCGCCCTCTGCCTCGCCCGCGCCTCCTTCCTCCGCTCCGGTCACCGCCTCGCCGGAGCCGGACTCGTGCGTCGCCGGAGCTAGGTGCGCCGGCGGATTGCGCGAGGACTGTAAGGGAGCGCGAGGATTGCGGCGGCGCTGTGACGAAGAGGTTGCAGAGAGAAGAACGTGGCCAAATTTTTCTATCGGGACTGGTGGGCTGTCGATGGGACCAGGTGGACTTGTCTTGCTTAGCCCGTACGGGATAGACGGGATATGCTCAGCGGGATAGACGGGATTTTCACGGTGGGATGGGAGGCGGGATAGGTGGCACGCCCATCCCACCTGAAACCATATGCACCGCACTGCTCCCTTCCCTGTCTGGGCCAAAGCATAACGCAAAGGAAACAGAAAGAACTAACGTGGAAGTCATGCTCTCAGGTCATTACTTTATTGAGTTTATTCCCATTCGAGGGCTGGCCTCCATGGGTTTTCAGCAATGGCCAAACTTGCTAGCACGAGGATCATCAATCAGTCTAGGGAGGAATCGTTCCAATTACACAGCTGGATTAATCAATCAGATCAAGCTCTCCCTCCCCATTTGCCACCGGTAAAGTAGAAGTAATTAACAATCTCAGTCAAATTAATGGTCATTTGATTGTCGAACTGTCTTTCTGTTGCTTGCACAAATTACCGATCCGTATTTATTTAATTCTCCGTGTAGTTTGCAGGATCGTCTACAGGTGAAAAAAAAATGTCGAATGTATGTCAATCTGTCTCCAGATACCGGCACCAAGCCGAGTGTACTGTCTTGTGTAACACATCTAGATACACTTAGTTAGGAGTCAAGTATTTGTGAACGGAGAGAGTATATGTGATCCTGGCAGAAGATCGATCGAAGATGAAACTTTTTAGTCCAGAGATGATCAGATCACAGATATTCACATGCGTAGTCTTTCCCTGGAAGCAAATGACGCCTCGCTCGGCCGACGCTCGTACTACACTGCTACGGCGGTACGTGCTGTATGCCTGCATCTTCATGCCTTGATGAGGTGGAAAAGACGAGTCGAGCCGTGCATGATGATGCATTCATGCCAACGCAATCGATCGGCACCAGCTCTGGATCGATCTCTTCTCACCGCCGTCGGTTGTTGGTGTAAAAATATATTTCGAGTCTTCTCTCTCACACTTGTTGTCATTCTGTACACTAGTGGCGCCAACTACCCACTAACGAAGCTTTGTTGGTTTGGTGATCATGGGCTTGCTTAGCTCCCTTAATCGCGGCGTTTATTGTTTTCCAGATGGTGATGATGATACTGAGAGCGAGAGCGAGGGGCTAGCCGCTAGGTAGTCCGGTGTCGGTAGCCAGAGCCGCAAGCAAAAGGGGTCGGCCGGGAAAGAAGCCGTCGTATTACTCCGAACTGTTGTCCGTCTTCCCGTTACTGCTACCGACGTGAGCCGTGGAAATTAATTACCCCGCGTGGATTGACCCCTTGGACGAGTAGCCCGTACTGACAGTAACGGAGTCAACGCACGGAGCGGCAGACAGACAGAGAGAAGATCTTCCATGGAGTCTCGCTGCAACGGCGGACGTTAATTACTACTGCTCCGTGACTGCGGTGGCTTTCCGTGCAGAACCAACCGCGGACGACAGGACGTACACGTACTAGTCCTACGTAGCCACCCATTTTAATTTACGGACACACATTGATTTGCATACAGAGCCATGTTCGGTTCTGCGACTGGCATTAATCTATCTACTACTCGCTTTAGTCCATAATTATCATGTATTACGAGTTCACTCAAAGTCAAATTTTGTAAATTTTGACCAAACATATATATAAGGAAAAAATATTAACATCTACAATATAACTAATATTATTAAATAACCGATTTCATATTTTTAAAGTATTATAAATATTGATATTTTTCGACATTTAGCTAAAATCTGCAGAGTTTGACTTTCACCAACGCGGAATATAGTGTAATTCAGTGGGTGCGAGCTATTAACTGCTTTGGAGTACCAAAATCTGTAGTGAGGCGCTTTTATTTATATATTTTTTGTGATATATAAAGACTCTTCACCCGTGAAATCTATAAACAATTTTATGGTATGATATGGTGTTTGTCCGACTAGATCTCGTAAAACCCTTACCTTGTAACTATTTTTGTGGTATGAATTGGGTTTTCACACGAAACATCCCGTAAAACCCTGAGGTAAAAACAGTTTATATCCATTTTCATGTGAATATGTACATATAATCAAACTGATCTCTAATTTATAATGTTTCAATATCAAAAGGTACAATAACAATCCAAATTATAATGGAAGACTATCTCCCATATAATTGCTATTGATGATCCATGAGATCCGATATGTCTCAGTTAAATGTTTGGATCCGGTCAGAGTTTCTGTGAGGTTTCTATCATCATTATCATAGTCGAAGTCTAGGTTCAAACTCTTCTCATTGTCGATGATCATTTTTTGAAGAATCACACAAGCGAAAAGTACTTTTGGCTCCCGAGCACTAGTGCTCTTGCCAGTTGAAGAAAATTCAAAAATCATATTTATGAGTTTCAATTTTTTTGGAAATAAATCACACATTTTTAATGAAATATACTATAAGCGTGCAAAATTTCAATGCAAAATCTTTTGTACTATGGACTACACAAAAATGAAAAAAGTTGAAAATTTGAAACTATACATTATATGATATACCCAAATCTGTATACTTGTTATTTTTGTGTAGCAAAAACCATAAAGTATTTTGCATTGTGATTTTCACGCTTGTAGGATATATCATTAAGGATGTGCATGTTTTTTTAGATTTTTTTGAAACTTTTAAATATAGTTTTTTATTTTTTTTAAATGGTTAGATCACTGGAGCTCGGGAGCACCAAATCTCTACTCTCACACAAGCCATGTTAAAATTTGTGAGAGATTTCTTCTCCCAAAAACAAGCAGAACCTGGAATAATAGTAAACCAAGCTTGCAACAAAATTATATCTCTCTCAATGTTCTTCTGGAAAGCTTCTTGATAAGTATCGTCCATGAATGATAATGTCGTCAGCCAGATAGTATCTCATGGCATATGCATGGCCATTGACCGTGAAGTTGCAAGACGAAAAATGACCAGTTGCAAGCCTAGCAAATCTATGAGATATATGTCAAACATTGGTATCAACCTTAAAGATATGAACATCTACGGTACTATAAAACTAATATTATTAAAACTATCACATAAACTATAAATTTTGACTTTGACCAACCTTGAATGTTGTGTAATTATGGTCAGAGTGAGTATGAGGTATTAACCACTTTGGAGTACCAGAATTTGTTAAAGCGTTGTCGACGAGAGAAGCAAGAGTTTTTGTGATATAAGATCTAGCACTCTATCAAATCCAGTAAAATCCATACCATAAACGCAACCGTGATAAGTTATGTCACAGTGTCCGTCAGACTAGATATTTTAAAACTATTTTTGCGGTATGACTTGGGTTTTTGCCCAAAAGATTTTGTAAGAACCCTATGATTTTCCCCCATTTTCATGTGAATATGCATGAATAATCAAATCGATCTCTGATTTAACACCAATATAAATCAAACTTATTATGTTTCGATATCACACATCACAATAATAATCCAAATTATAATTATTGTCAAATTACAACAATTAAAAAATAGAAATGACCCGAATGCAATTAATAGTTCAAATCAGACATACTCTCAGATAGTTAAAGGTGAATACAAATGAATAACGGGGGACTAACTCCCATTGAATTGCTATTGATGCTCTATGAGATCTAGTATGTCTCAATTTTTTTTTAGTCCGGTGAGATTTTTGAGGTTTCATACGGTTACCAACATTGCCATAGTCGGAGTGAGCGAACCCTTCTCATTGTCGATGATTATGTTATGAAGAATCACACAAGACTCGATGAAATTTGTGAGAGTTTTTACCTACTTCCTCCATTCAGAAGAAGAATGAAAAGAGAGGGAAGAGCGTTTTTTGTTTTTGCTACTTCCTCCATTCACTAATGAAAGGCATTTTACCTTTTTCCATGATTTAAATGTATTTAGATTTAGTTTCTACATATATCCACTCATTTTATATGTATGTGGTCAATACTGAAAACTAGATAGAATGCGTAAAACATGTTGCAAGAAGCGCCTACAAGTAAAAAGAAAATACAAACAGGTCACCGAGAGGGAGTTAAGACGGGACAGAGATGTGCAGGTGGTAGTGATTACAGACTCAGCTAGAACTAATCCAGTTGGTGCTGGCATGGCACTCAAAGCGGCCCACCGACAGCGACACCTGCCGCCGGTCCCAATCCCATCACACGCTGCTGTCGCCGCTAACCCAACTGGACGAACCGTTCAAAAATCTCCCAGGCTACCAGTGAAGCAGTGCTTAACCCAAAACCAGAGACGATCGATGGCTACTACAGTAGTAGCAGTGCAAGGGAAACGGAATAATGGGCATGTCGCTGCGCGGTCACTGGCATGTATTAGTGATAATGCGTCCCGCAAAAAAAAATGGATTAGTGATAATACGAGTGATTGAGTGAAGAAACTAACGAGAGAGAGAGAGGAAAAAGGGCTGTTGCACTTGCGCAACAACAGCGTCGGGATCATCACTGAAACGGCCGCTCCTCCACCTACCGACACTTTCGTTTCATTTCCGCGATTTCTTTTTTGTTTTCTAGTCTAAATACTTAACTAGATACGTATGAATCTAGACAAAGCTATGCCCACTAATATGGATCGGAGGGAGTAATATTTTTCTCTCTCGTTAGTTAGTGCGTTCCTTTCGATTCCTTTCCCTTTCCCCTTTCTTTTCTTTTTTGATTATAGCTAAATAAAACCATGTTGATTTTTTCCAGCGCCTCGTTATAAATAAATAAGTAAATACATATTGTCAGTAGTATCATAGCGAAGAAAATGTAGATATTTATGACGCATCCATTTGCAGAACGAGCCAGGTGATGCACAGAAACACACATATACCTTCACATGAACCCATCCAGTTGAACACATGAGATTCCTTGTCGCCACATGGACAATCATCTCATCTGGTCCAACCATTAGTAGTAAGCGGTAAGTAAAATTTCCCCTATTGATCCATTCAGTACTCCCACATTTTAGCCCAAACAGTTTACCTCTCCTCCAATCCTAGATTACCACTGATTCCCTGCAGCTACTTACAGGCGTACTATACTAGTGCTGCTAAATATTTCCACACTGTAAATGGACGGGCTAACAACCATTGTTGACCCCGGAGGGACATCCTAACCACCACCTCGAGCTAGCGTGGGGGTCAACAGTCCATCCATCGCTCGTGGCACCGACACTTTCCGGCTTTCTCTCTCTAACCTGGCTCGCACATGCATGCGAGGAGAGGTGGTGGTGGTTGAGCCGTGGTTACAAGCAAGGTGACGATGCTCATTGCTAAACGAGGAGAGAGAGTGTAGAGGACCGTCACCGACGAGTCGACGAGCGAGTAGTCCAAAGGAAGGAGAGAGGAGAGTGGTGTGTGCATGTGAGGGTGGGAGGTGGGGTGGAGCTGTCGAAAGATACAGCGCGTGGGGTGCGGCGGGCGATGAGCTGTTTCTTTCTAGGAGGGCAACCACCCCCAATCCCTCATCACATTTCGTACTAGTACATACATCAAGGGGGGAGCGGCGGAGCATCCATCCATTTCATTTCCCCCTCAATACCTTCTCATCCCCGCCGCCGCCGACGCACCGCGCGCGGTCGGCGTCTCCTCTGCTCGTCGGGGCCTTGAGATCTGGTGGGGATCTGGGGGGCTGAAGGAGGGGGATCTGGGAGGAGGGATGGAGGCCAGCGCCGGGCTGGTGGCGGGCTCGCACAACCGCAACGAGCTCGTCGTCATCCGCCGCGACGGGGAGCCCGGGGTACGTCCGTCCGTCCGTCCGTCAACCCGCGCCGCCCGGGTTTCCGGGTTCGGTCGCTGTCCCCGCAGCGGAATCTGCGGCGGCGGTTTCGGCTACGAGATTGGTTGCTAATTCGACGTCTTCTGTTTGTGCGTGCAGCCGAGGCAGCTGAAGCAGCAGACCCACCGGCTGTGCCAGATTTGCGGGGACGACGTGGGGCTCACCCCCGACGGCGAGCCCTTCGTCGCCTGCAACGAGTGCGCCTTCCCCGTCTGCCGGGACTGCTACGAGTACGAGCGCCGCGAGGGCACGCAGAACTGCCCGCAGTGCAAGACCAGATTCAAGCGGCTCAAGGGTCAGTCAGTTTCCACCAGCCCCAATGCCGCCCCCAATTTGAGGATTGCCGGCTCACGCGTTTTCTGGCCGGCTGCAGGTTGCGCGCGGGTGACCGGAGATGAGGAGGAGGAGGGCGCCGACGACCTGGAGGACGAGTTCAACTGGAGGGACAGGGACGACTCCCAGTACGCCGCTGAGTCCATGCTCCACAACCACATGACCTACGGCCGCGGCGGGGACCTCGACGGCGGGCCGCAGCCATTCCGGCCCAACCCCAATGTTCCCCTCCTCACCAACGGCCAGATGGTCAGTACCTGCACCAATTCTCACTGTGTGCCATGCTGATCCAGCCTATCTGTCCTCTCTAGATGCTCAATTGCTCGCTGAAATGTGTGTTACAGGTCGATGACATCCCGCCGGAGCAGCACGCACTAGTTCCTTCATTCGTCGGCGGCGGGGGAAAGAGGATCCACCCGCTTCCCTACGCTGATCCAACCCTTGGTAAGCAATCAAACTATATATCATATGCCAGTAGCATTCAGCTGGGATATGGTTGGTTCCGGTGGCTGATGGTTGTTGACTTGTGCTGCAGTGCATGCTAGATCCATGGACCCGTCCAAGGATCTCGCCGCCTACGGGTATGGCAGCGTCGCCTGGAAGGAGAGGATGGAGAGCTGGAAGCAGAAGCAGGATAGGCTGCATCAGACCAGAAATGATGGTAGCGGGAAAGACTGGGACGGTGATGGCGACGATGGAGATCTACCACTGTATGGCACTTCAAACTTGTTTGACCTCCGTTAATTTGGTCGCTTGTGAAGATTAGTTATTTGCTTTAACTGCATTGGTATTGGTCAAAGAGACTAGAGATTTCATACTCCAATAGATTGTCGCGAGGTGCACTGTGACCGGCATGACAATAACAACCTAAATTGCTAGACAACTAATACACATTTTGCCTTAACATGGAAACAAACTGGTGAATTTGTATTTGTTAGATTTGCCTTCTGTTATCGTAGTCAGGACGTTGTCGTTTTCTTTGTAAAACGCGTCACGTAAAACGCGTCACTAGTACTAACTTTTTCTTGATTTTATTTACCAGAATGGATGAAGCTAGGCAGCCATTGTCCAGAAAGGTTCCCATTCCTTCAAGCCAGATTAATCCATACAGGATGATTATCGTAATCCGGTTGGTGATTGTGTGCCTCTTCTTCCACTACCGTGTGTTGCATCCGGTGAATGATGCATTTGTTTTGTGGCTCATATCTGTAATATGTGAGATATGGTTTGCCGTGTCTTGGATTCTTGATCAATTCCCAAAATGGCTTCCTATTGAGAGGGAGACTTACCTTGACCGGCTATCATTGAGGTTGGTTACTGCTGCTACATAGTAATTAATACCCGCCTTCTATTTTCTTCCCAAAGTTCTGCAACTAATTGACTTTTATGGATAGGTTCGACAAGGAAGGCCAGCCATCTCAACTCGCCCCAGTTGATTTCTTTGTCAGTACGGTGGATCCCGCAAAGGAGCCCCGTTGGTCACAGCAAATACCATTCTGTCGATCCTTGCGATAGATTATCCGGTTGATAAGATCTCTTGCTATGTTTCTGATGATGGTGCCGCCATGCTAACATTTGAAGCATTGTCTGAAACATCTGAATTTGCAAAGAAATGGGTCCCTTTCTGTAAAAAATATAGTATCGAGCCTCGTGCTCCAGAGTGGTACTTCCAACAGAAGATAGACTACCTGAAAGATAAGGTGGCACCAAACTTTGTTAGGGACAGGAGGGCAATGAAGGTGCGTAATTTAATCCCATGTGACTTTCTATGTTCCTTCAGTTGATAGACGGTATTCTAATTTTGGCCACATCGTCTTTTCCAGAGAGAGTATGAGGAATTCAAGGTACGGATCAATGCCTTGGTTGCTAAAGCCCAGAAAGTTCCCGAGGAAGGATGGACCATGCAGGATGGAACTCCATGGCCCGGAAACAATGTTCGTGATCATCCTGGAATGATTCAGGTATGCTATTACAGTTTGTGGTGTTATCCGGTCTATATGCTGACACCATATGGTTGTCCCTTTTTTCTTTTCCTTTTTCCGCTTTGCGGTATTAATGTTCAATTGTGTCAACCAATAGGTCTTCCTTGGTCAAAGTGGTGGCCTTGACGTGGAAGGAAATGAGCTGCCTCGATTGGTTTATGTGTCAAGAGAAAAACGGCCAGGGTATAACCATCACAAGAAGGCTGGTGCTATGAACGCATTGGTAAAGATAGCGTTTTAGATGCATTTTCGGCCAATCTTCTTTGTAGATATAAGTAGCACAAATGGATGTTAAGTTCGATTTTAATGGTTGGCTTTTTTAACAGGTCCGAGTATCTGCTGTACTAACTAATGCTCCGTACATGCTGAATTTGGATTGTGATCACTATGTGAACAACAGCAAGGCAGTAAGGGAAGCTATGTGTTTCATGATGGATCCTTTGGTAGGAAAGAAATGTTGTTATGTGCAGTTCCCTCAAAGATTTGATTCCATTGACCGTCACGATCGATATGCTAACAAGAATGTCGTCTTTTTTGATGTAAGACTTGGATTTCATGTTTCTGAGATTTTCTCCTGTCTACATTTCATTCAGTTGTGATGAAGTTACCCTAACATTTGTCTTGGTACAGATCAACATGAAAGGTTTGGATGGCATTCAAGGCCCCATCTATGTTGGCACTGGTGTTGCTTTAGAAGGCAGGCGCTGTATGGTTATGATGCCCCCAAGACAAAGAAGCCACCATCAAGGACTTGCAACTGCTGGCCAAAGTGGTGCTTTTGCTGTTTCTGCTTCGGTGACAGGAAGACCAAGAAGAAGGTCACGAAGCCTAAGACCGAGAAGAAAAAGAGGTTGTTTTTCAAGAAAGAAGAAAATCAGTCACCTGCGTATGCACTTAGTGAAATTGACGAAGCTGCCGCAGGTATCACTTAGCCTCCAACACTGTTTATTCTAGGTTCATCCTCATTAGTTAGTATTAACATGACTTACGCTGCAATTTGTTTGGCAGGAGCTGAAACTCAAAAGGCTAGTATTGTCAATCAAGTGAAGTTAGAAAAGAAATTTGGCCAGTCTTCTGTTTTTGTTGCATCCACGCTTCTTGAGAATGGTGGAACCCTGAGGAGTGCAAGTCCAGCTTCTCTTTTGAAGGAAGCTATACACGTCATCGGTTGTGGCTATGAAGACAAGACAGACTGGGGAAAAGAGGTAAAGTGAAGAGCTTGGTTGCTGTGTGCTGGTTAGTCGGTCCAAGTATCTGTTGCCTAATAACTCATACCATTTATTTGTTTATTGCAGATTGGCTGGATCTATGGATCAGTTACAGAGGATATTCTAACTGGGTTTAAGATGCATTGCCATGGTTGGCGGTCGATCTACTGCATACCTAAACGGCCTGCGTTCAAAGGTTCTGCGCCTCTCAATCTTTCGGATCGTCTCAACCAGGTTCTTCGGTGGGCTCTTGGGTCTATCGAAATCTTCTTCAGCAACCATTGCCCTCTTTGGTATGGGTATGGTGGTGGACTGAAGTTCTTGGAAAGATTTTCCTACATTAACTCCATCGTCTATCCTTGGACATCCATTCCACTTTTGGCCTACTGTACATTGCCTGCCATCTGCTTGTTAACGGGAAAGTTTATCACTCCAGAGGTAAAGCCTATTATTCAGCTTGTAGTTATCTGTGATGTGAAGCTGTGAACGATTGAAACCTTACCTTCCTCTTTTGTTTCTGTCTTGCAGCTTAGCAACCTTGCCAGCATCTGGTACATGTCACTTTTCGTCTGCATTTTTGCTACGGGCATTCTGGAGATGAGATGGGCTCGTGTAGCTGTTGACGATTGGTGGAGAAACGAGCAGTTCTGGGTCATTGGTGGTGTCTCTGCCCACTTGTTCGCCGTGTTCCAGGGACTTCTCAAGGTCATAGCTGGTGTGGACACGAGCTTCACCGTGACAACAAAGGCTGGAGACGACGAGGAGTTCTCGGAGCTGTACACATTCAAATGGACGACCCTGCTGATACCTCCCACCACCCTGCTCCTGCTGAACTTTATCGGTGTGGTGGCCGGCATCTCCAATGCTATCAACAACGGTTACGAGTCCTGGGGGCCGCTCTTCGGGAAGCTCTTCTTCGCGTTCTGGGTGATCGTCCATCTGTACCCGTTCCTCAAGGGTCTGCTAGGGAGGCAGAACAGGACTCCGACGATCGTCATTGTCTGGTCCATCCTGCTGGCCTCCATCATCTCGCTCCTGTGGGTGCGCGTCAACCCCTTCCTCGCCAAGTCCGACGGCCCGACCCTGGAGGAGTGCGGCTTGGACTGCATCTAGGAGACGACCACAGTTCGGCATATGTGAATTCCCCCCCACCCGGTGCGTGCGTGCGTGTGTGTATCTGCCCCGAAGGAGTATTTTTGCAGGTGTTTCTGTGCCCATAATTTATTTTCTTCTCCCCAGAAATGTAGATAGAAACATGGAACAGTTGTGTCACGTCCGTTTAGTTCCCCATGGTGGTAGTAGCTGGGCCTCATATATGCTTTGGGCAGACGGGAGGCCGGCAGCGACCTTTGTGCAGTTCGGCCACGAAAACAAACAAATACAGTCACTTTCCCTGTGTATTTTTTGTTTCAGCATTCTTTATTTGTTTAATGGACAAATGTGTATGTATCTTGAGTGAGCCGAACTGGGTGTTGCTTGCTCTCCTCAGTCTATGTACTCAGTATGCTTGTCTCAAAACTTGTATCTGAACAAAGGAAGGAATACAATTGAGGCAGGAATGATGGATCTGCCATGTGCTATGATGGAAGCTGCACATTGTTTATCTCAGCAAGTTTTTTGCATTTTTCAGAAATGGAAAATTGCTGGCATGTTTGGCCATTCCTCTCTCTAATTTCGTGCTTGCCAGGATAGATAGATCTCCAGTAGCGTGTTCAGTACCAGAACAGGGAATTGAAACAACCTGGCAGTGCCAGGCCACCTATTAGGTCAGGATCCTTAACTCTTTTTGACACCAGGTCCACGAGGATCCTTAGCTGTGAAGGACTAGAAACTTTGCATCGTGCGATCCTGCAATCCGCAGCTTTGAATGAATGAGTTCTTGCCAGCCACATGGTGCTGGACTTGCTCGCTCGCTCACTGTCACTGGTGGTCCAGTGCTGGGAGGGAGCTACTGGACCTTAACCGTTAAGCCTCCACCTCGTTTGTTGTTACACCAGTGTAGTGGAGTGCATAATCAGGCAAACAGTGTGCGGACGCCGAGCCAACTCCACATAGTACTTGACTGAAAAATAAAACAAGGATCAGACAATTTTCAGATCTGAGATTTGTCTTTTTTGCACAGGGCGGTCACAATGTCATTTCGTTACGAAATTTTACACGGGTGTGCGTACCATACTCATGTTTGCCCGTGATTTATTTCGGAATTTTTTGAAATGTTTTACATTTTTTTTATTTTTCCCGAAAATCACTGTAGCATATGAGCTCGGGTGCGAATGTGAATTTCCGGAAGGTTAAGGTCTTTTTTGTAAAAAAATATCGTCCACGTCAGCATTTTAACGGTGGGAGTGACGGAATGACTAACGTTCAATATTGACACAACTTAGTGACCAATAGTTAGCATTTTCCCAGTTGGTGACCAATCCGCTCCAACTCCGCAACTTGGTAGACTCCACGTGTGTTTTACTCTTAAAATAAATGGAACAAAATAAAATTGGTAGCCTAGCGCCTCTCCACGCAATGCTCGGCTCTTATGTGAGGCGCTAATTAAATTCTTGCTAACGCCTACTCCGTAGATGCTTCCCCTTTTCACGCGTCTAGGCAAAAAAAAACTAGCTAGCGTCTAGCGCCACAGTTTGCATCCGACGCCGGGGATTGCTGGCTTCAACTGCCGATTGATCGGGATTTAATTCCTGGCGTCGACTTCTTGGCGCCGCGTTGCGGATGCTCTAAGTTGGCTAAAAGTAAGAGAACCAGGCGGCGATCCCCTTGACACCTCCGCGCGCTCTTCCTGTCGGCTGATCAGAGCATGGATACACGCATGATGGTTAGGTCAGGTGCGTATCATTTTTTGGCGAGTAAAATGCATCTACAGTCCCTAAACTCGCTGGCTACGTCCAAGACAGTCCTCAAACTCACGAAATGCCTCATAACAGTCCTCAAACTTGTCCAGGACGTCCATCTACGGTCCTGGATACGTATTCGCGTGACGTGGCTATGTGGTGGACCCCGACGGCGCACCAGGTTGGCCCACGATCGCGCCAAGCTATCGATGGACCAAGCTACTCGCATGCCTGCTAGTTTCTTACGCTACCGTCTTCAGATTTGATACTGCTAGACAAAGCCATTGGTGGTTTATTTTTCTTGTTGAATTCAAAACCTGTTCATAGTAGCTAGACACTGAGATACGATTTGGGGAAATACCGAAGTGATCGGTACTCTGACGTTGGGAGTAACATGTGTTCATAGTTTCTTTTTAAAATCTTACAATGTTGTTGTAGTGCTCATTATTAATCTTTACATTACATGGCAATCTTTAAAGAAATATTCAGTAGTTAAAAATATCTTCGATTCGTTTTAACTGCCAAGTAATTTTTTATTCAGTCTCTAACTTGTTCATACCTAGACACTCTGAATCTGAATATGATTTAGGAAATTGCAAAAGAGGTTGCTCAATGTGGGAGCAGAGTCCTTCAGTAGGGTTTAATTGTATTGTCGTTCTCATTTTCCAAGTTGAAAATGGGGAATATCTCCAACTCTTTTACTCTACAGTTAACTTGCACCGAAACTAATCATGATTATATGAGCCGCAAAAAATGTGGAGATATATTTAGCTAGATATGGTTCTTTGCGTTTTGTTTATTTGAAATTTTTGTGTGGCGAAAATTATAAAGTATTTGAAATTGATTTGTTACACGTTTGTGAGATACACCATTGGCTACATCTGGATTCTTTCAGAATTTTTTAAAACTTATAAATATGTTTTTCGATTTTTTTAAGCAGCGGTAGCACTTGAACCAAAATAATAATAATCTCCACTCGTTCCCTCGTCACTATATTTCTGTTCGGCCGCTGTATGATTTAAACAGAGCGGAAGGCTGCCTCGCAAGTTTATTCAGCTAGCAGCATATTCATGTGCTAACCAGGTTGTGCTAGTACTCCTTATGATCGATATCCACGTGCCAGTATACAAAGCTACTACGCATAGCAGGTGTTGAAAAAAGCTAGCTACATAGCGGCGACGGCTCGTCCGCTGCATCCGCGCGCCAGGCACAGCGGCCAGCCAAATTGACGGAGGTGGGCGCCGCTAATCCTTACATTAAACGTTTACGGACAAGGCGGACGAAGCGGACGCGCCGACGGCCATGTCACGCGAATACGTATCCAGGACCGTAGATGGACGTCCTGGACAAGTTCGAGGACCGTTATGAGGCATTTCATGAGTTCGAGGACTGTTTTGGACGTAGCCGGCGAGTTTAGGGACTGTAGATGCATTTTACTCTTTTTTGGCTCTAGGACGTCCAAAAGGATGGCGATGGTGGTTGTGGAGGCACCATTTCCTGCTTGACGTGGTAGTACAATCAAATGATAGTACACGAGAAAGGAGTGAGTAGCTAGGCTTCTCGTGCCGTCGACCGAGCAGAAACGGGTGATCGAATCGGCGTCCATGGAAAATGACGTGCACGTAGGAGTATGATTGTCAGTTGGTTGCAACTGACCGTCAGTCAGACGGGACGCGCCAACGAACCAAGCTAGAGCAGGCCCGCCGGTGCGATCGATCTGCTTGCGCTTTGAACATACTCCGTCGATCAAAGGGTGATCGTTTGGCATTTCAAGTAGCCACCTTCCTTTTCGTCACCTCCTCTCGCTTAACAGCAGATAAAATGGCAGCAGATTGCGGAGTAAAAAGGAACGGAGGGAGTAATTAGAACTTCAGTCGCCAGAAAAATACTGAATCTGCAAGTTGGCCACCATGCATGAGTAGGCATCGGCAGGCCCAATGATAAACAAGTCCACTGATCAATTGGCCTCTGTAACCGCGCTCTGAAACGTAAAAAGAATGGAAGCTTCGGATCAAAATTTACTCGCGCTAGCCTAGCCACTGCTAGTTGTCTAGCTACGTAGTTTCTAGTAGTACTTGCACGTACTTTCGGTAGTCAACGGGGCTGACACCCAGGTGTCATAGAAAAAAAATGTCACGCTCACGTGGAATTAACATCGATCGATGGTTTTGGGGAATTGATCTTTATATATAAACTCAGACCATCACACTAACCCATAGAGATAGTACGTATTCCCAGGTTTGTAAGCAAGCATCCCGGCTTTAAGACGTGCAAAATTAGTTGCTGCGGTAGTGGAACTATTATTTTTCGATAAATTTAAATTGGTGGGAGAATTTCAATTTCCCGACACCTGCAACAACTAGGGGTGCACATAGATTTTTTGGTATGAGTATCATGATTTTTTTTTTCTTGGTTAATAAACAAGATCAGAATAAATTGCATGAGGGGCATATGGGGTGCACTAGATGGATCAGGTGTACTAGTGCACTAGCCGATCTGGGCAAAAAATTCAAAATTTGAAAACTCATCAAAATATTCCGACAAAAATCATGCACATGCCTGACCATGGTACGCACCGCTGTGATTTTTTTCGCACCGAAATGTCACCGTATGCGCCCTGGGAAAAAATGACAAATTTCTGACAGAATTTGAGATCCCAAAATTTGAATTTTCTGTCAGAAATTTGTCATTTTTACCCAGGGCGCATACGGTGACATTTCGGTGCGAAAAAAATCACGGCGGTTCGTACCATGGTCAGGCATGTGCATGATTTTTTTCGGAATTTTTTGATAAGTTTTCAAATTTCGAACTGTTTTTGAAATTCGATCCGGGCCGTCCGTTTTAGATCCGACGGCCCAGATCGGCTAGTGCACTAGTACACCTGATCCATCTAGTGCACCCCATATGCCCCCGGAATGCCATCAATCTCTTCTTTCCAGCCAGCAACTAGGTCGATGGTAGTACAATGATACTACACGAGAAAGGAGTGAGGGCCGGGTGATGGAGGCGTCCATGGGAATAACGTGCACGTACGTATATATGATTGTTTATTGGTTGGTTTTGCAGAGTTGGTGGTGAACGAAACGTACCTAGTCGATCGGATGAGTGAGAACTTGCCTGTGGCAAGATGGTTAGTTGGGTGGTTGTACCCCTAGCCCACCAGAGTTCAAACCCCAGGTTTGACGCTGGTGTTTCTCATTTAAGGCGGAATATTCTTCAGTGGGAGGCGACGTTCCCGTCGACAGCGAGGCGCCCGTGGTGACTTCGTCAATCTCAAGACTCGACCCGCCGACTCAGTCTCTCGGAGGTGCTCATAGGGGTAGGGTGTGCGTGCGTGCGTTCATAGGGGTGAGTGTGTGCGCGTGTATATGAGCGCTTGCGTTGTACTGTGTTTCGCAAAAAAAAAAAAAAAAAGTCGATCGGATGAGTCGTGCCAACCAACTATCGTCGGTGCTGTGATTAGGAGTAGTAAAGTGGTGGATATATTCTTAATTGCCGGGATCGACCTCGTTGAGCATGACCAACTGCAGCCAATCAGCGAGTCGGAGAGCTAGTCGGCCGGGAATTAACAATTAAGGCGTCCGGTCCAAGCACGGACAGGATGCGCCCACAAAAGTTAAAGAAACGTACTACGTGTCGTATTGGCTGGACCGGGGCTGTCGGTGGAGCGACATACGACGAGATGGCGTTCCCGCCGGCGAGATGATCAGTGCCCAGCGGCACATTTCACACCCTGCTTATCATAAGAAGCCCTTCAGAAAAAGAAAAAAAGATGGGTCAAGAACTCTAGTCGTCGGAAACTACTCTTAATTACTACTGTACTAATTAAGTGACTTCATTGATTAACCTCTGTAACCCCGCCCCGAAATGTAAAAGAATGGAAGCTTCGGATCGAGCTTTTCCTCGGGGCGCTAGCCTTTTATAGCTGCTTCGTACTTGCACGTACTTTCAGTAAGTCAGCTCTCGCGACTGCCTTGCTTAATCAGCGCGCTACCTAAGCTAGGCAGATCGATTGATTAATCATCAGAGCTGTCAGAACATGTCTTTACCGTATAGCGAGGACAGAAATAAACAACAACGCCCCACGTGCATGCATGGGTGGCTTTAAGGATCGACTTCATGATTCTGATTTTATTTTTCAGGGTAGAGCGGCCGCCCGCTTTATTGATTAATTAAACTTGCTGGAATAAAAAAAAGGTCTGGAGAATCACTTCATGGTTCAGATTATCAGCTGTAGAGCGAGGAAACAGTTCATCGGTACATGGGCCAAATCCTTTTGTTGGATTTTTATGGGCTTGGCCCATTCAGCCTGACAATATCTGAAACCATTAAATTTGTTTGACAAGTGAGACTGATTTTAGTCCCATATTGTAAGTTGGGAACTGCTTATAAGAAAAATTGTTCTACTCTCATTAATCGAGTGAGAATAGGTGCAGTTCTCCTCCACCGCCCACCTCGTCAGACATCAGACGTGCGTCGTGTTTCGTTAATCGATTACGAGTTAGAACTCGTTTTGAAGCAAGATTAAAATTTTGTTTTGTAGAACGATAACTATACGTGTACATGTCTATAGACATGTGCATTCTTGACACATGCTCTACTTTTTCAGCCAGGTGGCGCTTGTTTTCTTTGTCTCTTCAGCATATAAAGAACATAACATGCAGATCCAACATTCAACCACTCAGGGTGTGTTTGGATCATTAGCTCGCCTAGCTTAGCTAGGCTAGGCTGCGCGAGCTGGCTTGGGCGAGCGCCTGCCCATGCAAGGTTACCCGTTTGGTTTGTTAGCTACGCCTAGCATTACCAGCCACAGATTAGCACGTACCAGAGACGGTTACTTTATTCATTAGCAACGCAAGGATTTTCTAGCTACTTTTTCCTTTTCTTGCCGTCGGAGGAGAGCTGAATTGGCTCTCCCAGCCGGGCAAGGATTTTCTAGCTCATGCTGGCTAATTTGCTTGGCAAAGTTGGTTATCGGACTCACTACCAAACGCATAACCTTGCCCGGCGAGGCTATTGTTGACCTTGCCGAGGAACCAAACGTTCCCTCACTCTCTATAGGCTAGTTCCTTTTGTTATCTTGTTTTCAGACTTACCCATCCCTTACCCATCCCGACGACATGTGAAACCTCGTCCCTTAAGATGCTACACCAGGAGATAGAGGATAAGATTTATGAAGGAGCGTCTCGGTGTGACTGTTCGCTCCCGTTCGACTACATTCTCGTCAACTTCCTCGTCATGATATGGCCGACGTCAACAACACTCTGATAAGGACCTTCCCGGTGAACCATTCTCCGTGCATGGTTGTCGCGATATTGTATTACTGGACGAAAACGGACAAATCTGGATAAATCTGGTCTGTCGGACGGATGAAGCGGACGGCCCAAATTTCCCCTTGGCGCCATATGTCCTCGTAAAAAACCGTTTTGAAGTGTGTACATGTAGCATTTCGTAGAGGGCATATAATACGGACAGGATGCAGCCAAAAAGAAGCATGCATCCAGCGCTGTTCCGTTATTATTGCGCGTCGCTGCAACGTGCAGGGAATTGGATGGAGGGACCATCGGCGGCGCGCCGTACCCGGACGGCGGACCGGAGCCGTCGATTCCGGAGGCCCGACGGCGAGGAACAGGACGGAGAGAGCAGAGCGTGCACGTGGTGCTGGTGGGGAGGAGTTAACCGGCCGAACACATGGCCGGCCGGCGTCGACGCCTGCGTGGATTGGCCGGACGGCGATGGAGCACGAATAATTAAGCCCATGCCCATCTAGCAACGCCGGCAGGGTCGTAATTCCCTTCTATGATCATCTGCAAGTTGTCCAGAACGCACATGCATGCAAAGTATGTACGATTAATTACACTCGGCATTAAGTAAAGCACCACTGATCGGGCAACTAAACAAACCCATCCATCATCATCCGCTGCAATAACCGATCACACTCTACTCTGCACCGTAACACCTTGGAGAACGGAACCTTCAAATCTGGTCAGCTCTGAGGAGGCACTGATGCTCGATCGATCGCTAGCTTACTGCGGCTTGTACAGTAGGCATACTAATATTTTCTACGTGACCTCCAACTCGTGAATGAAAGAAGGAGCTAGCCTGAACCGTACGTGCGCGCTCCAAAACTATAAATAGCTAGGCAAAAAATGGAAAGCCACGGCGCGGATGGACGATGTATGCATGCTATATTTAGGGAGAGAAATGGGCGGAGAGGGCCGCCGGTCTTGTCATCTGGAGACATCCATCCATCTCTGTGTTACTTGCAGGGGGGAGAGGGAGGAGGATCGACGACGATGGCGAGGACCACCATGAGCGTGCGCGCGGCGACGGTGTGCCTACTGCTACTGCTCGCCGCGGCGGCGGCGTCTGCAGCGCATGTCAAGAGCCGAGACCTGCTGGGAGAAGACGCCGGGAGCACTCCCGTCCCCAAGCTCTCCGACGAGAAGCCGCCGGATGGCCACCTCAGCTACCGGATCGCCAAGGGCATCGTCGAGAAGTAAGTATGCATGCACCAACGCGTATCTATATAGTCCTATTTGCTTGTGTCTTGTTGCAGCTAATCAGGCAGGAATGATATTTAATCGATCGTGGTTTTCTGGTTGATTGCAGGGCCAGCGGCAGGAGCGCCCGTGTGGACCTGGAACGAGGGAAAGAGGAGAAGTTGAACCCACTTCTCAGTATTCCATAGTTTTTACTTTGCCTGCAAAATGCGCGCGATCGACCAAGCGAGACGATGGCTGGCGCGGCGACATATCGATCACACCAATTAAGCTAAGCAAGGCAATTGAACGCCTGCGTTAATTTGCTGTTTTTTAATGCTTTACAGCTAGTATATATGCATCTGATATAATGAGGCGATATGTATTTATACAGGGACGATATTGATTTGTAATATAAGTTACCTGGATTTTTGTTGAAGTCTTTAAATATTCGTGGTTCTTAGTTTCTCGATCAACATTATGAATTCAACCATTCTTGTGTACACATTATTATTCTTAATGATGATATCATTTTGAAAAATTAGTTCATGGTTTTGCACTAAACAGGGTAGTGGGTACAAGGTACGCTAACGATGACCCAATTGCATCTCTAGGGTGAACCTGGATTTGCAGTGACATTTTACTAAATATGCACACATTTGGTGCTGCATTTCGTTCTTTCGGTTTGTAGTTGGCTGTTATTTATAATCACTGGAGGCAAGCAATTCAGAATTAGCAAAACTGGTTACTTAATGTGCCACTGGGTGACGATGTCATTTTGGTAGTGGAATCTCTCCCCATTTGGCCGTCCTTCAACTCAAGCAGTTCAAATCATCGCACCCACTAAACATCTTTAGTTGACCGAGGTCAATGCCTTCTGGACTTCAACCAGAGTTCTGAGCTTGTAAATGATGGATTAACCTTCCCTACTCTCCGCCAATTAAGCGCCCTGATCAACTAGTACTTGCTACGAATTGTAGGAGCCCGATATAACCCTAAAGAGCCCACAAGCCACATGTCACGCGGGCGGGCGAGGAGGCATAACCTCTCTAGTATCCCGACTATGCCGTGTGGGCCCGCTATAGTATTTCTCTTCACAAGACACACTATATTAATTATAACAATGCAACTGCTGACCAACCGACTTCCCTCTTTCTCCTCCACCCACATCGTTTTAGCCTCGCCACTCTCCACTTTCCTCTTCGGAACACGCCCCGACACCGCTACCTCACCCTTGGGAAGATGGTCGTAGCAGTGGCGAATGAGGAAGTGCGTGAAAGAGGGTGTCGGGACCAACGAAATGATGGTTATGCCCCTACTCATTGACCTATACCAATTCTCCATGGTCTATGCCTACTGGAAGACCGATAAGCATCTCGACCAGGCTGATAAGACCACCAACACCTTTTTGCGCTCTCTAAGTTTATTTACCATAGGAGTTTGTCTTATTTTTCCCATGTTCACATGCACAAAGGTTTAGCCAATTGGTTCCTTTGGGTTTCCACATTAGTGATTGTATTTCTGCGGTGAAGCCTATTTTCACCGCCAATGAGAGTTTTGATACGTGTCCATACTAGTGTACACTCTAGAGACTACACGATATTTGTGATAAAATACACTTTAGAGCCTGTGCTAAGATGTTTAAATATAATAAAATGGGACATAAACACATATATACTCTATGATTTATTTAGAGAGGTATGCATTTTTGTTTTGTTTTGCAATATCTTATAAAGTCATTTATGAAAGGAATTATATCAAAACAAAGGAACAACAGTAAATTTATGTTGCAAACTTACATCTAAACTTTTTTACTTTTGACATAAAAATACAATGGTATAAAAAAAATTGTATCTTACTGTTTAACGGCAAGGTATTAATTTTTTCAGTGTAATAGAGACCTATACTAGTTATGATCGTATTTTGAGAAAAATGAGTCATCAACTCATCATCAGGTGTACTTATGACCAATCTAGAGAAATTGACTTATTCATTAGCAAAATTATGTTGGCATTGATAGGAGGGTGTGCTTTGGAGAACTTTTGCAACTTGGTCATTTTTTGTTAATATATAAAAGCCCAATAATTCTTAATTTTTTCTTGGTTGAAACATTTATATAAACTTATAAAAAAGGAATTGCATGTTAAACCTCTGTAATCTCTCCGAATGACTTATATTTATATTTTATCTCGTGTCCATCTCAAATTTTTATTATTATATATTTTCCCTACAGAATGGTGAATTACTGAATGTTGTACGATTTGCATGGTCTCGCTTTCAGTCTGTGTACTACTACTGTACTACATCCGTCCCCAAAGAGGTGGCTTATAAATTGAGTTAAAATTTCAAAGATTTGTAAGTTTGACTAAATGTGTAGAAGAAAATATCAGCAATTACAAGATTTCATGAATACGTTATGAAAATGTATCTTATGGTGATTCTACTGCTATTGATTTGGTATTATAGATCTTCATTTTTTTTTGGTCAAATAAAAATGTTGACTTTTGAATTTTTATTCAATTTATATGCCGCCTAATTGGGGAAGGAGGGAGTACATTTTATCTTAAATCTAATGTTGATCACCAAAATATACGGTATGCTTTTACATTCTAGAGATTTCTGGACATAGAGTTAGCATTCCATATCAAGATCATCTAAATCTTGTAATCCTCGTGGCTCTTATGCTCTTATTTTACACATGATGAAAATACCTGTTTTGAACAATGATGATGGATCACATTAATATTGGGAATCACGATGCCTACCAATTTTTTGCTACAATCATCCCATCGCTCTTTGGAGTTGAACCAACGTTATGAACTTGTAAATCATTGATTAAACCATCTCAACTCTGAGCTGTGCTCCCCGGTCAACTATTTGCTACTTCGTGTCAAACGGTTAGGTTAATTCTATTGAAATATATTGCTATCATTTTTTCATTTTTTTGAAAAAGCTTCGGATGGGGTGAACACTCCTACCTATAATTATTATCCTTTTTTATCAATTCGGACTTTTGGCGTGCATCATTTCAATAAATTACAACATTGTTTCTGGGAATTCGGTTCAAAAAAGAATCCGAGAGTTCAGAATCTAGATCATCAGTAATCAGTAGTACGAGTAGTATTCATTTCTTTTTTAAGAACAACAGTATGATCTGAGTAAGCCCAGGGTGAAGGTGGGCTCAGCCTATAATCACCACGCTCCGGGCCAGCCTATATGCTCAGCCTGGTACACCATAACATTAGTCCAAAGAGCCCACGAACCACGTGTCACGCAGCTGTGTGCGAGGGGGCGGCCTCTTCTCCAGTTTCCTTTTCACAGCCACCGGGCACCCGATTCCCCTCTGCCCTCCTCCACCCGAATCGCTCTCCCCTCTCCGGTCCGGCCCACGAGCGAGCACCGCCGCTCCCCGGGAAGATGGCTTCGGCCGCGGCGCTGGCGAACGGGGACGTGCGCGGCGGCGGGAGTGGCGGGGTGCCGCGCCCGACGAACCCGATGGTCACGCCCCTGCTCACCGACCTCTACCAGTTCTCCATGGCCTACGCCTACTGGAAGGCCGGCAAGCACCTCGAACGCGCCGTGTGAGCACCCTAAACCTCCGTAATACGTTCCCGCGCTGTGTCCCTCTATTCGTATGTGTGTTCTTTGCTCCGGAGCTCCGATGGCGGAGTGGTGATTTAGGAGCAGTTGGGGAGGGACGGGGAGGGGGCCGATCGGGTTGGAATTTTAGGATCTGTTTCCTGTTGGATAGTCCCTGATTTGAGCTCCCAGGAGTAGTTTTCAGGCTGTCCGTATGCTCAAAACGTGAAGCAAGTGCGATGTCTGTCTGTTGATTCATTTGACTAGCCTAAGCGCTTAATGTAAGGGACTAGGTTCAGTGCGTATGCGGAAAATAAAATAAATGAATAGCATTTGATGCAGCATAAATGGATTCTGAGACAAATTCTTCTCTGTCTATGGAATTGGATTGAAATATGTTTATAAGTTCGAGCTTGGTTAGCAATGTCAAAAGTAACCCTTGAAAATGAAATGAAATGTAACCAAGCTATTGCAAGCACATAGTAGAAGCGTAACGTTTATGTAGGTTATATCAGGCATAGCTGCATGCTTAGTTAGAATCGTTAGAGTGAGCCCAGCCATGTGCACTTAGCTAGGCCAACAGTTTACCAATTTCCTACCTGGAAACGTACTACAGTTCTGCAAGATCTCTTACTGACAAGCATGGTCTAATTGGCCAGTATGAGAGTGTATGGTACTGTTGCATCTTCTATTTTTCGGTCTTCTAACTGAAGCTTATGCACTTGTACGTTTTGATATTTATTGTGAACAACACTGTTTTCAGGTTTGATCTTTATTTCCGGAAAAATCCCTTTGCTGGTGAGTTCACCATCTTTGGTGGCCTTGAAGAGTGTATACGGTTTATTGCCAACTTCAAGTTCAAAGAAGAGGAAATCAAATTTTTGCGAGCTGCATTGCCTACATGTGAGGTAGGAATGCCAATCTTGTAGAAAATTGAAAAAGTAGGGTCCATTTTATGGGAAACCTGCACTATATGCAGATCATGCTCATGCTTGTGTGAATGGATTAGTCGAGTAGCATGCTCATAAAAGTGGAAGTGTGAGGGGACTAAAGTGATCCTTGCATATGCCCTCTGAACCCATGCACTACACAAATGTCTATGAGCAAACGAATCCCACAAAATAACTTTAGTTGTCGCCCTCAAGTGCACCCACTTCTTGTTTAGACACTTATTTTCATCTTTGCTTGCAACTACAAATATATACTTATTTTTCTTTTGGTAGGATGGTTTCTTTGAGTACCTCAGTTCGATTGACTGCTCAGATGTTGAGGTTTATGCCATCCCTGAGGGATCTGTTGTGTTTCCTAAGGTTCCACTGATGATAATTGAAGGACCTGTTGCGGTACGTGCCAGGAGCTGGTTAGCAATAAAATCCATTGTTGTCGTATATTACCTTTCTGTTAATTTTTGCCTTCTAATTTGTGTCCCAGGTTGTCCAACTACTTGAAACTCCATTTTTAACACTGGTGAACTATGCTTCATTGGTTACTACAAATGCTGCAAGGCACCGCCTAGTAGCAGGGAAGCAAAAGAATTTACTTGAATTTGGCCTTCGACGGGCTCAAGTGGGTCTTAGTTTTGTATCGTTTCGTTCTTCTTATTTTGACCCATTATCCTTTACATGGACTTATAAACACTTGTCTATCAGGGGCCTGATGGAGGAATTAGTGCATCAAGATATGCTTATATGGGAGGATTTGATGCAACAAGGTCGGGTCTACTCTCACGAGGAGCATAATACCTACCTGCACAATTATCATGCGCATTTAAACATTTTTATCACTTCTTCATAGGTCTAGCTTCATAGATTATTTTCTGGGCGCCCATGCTGTCAACATCGCTTTGAGTTTTTTCTGCTAGTTATGTAAACTATCAGTAACTGTCTTGATTAGGATCACATGGTTTCTTAAACTGGACTATATAATTTTAAAACTATGTTAAGCCATAATTAGATGATAAATATTCTTGTTCAATATTTGAACACATGAACTAACCTTGGGTTATACTGAAGGCCGTGCAATGCTTATCCAAAGAAACATTTATCACAGTAAGCAATAATCTGACATTCCTACCTGAGCAGCAATGTTGCAGCAGGAAGGTTGTTTGGGATACCAATACGTGGGACTCACTCACATGCATTTGTGAGCTCTTTCATGGTTAGTAGTTACTTTCATGTCTTTCTGTGAATTGCTGGTGTTCTTCAACTTGTTTAATACTTGAAACATCATTCCTGTACAGGAAAAGAAAATCTGCCATGTTCTATTTATTGTGCTTGGATAGGCTTGATCTTCTTCAGTAGTGTATCCAATATAGATTTTGTTTATCACCATTCTTCTAGCAGAAACTTGTTTTTCCCCTAGTTCCCCTCCTTCAACTCGTGCAATTCCAGTTTGAACCAACTATTTGGTACTTTGAAAGGATCCATCCAGGTAGAGTGTGTATTTGGGCCAAAATTTACTAGCCAATTGCATTGACTATGTAGAGGAGCACATATCATTCAGCAATCTAGATCATATTAGTCAAACTCTCCCAAATTGATATTCAAATGGAAAATAGTGAAACAAAAGTATATACATTTGGTCAGCAGAGCTAAGCTTATGCTTATCAAATAGAAAACCATAGCATCTGGCTAGTATGTGCCAAAATCTATTTTGCTTAATTTTTACCCAACTAGACACAGAAAAGCTGGCCACTTAAAAAGGAAACCCATCAGGAAAAGTACAAGAATGTTTTACATCATTAACCTTGCAACTATTTCATTAATATGTTCTGACCGTGGACTTCATTATGTTTTTATTAGTTTATTAAAAACCAAATTTATTTTATACACGTGGCTGTTCTAATATATTATTTGGCTGTAGGGTCTTGATGAAATCATTGACAAAGCGCTTTCTAGTTCTGATGGTTCGAACAAATGTGAAGACTTTGTCGCTCTGGTGCAGAATTGGCTGATCAGAATTCAGGTGTGATAAAACGCCAGTTACTTTATTGATTCGTTTGCTATTGTTACTGTATTCTTATAGACACTTATATGTTGATTATTTAAACATTATCTGATGCTTGTGATTGGAGTGTCTTGTTAAATGCTCTTTTTCTTTACCGTAAGTTTAAATGCTCGTTTAGTGAACAAAATTCAGCAACATGTTAGAATTAGAGATTAAGAGATGCCTAGTGGTCATTGTCAAAGTATCATTGCAGGCTGTTGAACATAAAAGTCTAGCTTCACAGTTTAAATAGAAACTACGTGTGAGAAATATAGTCTTAGTAATGCTTTCTGTATATCTTGGTCAAGTTGAAGTACTCCAATCCTCATCCAATACTTTGAGTAATCATGCTAATTTTCAGTGATAGTGTTCTCCATTATGTCATTTTGCTTTAGCTGACTAAATAGTATCTATTCATTTTTGTAAGAGTGAGCTGATCTCTGTTTCATTTCGAAGAATTGGAAAGTATTGCATGTATGACACTTTTTATCAACACTTTTCAATGGTCCTGACAAGTAATTTAAAATAACCGTTTTGTGTATGCTAGAAGTCTTTACTTATACTTCTCCATGAGGTTTCTCTTCCTTGCAAGTTGCAGCATAATTTTTCTTTAACTTGTTGCTATAGAACATTAATTTGTCGCTATAGTAAGTTATAGTTAGTAAGCTATGTTGTATTATTCAAGATCTATCATTACAAAATTTTCAGGATGCTAGCTCATTGCGTGGTACCTTCGGCGAAACAAATCAAAGTGAGTTGGCTGCATTCACGTCATATGCATTGGCATTTCCAAACGCCTTCCTGGCCCTGGTGGACACATACGATGTTAGTTAATCTTGCTCTGCAATATTATACTCGTGCTTTCTATGGCATGGCCTACATATTCATCTGTTCACTGTTGTTAGTTAATCTTGCCCTAACATTGTCGATGTTGTAATAATGTTTTTCACATATAAACTACAGAACATATTTTTTGTGACATGCTCGAACCAACTTGTTTCTTTATGCTCTTCTTTTGAGCTATCGATTAAGCTATCAATATCTAGCCCATCTATGGTGAAATCTGCTGTTCATATGACCGTTTCAAATTATTATCCAAGCCAAATTAGAATGTGTCCCCCTTGGCCTTTAACATTTTATCCAAGACAAATTCAGGACTGACCTTGACAGAACGAATGCATTAGCTCAAGTTTTATATGAGCATGGTTGATGTTTAAGTATGTATCTTTGCTAGGTCATGAGAAGCGGAGTGCCAAACTTCTGTGCTGTTGCTTTAGCCCTCAACGATATGGGGTATTATTTCCTCAAGTCTTCTTTCTTCTTCTCCTCTTTTCCCAGTTTGCTTCTGATACATGGGAAGTTGTAGCTGATGATAACACAAAACGTGCTAGTCAGTTCTGTATTGAGTTTTTCTTTCATTATACATACAAAGTTGCAAATTGAATTCATATGATCCATAGAATAGCTATTACCTTGTTCGGCACAAAACTCATATCGTGGACATATGAATGTTTGATACCAGCCATGTGCCCTTGTCGTGATATGTAACATGAATTATATTTGAAGTCTCCCCCGAGTATGTTGAACAAGCATTTTATTATAAGTAGAAATTTAGGTATCTTGATTATATACTTTTATGTTAAATTTAAATTACATGCCATGTGGAAATTTATGAGTAAAAATAGCTTGCAATACGGTCGCTATTCGCTGCTTTGGTATTTGAACAACAAGTGATGTAAAAGAAGGGATGAATTTGCTAGATAGGTCTGACTAGTGACTATATTCAACTTCCTTGTCACATTTTTAAATCTTGAACTGAAAGTTGGATGTACTGTTGATTCATGAACCTGATTGTTAAGCATTCATGAAACTATCCATTTCAGGTATAAGGCAGGTGGAATTAGGTTAGACTCTGGTGATTTAGCATATCTCTCTATTCAGACACGCAAGTTCTTCTGTGCCATTGAAAAAGAATTTGGGGTAGTTGGCTTTGGAGAAACAAATATTACAGCAAGCAACGATCTCAATGAAGAAACGATTGATGCCTTGAACAAGCAGGTAAGCTGTACTTTAGAAGTTCAAACAGTTTGCTGCTACAAATGTTTGGTGATATTGCACCTTTCAAGCTATTATTTAGGTCTGTGTATATCTCTAGTAAAATATCTGGGAGTTTTTCTACAATGTTACATTCAGATGGTTGCTACTTGCTATTGGTTTTGGTCATTTGGTGGTTTTGTCAACTGATGGTCTCTGTCGTATTGATTAACCGTGATCGCAGCAAAACAGTATGTGCAGAATTGTATCACTAAATATAGATAGTAAATATTAAGAGTTAACTTTACCCAGCTGTCCTGATAAGTTGTAACTGACTAGAAAGTTAAAGGTTTGCTTCAAATCCCTGGTGTCACCTGGTTGCTAAGTTTAGAGCTTTATCTAGTTAATGAAATTCTTTGTTGTGTGGAATCCAGTGCTTAACATGGTGGTGCAGATACACACGCCTATGAATTTATCAATTTGATGGATGTGCTTAGAAGATATCTATTTTTTATCAGTTCACTATGATTGATGGCTCCGCACAATAATTTATTGGCATTTTATGTAGGGCCATGAGGTAGACTCATTTGGCATTGGCACTTATCTTGTTACTTGCTATGCACAAGCAGCACTTGGTTGTGTATTCAAATTAGTTGAAATCAACAAACAGCCTCGCATTAAACTCTCTGAAGATGTGACAAAGGTATATATGTTATCACTCCTTAGTATTTCAAAGAAAAGGATATAACTTAGCTACCTCTGGTCCGCCAGAATGACTGAATTTTGTAGTTCTCTGCTCCAGGTGTCCATACCATGTAGAAAACGTTGCTACAGGCTGTATGGAAAAGAAGGTTACCCTTTGGTTGATATCATGACCGGAGAAGATGAGCCAAGCCCAAAGGTAAACAATAAGCCTGCATAAAAGAAAGTGTCCGCTTCAAAACTCTCTGCTGCCACATGTATATGTTTTGCGGGCGTGATCACTATTGCATTCCTTGATAGGTTGGTGAGAGGATTCTGTGTCGTCACCCTTTCATCGAGTCGAAGAGAGCTCATGTTGTTCCACAGCATGTTGAGGAGTTACTAAAGTGCTACTGGCCTGGAAATTCATGTATGTGTATCCACCACAGTATCTTCTATTGTTCTAATGCATTGAAGTACTCTTGAGTTGAAAAGTATTTTGATCCAATCTTCACGCTATTTTCATGCTGAAGCCGTACAAAGGGAAGAGCTGACGTCCATCAACGAGAATAGGAGTCGGTGCACGCGTGATCTGGACCGTATGAGGCCAGACCATTTGAGGAAGCTGAATCCAACACCGTACAAGGTCCGATTACTCTTCAGCTAGTAGATGGTACTACTATGACCCCCTTGCATTTTGGTCTCACCTTGCACTTCCTCTGCGTGCATGCTCTTGATCAGGTAAGCGTGAGCACCCAGCTGTACGATTTCATCCATTTCCTGTGGCTCAATGAAGCTCCAGTTGGCGAACTGCAATGATGAAAAGTAGTGGTGATTTCGTCCAGAACCGAACCGACGAACTTGCTCTTTATTTCTTCAAGAATAAGACATGGGTATCTTCTACGGCATGTGCTAAATGTCATGTCGGAGGATAGAACTACACATATCTAGTGCTCAAAAGCTCATCACGCGTCAGACCAATAAAAAGCAGCGTTGAGTTAACACTTAACAGAGCACCTGGATATCTTCAATAACCTGTAACCGTGCTGTTGTGCGTTGGAAAAAAAGAATGTTTTGTAGGATACGAAGCTGTGGTGTAATATATTCCGAGGAAACCACCTTTGCACTTGAGCCTATTTTAGGATAGTTTTTCATTTCATATATTGTGGTTTTCTTTCGAGCAAAGTTCAAAAACGGCACTTCAAAGTTTCAATTTTTTGGGAAAATATTGGTTCTAACCAATGATTTATTCTACCAGTGTGCAAAAAACCAATGTGAATTATTCTATATTTTGGGCTGTGCAAAATTGACAAAATTGTAGAACTAAAAAAGTGAACAATGCAATTTTTCAAGTCTCTAAATTTTGTCATTTATCTATAGCCCATGGTATATGGTATTTCCCGTCGGCATTATATAGATTTGTTGAATACATCATTTGACAATATCAAGAATTTTGTTTTAGATTTTTTTAAATTTGTAAAATACCGTTTTCAAATTTTGAAAGAAAATTGGCTCCATGTAGCGCGGGCTCTATTTGGGGTTTCCGGGAGAAAGGAGCTTATGTACTGCAAAGCCATATATTGTGTTATCTAGGAGTAGTCCTTTGTGACAGGGCTTTGAACATTGGTTCAGCCGGTCAGCTCGTGTTCATGTTCCCGTGTGAGTCGGATTCGGACAACGTAACCGTGTCGGATCCAACTTGGTCGGGTATGCGGCCTATATATATGATGACCAAAGACGTCAGGCAGCGAGCGTCTCGTTTCTGATCTGATCCCATGGCGCCCGGTGCCAACGCAAGCGAGGCCGCTGCCGAGAGGCTCCTCAGGCTCTCCGAGCAGCGCTTCCTCGCCGGTGACCTGGCCGGAGCGCTCCGGGCGGCCAGGGAAGCCCAGGCGCGCTGCCGGCGGACGCCTTTCCCCGACCTCGCCCACGCCGTTGCTGCCTACGAGGTCCACGCCGCCGCGGCCATGTCTCGCGCCAGCAGCAGGAACTGGTACGCCGTCCTCAGCGTCGGCGCCCGGACGTCGCTTCCGAGCGGCGGCGGCGACGTCACGCACGAGGACATAAAGCGGCGGTACCGCGAGCTCTGCCTCGTCCTGCACCCCGACAAGAACCCGTCCGCCGCCGCGGACGGCGCGTTCAAGCTGCTCCAGGAGGCCTGGAATGTGCTCTCGGCCCGCCACCCGCCCGCTCCTGCCGCCGCCGGAGGAGCCAAACCGCCGCGCTCTGCCCCGACGCCATCCCCGGCGCGACCCCGGCCGCCGGCGCCTGCCGCATCCGCATCGAGGTCCAGTAGTAACCACACTCGGCGATCACCGCCGCAGGACGCCTACGCCCCCAAGGAGGCCGAGAGGAACACTCCTGGGCCGCCGCCCGCACCACCGCGTGCGTTCCGGAGCGCCCTCTGCGTCGACTGCGACATGAAGTTCTACAGGGGCGACGACGAGGAGGAGGAGCTCTGCGTGCCGTGCCGTGAGCGCAGGGGCGGAGCTAGGAAAAATCTATTAGGGGGGCCAAAGCGAAATTTAGAACTATAAGGGGGGCCAGAGCATAAAATGCATTGACTTTAGGCATACAAAAGCAGGGACCTAGAAAGAAATACCAAATCTCAGGGGGGCCAGGGCCCCTGCTGGTCCCCCCCTGTCTCCGCCACTGCGTGAGCGGCAGAGGCACCAGCCGACACCGGACAGGGAGGACAGACCGTCGCCGCCGCGTAGGCGCAGGGGAAGCAGGAGGTTCCCGTGCCCTGGGCGGTGCGCGCACTGCGGCGCCGGGTACGCGTCTTCGATGGTGTCGGTGGGCATGTTGAACCTCCACTGCTCGGCTTGCCACAGGTACGCCAAGGTCCACGTGCGCAGCCCCTCCAGCGCCGAGGTCTGGTGAGGAACGGTTTGCAGATTCTGCATTTTTGAATGATCAATACGTTTGTATTTTCCTCTGAGATTTCAGGATGCAGTCGATGATCATTAGTCCTAACTCTGTTCTTTTCGTAGCCGGCTTTTTTTTTTCTCTTATTATTTTTCACAGGGAGGATGGTAAAATTCTTGGTCGAGCTAGGTGAGGAACGTGTGTGCACTACGTGTGAAATATCTTGATATGGCAGGTTAATATTTGGTCTCTTTTTTTGTTTTGAGCAATTATTACTAATATTTGGTCTCTCTTTTACCTGAGCTGGAAATAAATTCGATGTGGTTTTACCTCTCGATGCATTGCAAAACTCGATTCAGTGATATGTTCTGCGCCAATATATGACGATGATCCAGGGGAAAGGTACATCATAGAGGAAGATTCTTGGACTTACGCCTGGTCTTTTTTTCTCAAATCTCAGGCTACCTCTTCTCTACTTGCTTAGTTTCGATCCATAATTTAATATTACACTGGCCCAAAGAAAGATGGATAAAACAACGTTTTACAATGCTGACGAAACAGGTTCATCACTCCAGCCGGCCGGTCAAGGAAGGATATATGCTCGCGGAACAGACGCGACTTGGACGCGTCCCTCCCTCGCCACTGTAGCAGGAGAGGAGATTTTCTGAAAGCGACCCGTCTGCCCACCTCGCTCGCCGGCGATCTGCGGGTTCCTCCGCCTCCGTCGGCCGCCTCGGCGGCGGGAGGCTGGGGAAGCCGTAGATCCAGGCCTGTACATAGTGTAGGGCTAGGTAGGTCCTCGGCCGGCGGCGCCATGGAGGTGAAGGAGGCGTCGGTGGAGGTTTTGGTGCTGGTCTGCGTTCCCTCTCGCGGTGGTGTTCCTCGGAGCTCCGTCGCGCCGCAGCTGGCTTTCTCGAGGCCGCAGATCTACGGATCTGTTCGCCTCGTCGGGCTCCGGCCGGATCCGCGCTGGCGGCGGATCCGAAGCTTGAAGAACTGGTTGAAGACGGCGTTACTCTTTCCTGCGACGACGACGACGCTCCGGCGAGTAGGGTCTTCGGGCCCGGCGTTTGGCGACTTCCCGTCTGCCACGGAGCTGGCTCCTATCCAAGGCGTGAAGCGGAGCAGCGGCAGCGGCGCGTCACCGACGGCTCCTCTGCGTCGTCTCCGTCGAGATCGAGAAGAAGAAGGAGTTCTTTGTAATTTCTTGTTCTTTCTGGGTCTTTTTGTAAGTCTGGAAGTGTAATGTTTGTCTGATCCTCGCAAAAAAAAAAAAAAGGAAGGATATATGCTCTTCTCTTGGAACAGTAAGTTGAATTCACCTCAACTCCGCCGACATGAAAGGCCACGTCTACTTGTTTAGTTTCTGTATATATGACCATTCTCGCAAAAAAAAAGTTTATGTATGATCCACTAGATGCACAAAAACAACCTCCAGTTGAGCTAAAAACAGTTAAAAAAACTGTCTAGCGCGTAACGGTGACAGCTGACTAGTCAATCTGTCAGTTACACATTTTCATCTCATGTTACAAAAACTTTAGGCAGGCTGTCCAACAACAAGACAACCTACGTATCCTTGTCAGAAGAAACCAGCCTCTGTGTAGAGACGATTCGTTCCAACTGCAAGTTCAGCAAGACATCTCAAGTCAACAAATAATTCTTGCCCATTTTAGCATGTTTTATGTTTAAGCGCTTGAATACGACCAGACTGAATTTAGCAAAAATACTAGTACAAAAGAACTCCAAATTCTAAGGTATGAATTCACAAAATATATATAATAATATTACAAGGTACTACGAGCCATGTGGTGCGTGAAATCAGGAAAACAGACGAAACCTTGGTCGTCTCCCTCCCCCCGCTACAGTAGGGTAGGGCGATTTCTGAAACCTCTCGTTCGCTCCAGCTCGCCGGCGACGACTCGTTGGTTCCCCCTCTCTCCGCCGGCCGCTCCGGCGGCGGGAGGGTGGGGGAACCCCGGATCTCGCCTGTACATAGCTAGGTGTGAGTGGGTTCCTCGCCGGCGACGCGTGGGAGGAGAAGGTGTTGCGGGCGTGGTGGTTTGCGGCGGCGGAGCTCTCCTCTGGTGGTTGGTCTCGGTGGAGGCCGGCTACTTCTCTGCTTCCAGTCCGGTGCTCGCAGCTCGGTGGAGCTGCCGTGCGCCGTCTTCCGGGCCGGAGTCCGTGTGCGGCGGATCCGGCGGATGAGCTTCAAGAAGACGCAGGTGGTCAGATCCAGTCGGAAGGCGACGAAGACGACGCAAGATGGAGGTCCTTCGTGGGATTCGAGGTTCGTTGACTTCCCGCCAGCCATGGGACTCCAGCCGATCCAAGGTTGCAAGGGCGGAGCGGCGGCGGCGCGCCAGCGGCATGTCTTCCTCGGCGACGTCGACTTCGTTATCCATAGGGGCTTGTTTGTAATTTTCGTATTTTCTGAGGACTGCCCTGTAAGGATGCTGGATTAATACTACTTCGTCTTCCCGCAAAAAAAAAAAAAAAAAAAAAACAAGGTACTACGAGCCATGAGCCATCTATAGGTGCGAGCCATGAGCCATCTAGCCATCTATAGGCGCGAGCCAAGAGCAGTGCATCACAATATTTTGATATTTTGTGGGATGGATGTCTAGTGCGCGCGACCAAGGGAGGACCCGAGGCGGCCTCCTCCTTCTCTGGCCGGCACAGGCGCTCCACAGACGCCTGGCCCACCTCGAGAGCGCCGGGGGAGGCAGAGGTTCCCGTGCCTGGTGCGGTGCACTCGTCATCATTGGTGTCTGTGGGCACGTTGAACCTCCCACAGGTATGCCAAGGTCCCGCTGAACCTGCAAGATGCTTCTTCTTTCCAGGGAGTGACGGTTTGGAACTTTGCATTGAACATTCATTTTCCTTTGATATTTAAGGATGCACAGTCAATCTCGATATGAACATTAGTCCTGACGTAACTCTGTTTTCTAGCCAGAATTTTTTCTTTCTTATTATTTTTCTCAGGGAGGAGGAGGATGCCGTGTGTGAAATTCTTGATCGAGGTGACGTGCTTGCACTTGTACGTATGCCAACTATGTAGTCATGTCCTAAGCAACTTATGTTTTGAACTAGAGATAGTATATGAATCTCTTAGAGACAACTATGCAGTCTTGTATTGCTACACATCTTTTTTCCGAAGAGGGGAGCGAAGTCTCAGCCTCAGCATCAATCGAAATGAACAAAGCATGACAAAAAAATCTAGCCAGCCTCAAGTCTGCTAGTATTAGGGATGCAAACATGGGACCCATTAGTCCCACTTCTTTTCCATTTTGTGCATGACTAGTACAAAAATTTGGATCAAAATTTTGTACTAGTCATGTATAAAATGGAGAAGAAATGGGACAAATGGGTCCCGTTTTCGCATCCTTAGCTAGTATGCCGCCACCCAGCCCGGCTGAAAGAATGTCCGACGGAGACTGCATCTTCCTCTTCCCTGGCTCTCTCTCCACACTGGAGACTACATTTCCTCTTCAGCTTACTCTCTACACGCACATGACTCAACACTTAAATAGCCTAGCTAGCACGCTGCCAGGCAACAACCTGCCCGGCTCCTATGCCCACGACGTGCTCCACTAACCAACTAAAACCATGCACTAACAGCTGCTTGATCTGCACGCTCCGGCCGCACGACTCGCATGTTCTGGTGCCTCATGCACCGATGCACGCACATGCAGAACGGCCAACCGCTTTGATGACGGGAAAATGGGGCGATCGCAAAATAATACGTACGCGTCCACGTCATAGAGACAGATAGTATAATTTAAATGCGTAAATGCATAAGATGAATAAAGATATCAAACATTGCAGGTACTTTATTTCCAGAACTCTTACATATATATAAAAGATCTGTTAATTACATCTCCGGAGAGAAAACCCCTGATTAAGAATTCCAACATAACTATTACATAGAATTACAACATATGAGCACTACAAAGTGTAGAAAAGCAAACTACAAAATGTAGAAATAAAAGTCCTCCTCGTTGTCGTCGATGTCGGCATATTCGGGGAGCCATGAAGTATGTCTATGCTAACGTATGGGTAGCATAATATTTATCATATGATCTTTATAGCACGTACATGACTTGGCTATTTTTACCTAGTTCATTAACCATTCGAAAGTAATGTTTTATGTTATATGAGCATTTTTAATGGTTAATAATCTAGTTCAGCAAGCATGTGTGCAATATATGGTATAACTCATTTTGTGAGCCAAGTTTATCATGCATGTGATTTCTATATGCATGCATGGAATGGAGAAAATATCTTGTTCAATTTGTAGCAGCGTATATAGCATTGCATTAAGCCAATATGGGTAGGCTATAACATATATGAAGGTTAAGGATGCACTACGATTATGTTTAGTGCAAGCAACATAGGCTATGATCCTAGTTATCATTTAATTATGTAAATGCACACACCTATATGAGAGGGATGCATAGTTTGATTTTAATCTATATGGTAGATTATCATATGACATGCATACACCTATATGCAGTGTGTGGTATGAATTTAGCATGTACATAGCAATTTGTTAAACCACCATACGGGCAAGCTATATGAGAATATGATGATGAGATGCACTATGTTATATTTAGTGCAAGTGACATAGGGCATTAATTTTGTGGATGCATTCACTAATATGAAGGAACGTATGGTTTAATTTTAATCTATATGGGAGATTTCTTATGACATGAGAATTCATTGCTCACACGCAATTGTGTATTTAACTTATGTTTAGTTTATATATGCCTACACCTATATGGAGTGCATGACATGAACATAACCGCATGGAATTTAATGGTGTAATATGATTCCAACACATATTAGGACACTAGTTTTATATGAGAAACTAGTGACATAATTATATGAGCATGTTTTAATGCAGTTTCACTTCACCCGTATTATGACTAGCACCGTGTAGCAATATGCCCACGTGTAGCATAATCGAATGGAGCAAGAGTATATATCAATTTCTATGTTTCATGTGCATGATGGAAATTATCAACTTAGTTTAGTTATATGAGACTAAACAACGCATGGAGTAAATATTATGCATGAGTATTTTGATAATCATATTTATTTCAGTATTGACAACATGGGGGCACTATGTCATATCTAGTGTAAGCCTGTGCATCGACGGTTTGTTGCGGGTTTCGCTGGTTTGTCAAACCGGCACAAATGTTCCGGTCTCAGCTGGTTTGGTTTGGTTTCCACGCGGTTAGAGGGCGTAAGTATACGGTTTGTGTCGGGTTGGTTTCACGGTTTACACGGTTTGAAACCGACGAGGAGGGCGCAGGGGGCTTCGTACGGCCGCAACGTCGCGCACGTAGTATAAAACATCTCATGCAGTGATGTCATTATGACGTATTGATGACATCATGTATACGTATTCAAATACTTGCTGCTCGAGCAGATTGGATCACCGGAGCCAGCACGGCCGCGGGTCGCCCTCGCGGATGCAGCGCTACGCCGTCGCAGATTGGAGTTCGTGTACGACTACAAGCAGCAAGTACCTGCCGTTCTTCAAACCGCTGCTCATCCGTCGTCACCAGCCGAGCCGCCGACAACGCATCGACGGGGCCGTAGTGCTCTGCTCGCGTACTTGTTGTCTGCAGAAACAGAGAGCCGCGCCGACGCCGATGGGATACTGAATTTGCATCGGCTGGCTACGAGCCTACGACGCGGTGGAACACGGCGCGCACCTGTCGCTCGAGCAGAGCGAGGCCGTCCTCCAGCGCCCGGCACGCACCGGCCAGCGCCTCGGCGCGCTCCACGAGTCCACGACATCCTCGGCACGCTCCTCAGTCCTTGCTGATAGACGCCACGGCTGCAGCCTCCGTCTCCGACTCCGCCGCCGCGCGCCCGCGAACCAGTTCTTGGAGGACACGCTGAAGGACAGCGCGCCGCCCCTGGAGCCGGCGCCGGCGGCATCGGGAACAGCCTGGCGATTGCCCGGCGAGCGCGCGCGAACTGGTGGAGCAGCGACGCGCCGCCACTGTCGCGGAGGAGGCAGGAGGCGGCGGTGAGGGCGGCGCGGTGCGACCCTTGGAGCTAGGCAAGCGCGAGGGAGACGGCGTGTCGGCGTTGAGGACGTCGAGCGATTTGATGGGGCGGTCGAGGAGGTCGGCGGCGAGGCGGTCGGCGGGCGCCCTGGCGAGCGCCGCGCCGACGGGGCCGACGGCAAGGGCGTCCCGGAAGGCTGTGTCCCGGAAGTCGTGCGCCGCCCCAGCTCAGAGAAGTCGTCACGGTTTCGATGGTTTCCTCGTGTCAGAGACCGTCTCAAACCGTCTCCTAATTTTCTATTCACGGGTTGGAAACCGGAAACCAGCTAATCCGGAACAAACCGTTTTGCTGGTGCGGTGCGGGTTGGTCCGCTGGTTTAGGCGGTTTGACACCAAATTATGACCCGGCTTAATCTAGTGCAAAATCAATATTGGGAGTTTGGGAAATTATCTAGCTTATACGTGCATCCATATAAGGGCATGCACAATTAATTTGATTGATATATGGATATAGGCCAGCATGCAGTACGCTTGCCTAACTAATTTCAGATTAACCAGGTGAAGAGAGCAGGATGCTGCGCTACTTTGGGTTAGTGAATACTCTAATCATATATGGCCGAGCATGCACTAGGTAATATTAGCCCGAGAGTGTATGTACTACTTGGAGCTAGTGAATATTTAAAACATACAGAACTGCATGCGTTGGGTTTAATTTTACCAAGTCTGTACCATGTACTAATCCAGATAGTTAGCTAGATCTGTGCAAACAATATTATGTCTGGCCTCTTTCACGTCTACATGACTAGCACTACAAACATGCAACCGTGACTTAATATTAGAGGACAAGACATATTTTATATGCAGAAATCATATTGTAATTCCTACCAAGATGGGATTTATGAGACCCAAAATAATATGGATTTTGTTTCTACTTCTATTCTTGATTTGTATCAACATGGAGATCGGAATCGCCATGTGACCGAACCAAGACGAATTTTATTATGGGCACCTAGTTTGTATCAAGATATGACCAAAGATCGCTATGAGACCAAACTAGGAGTTTAGTTTATTTCCTTATTTGTATCATCATGGAGCCCGGAGTCACCATGAGACCAAATCAAGGTCAAGTTTTAATTGAACAAGGCATATTCAATATGGAGCAAATATGTTCTAATTTCTATCGGCTAGAACTTTATGAGAGCCAAACAATATGGGTGTTGATCTCTATTTTTATCCTTAATTCGTATCTACATGGGACCGGAGTCATCATGCTGACCGAACAAGGAGCGGGGTGATTGATTTATGTTTGCATCCTTAATTTGTATCATCATGAGACCGGAGTCATCATGCAGACCAAACAAGGAACAAGTTTTAATTAAACATGGCATATATACAATATGGAGTTTGTTTCTATCAGCTAGGACTTTATGAGACCCAAACAATATGAGGTTTGTTTCTATTTCTATTCTTGATTTGTATCGACATGGAGATCGGAATCGCCATGTGACCGAACCAAGAAGAATTTTATTATGTGCAAATTTATTTCCTTATTCGTATCATCATGGAGCCCGGAGTCACCATGAGACCGAATGAAGGTCAAGTTTAATTAGACATGCTAGAGCTATTCTATGCGGTAAGCAAGAAAGCAATATCTAAGAACATAGTATGAAGAGGGCTACGGGTTTGCTTTTCCTTCTCTTTCTCACCTTGCAAGCTGAGGATGAATGGAAGCAGCGATGAACACACGGATGGCGGCGTATCGTACCCGTGGGTGTTGAACGGCCGGCCGGCAGCAACTAAACAGTCAACACGTATCAAAGCGTGGCTGTTGAGGAGCTGAAGGCGAGCAACGCTGACTACGAGTGCCGGCGGCGTGAATGCAGATGAGCAGCGCCGCGAGAGAGCGATGGACTAGTGCGTGTATCAGCGATGGGCAGGTGATTGGTGATTTGCGATTGGTTATTCGTTGGAGATTGCTGATCGATCATTAGCTTGCCGAGTGGTGCTTCCAGCGATGGACTGGCATGATTTTCGACTCTCAGGGTAGCGATGAGTACTGCTCATTATATAGGCAGCCAGCGGGAGACTCTTCGGAGATGGAGCGCGTGCACGTTCTGACGATCGTGGGTGAGAACGTGGGCGTAGTGGCTGCTCTGCAGATTGAGCGTCAAGTTTCCTGGCGCTACGCGTGCAGGTTTAATTTCTGAAGCGATCTAAGAAGGCCGGGGCATGCCATTCGATTACCCAGTGTGCCCGCATGGGCCACTGATCCATACTTATGTTAATTAAGTAGCTATAAGATGGGCTCTTAATCCTTTGCATGCGCACACATCGACTGCCACCATTTTTTAATCATTGTGTGGGCTTTAATTATATGAACGCAGCCATGCATGGCTTAATTTGGGCTATGGGCTGGGTGATTAGGTTGTTAATCTCGCCGCTTAATCCATACATGATACATGCATGTACGTAGCTGCTATATGAGACCATGAGGTATATTTTCCCGCGATGTGTATGGTTTAAAATACAAACGAATTAGCTAGCTAGCTGAACGTCAAGCTCAAATGGTTAGCCAATATTAATTTATTGCGAATTTCCTTTGATGCGGTATTTTGCACATATAATGCGACAGTAAAGTTTTGTCTGGCGGTCAAATATTTGGTAAATTAATATCGTCTCAATGACAAGTGTTTAAACCGACACCGGCAGATATTTATTTGCCGGTTGAATTTCTCATGTGTTGATTATATTTTATGAAAATCGAGGGTCGCCAACACGACATATCTATCGATGGTTTTATTTTTCATGAAGATATTAATTACTATCGATGATTTATGTGTTGAACAATTTATCCCCTTTTATCATGAGGCAAATATGATTTTCTACGATTTATCTCATTATTGAATCATTTTGTCATATTTCGAATTTGCTTTATATCTGAAGACAAAATCAGTGTCAACACGCTTGCAAGACCGTTCTACTCCACTCGGTCGGAGACTCGGCCAACACGAACGCACGGCAGCTCGCCCCACGACCACGACGTGCCGAGATCAAGATTAGTCCTAACAATAACCCTCCCTTGTGCAGCGTTGGCTCCAATTACAAGTCTCTGAGACAGCAACTCTCGAATAGGGTTTGTTTGACGGAAGATGTTCAACAAAGCACGAATCCCTTGTGGTTGTGGCCCCGCAGGAAAAAGAGTCTCGTTCAGGCGAATAAACGCTGCCCGGCATAACTCCAGCAGTTCAGCACTTCGCCAGACGCGATCCTTCAGGGTGGCGAGTATGCGGGCATGGTACCTATCAAGCCAAAAGTGTTGACGCCCAGTCGTAGGGTCGTCAACCACGCTATCCAGACGCCCTTCCACGCGAATCTTTTCAGCCTGGAATTGTCGACAAAGCCTACAAACACGGGCGCACCAGTCAGATCAAAAGGACAATAGCTACGCAAAAAGCTTGTAAACAGAGCAAGTTCGAACTTACACTCGAGTTGCCTGTTCACAAGATCCATCTCCCCGAGCACATATTCCTCGCGTTGGGTGGCCAACGCGGGTCTCGCCCTCAATCGATTCAGCTCAGCCTGGGCGTCCTTCAGATCTTGCTCCATTCTCACAAATTTGGCCTTCATATACTCCATCACCTTGGCATCATTTACCAATTGACCCTGGGATCGGGTGGTGATTGGAGCCTGCGAGGAACTAGTCGCAGTAGCAGGTTCTCGTGACTGTTCAAAGAGCATAATCACAAACACAAAGTTTGTGTCAGAAGCTAAACTCATGTCATAAGCATACAACTCTTCGAGTGAAAGACATTAGCAAAAGACTATTTGCATAAACAAGGTAGCACAAACAAAGCGCAGACTCGCGCAGTTCAGAAGGTATCATTACAAGGCATAAAAAAGCAAAAGGGTACAGCTACCCTAAACCTAAGATTCGATTTCCTAAGCAGACGATTGGCAGTCTCGAGTGCCCGGCGCTCCATGGTGTTCATAAAAACCTCGGCCAGTCGCGCGGCGGCTCCGCTCACCCCCTTCAGAGAAATGGGCTTCCCATCTGGCTTCCGAGGGAACGCAGACAGTGCTGCCTCATAGTCGCAATCTATCCCATGTCCCATAAGAAGCTTGATGGTGGACTCGGATCCGCGTACCGTGTTGGCGCGAGCGAAACCCGCCATGGTGGACGTCCCGGGGCCAAACACGTCGGCGAAGTCATCCACCGTCGACGGCACTACGCCAGTCGGGAACACCACCTGGTATACAGCGCCAAGTGTGCTCGTCGATTTGGCGAGTGCTTCTTTCGCCTGGTTGCATGGCGCTAAGCCGCCCACAGCCTGTTCCAGCGAAAGATCGTCACTCGCCACGTCCGCAGAGGCCGGTGCGCCAACAGCTTCTGCACAATTCAAAAAAGGCAAAAGTCATTTTATGACACTCGACAGTTATATGTCATATCAAAAGGAGAAAAGATTACTCACCTCCCATGACCTGCGCGAGTGCCGCGAGCTGGTCAGCATATCCTCGCTCGCGTGCAGCGGCTGAGTTGGTGGCGGCAGCCAGCTCTTTCTTCGACTCTTCGCGCTGCGCGGCGAGTGCATCTTCCAGCTCCTTCTTCTCGCCTGGCCCAGCAAAATCACGTGCATTCAATACTCGACAAAATCAAGCATTGCAAAAAGAAATTCGGCAAAACAAAAGCAAAAAGGAGAACTCACGACTGAGCCGCTCTAGCTCGGCGCGCATGGTGTCCCTCTCCTGCTCCACCTGGACATAAGCCTTGGCGGAATCTGCCAAGGTGTGGTAGAAGGGCTGCGAGCACACGATTCAGCAAAAATTCAAACTCTCACAGACCTACAACTAAACGGGTCAAGCAAAAAGCTACTTACGTGGTTCATCCACGGCTCAGGAGCCGCGACTGATGTCCCGACATCTGGAGTTGCCGCCTTGGCTGTCTCAATGACAGCATCAGTGGCCATTGGCTGGGCAGCCTCGTTTCCAGTCGGTGCAGAATTCGAGTGCTCCAGGGTTGGAACATTTCGACTGGAGGAGTCCCAGGCTGATTGTTTTCAGCGCTGTGGGCAACACAACAAAGCAAAAAGACGGTTAGCACAAATATGTGACAGCACAAAATTCTCATACTCAAAAACACATACCTGTGCTCCTCATCTTCCTCATCTTCGGAGTCGCCAAAAATTGGTCCCCCAAAGGCTGGGGTACCACTCGACTGAAGAGGAAGAGTTGAGCTTGTTGAGCACGCACGCAAAGGAGCGGCTTGGAAAACAGGTGGTGAGCCTGATTCCTCGTCATCCTCCAAGCCCTGCTCCTCGCGGGTGAACTTACAGCAGAAGGCGCCTTCTTGGCCAGTCGACGCCGCTTCGGTGGCGCGGTATCGACTTCTTGGTCAGAGGTGGCCTTGTCTTCAGATTGGACCTCTTCTGCTGCTTCCTCCTCGACCTCCTCCACATGTGAAGTGGTGGCAGAAGGGATGGGCGACTGATCCCCTTTCGGGTCCACCACCTGTGCCTGTGTTTCTTCAGTCTCGCCATTTTCAGGCAGAGGAGGAAGGGAGGCAGCAGTCGAGTGACCCTGCATAGCATACATCACAAATTGCAAAGTCAGAATCAAAAAACACATATCGTAGAAACTACGAGTGGCAAACTATTAAACTACAGACATACCTCAAGCAAAGGGTTTTCCGTCCCGTATGGCGTAACGGGACAATCGATGTTGCAAGGGTCGGCTGTCGTCAGGCTGGTGATGTGGCGCACGTGCGTCACAAGCTCGTTCCTTGACAGTTCCTCTGGGCTCATCCGAGTGGAGTCACTCGCGCCCTCAAACTCCCACATGGGGTGCGCTCGGGCACGGAGTGGCCACACCCGCCTCTTCACAAAGGTGGCAATCAAATGAATGCCTGTGACCTTGTCCAGCAGTCCGTCGATTCGAGTCAGCAAAGGGCGTGCTTCCTCCATTTCTTCGGCTGAGAGCTGGTGATCCCACGCCTTGGTCCTGACGTAAGCCGCAGTCGAGAAGGTGGCGACTCCGTCTTGCTCGACACTCGCATAAAACCACCCTTTCCTCCAGCCTTGCGCGGAGTCGACGGTCTTCAGGCGGAAATAGCGGGTGTCGCTGCGCACCTGGATGCCGCAGCCGCCCACGGGGTAGGTGCGACCACCTCCTCTGTTGGGTCGCACCATGAATATGGTCTTCCATAGCGCCCAGCTGGGTGCGACGCCAAGGAAGCACTCGCATAGCGTGATAAAGCACGCAATATGCATAATACCGTTCGGGGTGAGATCGTGGATCTGCACCCCGTAGGCATAAAGGAGGCCACGAACAAAGTCGTGGAGGGGAAGCGAGAAGCCCCTGGACACAAACTCCGCAAAGCAAACGCGCTCGTTGGCGCGTGGTTCGGGGCATACCTCCTTGGGCGATGGAGCGCGGACGGCGAGTTGCTCCGCGGGAGGCAGATATCCCTGCTCGCGGAGCTTGAGCAGATGGGCGTCCTTGACGGTGGACTTCGCCCAGTCCCCGCTGCCCTTCTTCAGCGCGGCGGATGCAGATGTACCCGCCACAGACTTCTTGCCCTTGGCCGCATCGGTCGCGGCAGCGGCGGCGGCACCACGCTTGGAGCCTCCACCTTTCGCCATTGCAACGATGGAGGAGGGTGGAGAAGAGAGCTTGGGCGCAGAGCAATGGAGGTGGGCGCGAGGAAGAAGATGAGACGAGGGGCGGCGCAGGCAAATGGCAAGTAAAAAATTCTGCCAGCGTGTCTCCCCTATTTACCACAGATCGCAAAACGATCGCAACCGTCAAAACAAAGGCATACGCTCCGCGCGAAATCTGGCCATACACGTGGCAGCCCGGAGAGCAACCGTCGCCGGCCACTCCGCCCACTACGCACGAGAATCCAGGAAACCATCATCACGCCCCGTGAAAATCGCGCCAGAACGGTCAAATCAAGTCCACGCGGCGTCATCCCTGGTCAGCTCTGCAAAACGGGCCCACAAAACAGGGTCACGTCTTATCAAAGCCTCTCCAAGCACGCCACCGCTTGTCAGAGATAGCAGTCGCAAAATGCGTCATTGCTGACGTTGTTCTCTCTTTCACAACTGGCATAAAAGTCACTCGATGATATCTTCGGGTGGTCTCTCGCATAAGTCTCGGTTGGTTTTTTAGCAAAGGTCATAGAGGCCAGTCGAAATTCTTTCGACTGCATCATCGTACTCCCATCGGGAGCGTATCAAAAAATTTCTTTGACTAAAATGTGCAGGGTAAAAGATTTTGAGATTATCCTCCATTGCAAGCAATAAAGCACAATCTCGGGGGCTACTCCCATCGGGAGCGCTGTCGCGCACCCGATAGAATAATGGCAAAAGTGTCAGTCGACGAAACATTCGACTAAGTTCATAAGCAAAATCACACTCAAAATATTCCCGAGTTGATCCGACGATCCTTGGATGCTGCATGCATAGTGCAAAGGTAAGACCCACCGATCAGTCGAGCTGGGCTAAGGACCGCTCCAGCAGCGTTATCCTTAAATTTTCCGTGTCAGCAGACATGATGAATTATCCCCGACGGACGCGTTGGGTTGATTCAAAATTATACTGCAGTTCGATTCCGTAAGACCTCAACGGCCGTTTCGAGTCTGTCCAGTTTGTTCCAGATTCGAGTCCGGGGACTCGAGTTTGATTGAAAGCTAGTATGGTTTTGCCACAAATGGTAGTTAACTGGCCCCGATCCGTCGTGTGTGCCGGGCCTGCTAAGCTAATATCCCTTGACTATCATAAGCAAAAACTCATAGTCGATGAAACACTCGACATAGCCAACATGTGCTATTTCATAAGAATTCTAAATACAGATGTAAAAAATATAACGTGCATGATGTATGAGTCCATGCCCGACTCTTCGAATCAGACAAGTACTCGGGGGCTACTGACATGGGTATGCCTATCGGGTACCCTACCATGAGGGTACCTGGTGCACGTATCGACTAGGCCCAACTATCAGAGCCTACATGAAGCCCATGAAGGGAGGCCCACGAAGATGGAGTATCCTCCAAGTTTGGCGAAGCAATAGTCGGTTTAGAGTTTCCTTACTTGTAAATCGAGTCGGTTACGAACACCCGAGACCCAGCCTATTATTTAAGGACTGGGAGGGCCATCGAACCAGACCACGTACTTTCAGAGCCACCAAAACCCTAGCGAGATCGACATCTCGCCGGGACTCTTGTAACCATCATATTCACAAAGCAATAACAGACAGGCAGGACGTAGGGGTGTTACCTCCACACGAGGGCCCTGAACCTGGGTAAAATCTTTGCCCTGCTTGTCAGCCGACGATACTTCCAGCTCTACCACGTTCTCTCCCCATATTCATAACCTAGGGACCTTAACCATGGGTCTTGATGAGTCTACCCCTCGTCATCGACGAAAGCCTGGCGAGAAGACACGTGTTAACAGACAGGGACTTTTTTGTGTTATATTTCTTTTCAATTGCACTTGTGGCTCCTTTTTTTTGACAGTTAAATCTCCACAAGTCGTTAATGATTTGAGTATTGTTTCGCTATGTTTTATCAGCGTGTGTCGCCCATGTTTAGCGATACAAGCGATCGATTACATTGTACAGATTGCAACCACTACACAAACAAGAAAAAAAAACCACACTAAAGTACAAGTCTAAAAAAAAGTAAGGATCGGCTTTATCACATATTCTCTGCATACGCTAGAAAATAAAATCAGAGGAACACCACAACACTCTTATAATAATGGAACAAGTTGAATGCACATGCATTGTCACGAAACAACAGACTTAGAAAAATCAACATTGATCGAAACATAAATCTCTGCTATATAATATAGCTAAACGACCGTACGTACGTACGTCGTGCTCGTTTTGCGTTTACCCCCTCGAAAATATTGAAACCAACCCGCAGTCCTTTTGTCTACCGGTTCGTTTTTTTTTTGTACACGCACAGAGAGGGGCGGAGGCGAGACGAGCGGCAGACCGGCAGTCCTTCCGGTCGTCTCTCAGCGAAGCAGCGCGCGGTTCTTCGCGGGACGGGGACAGCCGCCCTGGTACTTCCAGCGTCATGGTCGTCGACCTCCGGCGCTGGAGTTATCTCCGGAGAGCGGTGCCACCTCCCTCTTCCGTCGGGAGGAACAGAACCACTCGCCATTCGTCGATGCCGCCAGCAGCTCCGACCTCGATCCCCTCCTGCCACGACCGCCCGCGGCCTGCCCTGACCTGATCTGCGACGGCTGAGACGACGCTGCCTCGAGCACCTGCTCTCTGCCCTAAATCCGTCCGCTTCCGCCGACCCGACCCCAAAGCTCCGGCCGTCCCGATAACCTACGACTTGGCCGACGTAGCTCTGCGGTCTGCACTAGCCGCACCTCCCTGAAGATCAAAAGAGCAGCTGATCTCCACGATCTGCTACTCCAACTGCTCCACTGCTCCCACGGTATAAGAGGTGCCCCACGATCAAACTTGATTAGTCTAGCCAAGTAACCAAAGATTCCCATCATTCTGAAACCCAAGGACGAATGCATCAGCTTGAACAGAAACGGTCTCGCTGACTAGGTTGTCTGAACTTCGCCCTGGCCCTGTTGCTCCTCCGCATCCATAGGGTGCCCGTTTACATTAGAAAATACTAACCTTTAAATCAACACTTAGAAAATACCAGACTTTCAATACAACTTGAAATAGTGGGGATTTGGAGAATATTATTTAGAATCAACAGCCAGGGTTATCATATATGCAGAATTTAACTGAACTTCAGGAGCACATAAAGATCACTATGGAAAGCAAACATGTCAAAAGATAAATTGTTGATTTAAAGGTTTACGGAACACATACCTATCACTAAGCAAAAAAAGGTTGAACATAGATTCATACAGAGGAAAAGGTTCTCTACTGATGCAAACGCTGTACCTAGAGGATAGGGTACCACCACATCACCCGTGTTCCCTCAGCGACGATGTCGTGATACGGTGGTGCCTCCAAATTTAAGGTCAACTGGAAATGTCGTGGGGTTGTCACGGCAGATGTTACCATAGGGTAACTAGAGTTGAGGGGCAAGGCGACTCTGGTGTACAGGAGATGGTCTAGCTCTACGGGGAAGAAGATGTTTTTTACCCAGGTTCAGGTCCCCTCGATGGAGGATCCCTATATCCTGCTATAATTCACTATATGATAATAATTACAAGGGGTTTGCTTGATAGCAATAGATCTGTCTCTCTCGAATCTGTCTATCTATGACCCAGTAGCCTGCTTATATAGATGGCCAGGTCTCCTGGTCGTACAAGGTAAAAACTGGGTTATACGGAGTCCTAATCTAGGTCCTTCGTGATCTCCAAGTCTTGACTCTCCAACTTGTACAAGGACTCTGGGTTTTCCAGAATCTTCCTTCTATGGCATCTCCTGAGACCCCTCCCAGTGCTGGGTTATCCTGAAGCTGGGTTATCCCGAAGCTGGGTTATCCTGAATCTGGGTTATCTCCTGGCCGGGTCATCCTCTGGCCGGGTGATCCTCTAGCCGGGTCATCTTCTTAGCCGGGTGATCCTCTTGCCGGGTGATCTTCTTAGCCGGGTTATTCTCTGAATGAGCTTGTTGCCCCAAGTGTAACCCATCCCATGTGGGGTGTGAGGTAACCTAGCCCAGGCCTCCTGCCTCGCAGGTTACGCTTCGCCCTTCATGGGCATACTGGGTTATGATTCCTCCAATAGGAAGAGTGATATGCAAGCATGAAAGACCACCCGTCCGGGAGGGACCCCGGCGGCGACCTCCACCCAAATAATGTCGACACGATGGATATAATTTGTCTCACCGGGTGTGCCATTTAGTTTCGCGAAAAACAACGCTCCGCCAGAGTGGTTTTCCTAATGGAGCAGCAGTGAATATAATTTGTGGGCATGTCGTATATAGTTGTATAAATAATAAAAGGGACAAGTAGCATAAGGGAACTTTCCTTTACCTCGTCGTCCTTTGGCGTGGAATTTCCGGGCTCATCACAGAATCAGCATAAAGTTTCAATGTGAACGTTCAACCTCGTCGGTCGCAAACAATGGATGTCCAGCCTCATCGATTGAGGCGTATATTTAATTCTGGCCTCGTCGGTCACGAAAAATGGAGATGGTCTAACCTTCCCATACTCAGAAATTGTTTTTAATTATGAGTACGGGATTTATGCATAGTATCTTCTAGATCTTCAGAAGTAAGGTAATGGGTGTTTCAGAAATAACACAAATTTATACTCTAGAATCCTCTATTACCTCATTTGTTTCAATCATACACTAAAAAAACTACCTTCTTCTTTAGGAATTTATAAGAAACAACAAACAAGTACACCTAGCACCGAACATATTATTGGTTTTGTTTGGAGTAACATATTAATTTTTAGTTTGCTTACATTCAGAGTTCGCTTTTTCATTAAAAATCCCTTAAGCCTTTAAACTAGACTAGACAAATGATATTAAAAATATAGTTATTATTTCTCAAACAATTGTATTTGTATTTATTCAATACTATTATTATATAGAAAATATGTATCTTGATACACCTAATGAGCATAATTACATTTTTTTAGGCCTGCCAGTTATACACGAGAATATTATTGGAGATAGTATATTCAAATATCTATTAAGAAAAGAAACATATGTTATTGAAAATATTGATTATGATAAAGTAAAATTGTTTAGTATAAAAGTTGAACATGGTCTAGGATAATTCCACTGCCAGATGACAAATTCTTTTATAAGGTTGGTTATGTTGGTCAGTCCCAATGTCACTTATACTACATGTTACAGAGTGTTTACCAACCTTCAGTATGGTTTCTTGAGAACCACGATACAGACAAGTGGACTCTGAAGCACCGTACGAGCCATAACCAACTGCTAGGCTTAAGTAATCAGAATGTCTACTACTATGAGTATGATGTCATCTCAGGTCATCCAGACTGTAGCCTTTTTTACATTGCTAAACATCGAGAGAACCTTTTTTGGCATATGACATTGGTCGCGAGGAATCAGAAGAGCATGTAGCTCATGCTTTCGGCAATCTCGGGCAAGGCTCTTTGAGATCAGTGTTTCCCTATGTTCCGTTGTACCAGGACCTTGGTATAGGTTCCATCGCATGGCATCAGGGGTCTAGTGTAGTTTACAATGTATAAAGGCGTCTAACAATGTTGGGGTAAATATAGGCTCAAGTAGTGTATTTATTAATGAAACAAAATGCAAGTCACCGTAAAAAAGGGCACCAAAGAAAGCATGTCTCGAAGAGCATAGACAAAGACACAAGTATAAGTACAAGTATAATGGCAACCGAAGTACAAGTACTACAATATATAAATATATCAAAAAACAAAGTACATTTTTTGCAAGAAAAAACAAAGTACATTAATATTAAAAATTTAAGTACGAGTAGACTAAAAATCATCGAAGTACGAGTGTACTTGTTTTTTAAGTATGAAAAAAGTTCGTCAAAACATACCAACATATTAACTAGTTTTAAATTTTCGACGCGAGGAACGCAACGACGAAAATGGCTCCGTAATTTTGATGAACTATTCTAAAGATATATCGCTTTGAATTTTGAACGTTTCATGCGCTCCTACATCGGAAGAAATTTCCACCAAAACTCTTCGTGTTGTGGCACTTAGGCGTCCCATGTTACAACTAGAGAGCAATCAAATCTCTATCGAAGTCTCTATTTTTTTTTCTTAATTCCGTTAGGAAACATCCTCTGCGTTATCGGTTTGAACATTGGGCCGGGCAGGTATTAACAAGAGCCGAGCCTGCTCTATTTTCACTAGGCCTCATTCACATCCGAAAAAAGAAGAGTTACAAGATGGCAGGCTCTCCGCCCTCACAAAAAAAAAAAAGTTGGCAGGCTCCGATTTGGACCTGGAGCCGGCCGCTGGATCAATTGGCAGACACGACGCCGTACGCGTCTCCGACTCGCTCTCGCCGTCAGATCGTCTCGTCAGCTCACCATATATCGGTGCGCACCGCCATGGACCTCCCGACCGACTCCACGAATCTCTCCCAATCGATCACGCCGCAGCCGAGGGCGCCTTCAAGCTGCTCGGCGAGGCCTGCGACGCCCTCTCCTCCAGCACCGCCCACGGCCCCTACGTCACCGACGCCGCATCCGCGCAGGAGTGGTTCCGATCGCACCACTCGACACCGGCGAAGCCGCCGCCGGCATCGTCCACGCCCGCCACGCACATCTGTGTCCGCTGCGACCACTGCAGGACGGCCACGGAGGTCAAACGCAGCGAGCTGAGCAACGGATTAGTGCGCTGCCTCCAGTGCCACAGCGTGCTGCCCGATCCGAGCATGCCGACGTTCCCGTTCCCGAGTATGCCGACGTACGCGTGGCCGTCGCCGGGCTCGTACTACCAGGGGCCCACCAATACTCCGCCGCCGCCGCCACCCCCACCACAGAAGAACAAGCCCCAGTCGCCGCCGCCGCCGCAGCCACAGAAGAAGAACAAGCCCCAGCCTCCGCGGCCGCTGCCACCACGGCCGCCGACGTTACGGTGCCCCTCCCGGTGCCCGCTCTGCGAGACGCAGTTCACGTCAATGGTGTCCACGGGCTCGTGGCGACTCCAGTGCAAGAACTGCCTCAAGGGCGCCATTGTCCACGTGAAAGGACCCGATGCTGCCACTTGTACCTGACCCTTCAGATCGACGACGTCTTGGCTCCTTAGATTTAATGCTTCTTTCTCTAGCAGCTTTCCCGTGGATGAGCTTGATATATAAAATATATAGCAGTACTATGTCTTTGTTTCTTACTCCAGGGGAAAGCTGCTAGAGAATTTGCACGTTGCAACAGAAAGAAGCAATTCGATGGTAGCAGAGTATCTTAAAAAGCAAAGTATTCTAAACCGAAGTTTTCTAGCCCGTAGGCATAACTTACCAAAGTATTGACAAACTGAAGTATTTTGGAGTATTGAGAATACTGTAACCTGTTTGGCTAGCGCTGTAATTAGCTACGTATTGTGGCTACCGTTAGGGAATTTTGTTCCAAATTCGCGGGAAAACACGACCATTTCTTCCGCCCGGCGCGCCATGACGACCAGCTTGGCTCACCATTACCACCACGCCCGACGAGTCGGACAGGTGTTGCAGTTCCTCTCACAGTGGCCGGCGAGCACGACATGGAAGGCAGGCACTCGGCCCCGTCCGCGACCTCGAAAGCTACGGCCGGAGCCTGGAGTGCGGCTGCTTATCAATGTTCATATATTTGAAGAACTGAATGTCATTTTACCTTTCTTAGTTTTCTCATGTCTCCAAGTTCTCTTATACTATCCACGTATTGTATGACGAGCAACACATAATCTATATATTACGAACCCCGATCTTCTACTAGGCAATTAACACGAGTCTGCTACCACAAGATACCCCGATCTCAGTTCATATCCGATACAAGAGGAATTACATGGAATCAAGGATGGGAAAAGCAGGAGTAGACTTGGGGATGAGGAAAGAACAGAGTAGGTGAGATTCAGAGTCTGGTGTTTGCCGTTATCATCGATAACGTGCTCCGCAGCATCTCCTCTCTGTCTTGTACTCTTCAGCGCGTCCAGTCCGGGCCTGTGTACTTGCTATTGGGCTTGGGCCTCCTGGTGGACTTCCTGGGCTTCAGTCCTCCTCAGCCTGGCTCGCCTCTTCATTCTCATATTCAGTTTCCCGCGCTGGCATGATTTCCTCCGCACTGATCTCGGTCGGCGTCTCTTCTTCGGTGTCTTCAGGGAGGTCTCTAACACTATATTATAGAGCAAATGGGTAAATATGTGTTCGGAATACACCCAAAAACTGAAATCTGGGTTTACATAAACGAAATAAAATGGAGAAACCCAAAAACTGAAATCTGGATTTACAGAAACGAAATAAAATGCTATAGCATAAACCTAATGACAAATGAACCAATTAATCATGATATAATATAAAGAGTTTCCTTATTGATACGACAGTGGCATGAAAATGATGCCGCTTCAGACTTCACGGCCAAGCACTTTCTTGTACATCTCCAGAACAACGTCATGCTCCACATTCATGAAAATTTCCCTGTCCACTCTCTTTTCTTTTAGATAGTCATAACAAGAAGGTGCATCATCTCCTCCATACAGCCGCACCTACATAGTACCTCACAGCAAGAAGCTACCCAACAATGGCCGTCATCACTGCCACCCTTGGGCTCGTGCTACTCGTCATCTCCCTCCTTCCTAGTACCATTGAATCTAATTCAAAATTTCAAATTCGTTCTCTCACCATGGTCATGCCAAGCACTTGCCGCCACACGCTGACACACACCGTCATCGCGGCAGGCGCCCCGATGGCTGCGGAGCTGACGCTACCTCTGCGTGTTCTCTGTCATTCCAGAGGCAGAGCCCCGACGAGGAGATCAAGCTCGCCTTGTCGACAACCATGCCGGGACCCGCAAAAAGCTTCTACATCTCAAATCAACGGAAATAAACACAAGGATTAGGGCAGCACTCACCTTTCCTTGATCCATCGACGTCTTTTCGCTTCTCCATGGTTGGCGGCGATCTGATCTCGTGAGGAAACAAGGAGGCGGCGGCGGCGAACCAACGTAGCGAGCGGGCGGGTCGTTTTTCTCGCTTTCTCCGTTTCCGAAAAAGAGGTCTCGACTTGTTTTTTCAATACGTTGAAAAAACCACAGTTTCAGGGAAACTTCAGTATTAATACTACGTTTTTTTGCCATAGCCAAACACATCCAATTATTATATACTGCAGTAATTTTGGAAACTGTAGTATTTTGGCAATAATTCAAAAATACGGCGCTACCAAACATAGCCTAAATGTGCGAGAGAAGTTCAGCACGCTGGTAGTGGCTGCTGTACGAGAAAGCAACTCAGAGTCTCAGAGGCTAGGCTATACAATCAGGAAAAGTTATGCTTTGGTCATGCACCAGAATACGAAAAAGGTGAAGCTACTATCCAGATGGATTTGTCACCCTAGAAAACAGAAACAGAGTTAACACTTGCCTAACAGAAGCATCTGTGTTTGTGCATAATATTTTTTGAATTTTTTAAAATGGAGTGAGCACTGGAGCTCAATAGCAAATAACACTTTCCATGTGTGTCGCCAATGTTTATCGATACAATCGATCGATTACATTGCACAGCCACTAAGAAAACAAGAAAAAAAGAAACCCAAACTAAAGTACAAGTCTAAAAAAAGTAAGGATCAGCTTTATCACATATTATATGCATACGCTAGAAAATAAAATCAGAGGAACACCACAACACTCTTATAATAATGGAACATGTTGAATGCACATTCATTGTCATGAAGCAACAAACTTATAAAAATCGACATTGATCTAAACATAGTTGTAGTTTACAATGTATAAAGGTGTGTAACACCGTTGGGGTAAATATTGGTTAATGTAGTACTTAGTAATGAAATAAAATGCAAGTCAACGTAAAAAAAAGGGCACAAAAGAAAGCATGTCTGGAAGAGCATAGACAAAGACACAAGTATAAGTACAAGTATAACGGCAACCGAAGTACAAGTACTACAATATATAAATATATCAAAAAACAAAGTACATTAATATTAAAATTTTAAGTACGAATAGACCAAACTTGTGTTTTAAGTATGAAAAAGTTTCGTCAAAACATACCAACATGAACATATCATCTAGTTTTAAATTTTTGACGTGAGGAACGCCATAACAAAAACGATTTCGTATTTTTGATGAACGGTTCGTTTTAAATTTTGAACCTTTAATGCACTCCTACATTGGAAGAAATTTCCACCAAAACTCTTCGTATTGTGGCACTTTTTCAGCATGCATGGCGTCCCATGTTTTTTTTAAATTTTCCATATATAAAACAAAAAATAATAAAGACCGCAGGCCGCCTCATTAAAAATCTTCCAACCATTTTCGGTACCCTGGTAAGGACAAGAGTGCGTCCTGAAACCTACGGCCTACATCACTCATTACATCAGGAATAATAAAACTAGGGGATCACAGTCCCAAAAAAAGAAGAATTTGAATCTAAGGCAAATTTTGCCAAATTGTGCGCCACGATATTAGCTTCTCGAGGGCAGTGTTGTACTATGATCGATCCAATCCTTTGAACTCTCAAGAAGCAGTCAGCAAGTATAGCAGAGTAAGGGCTCCAGATTTCTATTTCACCATTATAAGCTTGGCATAACTCTAAAGAATCAGTCTCAATTATAACCGGAGAGCATCCAATTTGTTCTATTAACATGAGCCCTTCCTGGAGTGCGACAGCTTCAGCAGTAGTAGCATTCAACAAGTTGTTCAGAGGACCACAGGCACCGGCAACAGCCTCTCCTTTATGGTTTCTCAGAACCGCACCGAAGCCACCACAACCATTTATCAAGAAGGCAGCATCAATATTCAATTTATATGAGTTAAAAACAGGTTTAGACCACCTTACTTCCTTCGGTACCTTGTCCAAGTGAGCACCTTTGTAGTTTGTAGCAATCAAACCTCTATCGAAGTCTTTTTTTTTCCTTAATTCCGTTAGGAAACATCCTCTGCGTGATCGGTTTGAACATTGGGCCGGGCAGGTATTAACAAGAGCCGACCCTGCTCTGTTCTCACTGGGCCTCATTCACACCCGAAAAAAAAGAAGAGTTACAAGTTGGCAGGCTCTTTGTTCGACACAAAAAACGTTGGCAGGCTCTCCACCCTCCAAAACAAAAACAAAAAAAATTGGCAGGCTCCGATTTGGACCTGGAGCCGGCCGCTCGATCAATTGGCAGACACGACGCCGTACGCGTCTCCGACTCGCTCTCGCCGTCAGATCGTCTCGTCATATATCGGTGCTCTCCCGACCGACTCCACGAGGCTCTCCAGATCGATCACGCCTCGCGCCTACGTGCTCGATTACATGGCGGAGGCCAACAGGGAGGAGGCCGAGCGGGCCTGCCGGCGCGCGGAGGAGCACTTCCTCGCCGGCAACGTGGCCGCGGCGCGCCGGCTGGCCGGGAAGGCCCAGCGCCTGTACCCGCCGCTGCCCGGCGTCGCCAACGCGGTCGCCGCCTACGCCATACATGCTTCGGCGCCCGACTGGCACGCCGTCCTTGGTGTGGACCGCCCCGCCTCCGCCGATGCCGTGAAGAGGCAGTTCCGGCGCCTGTCCCTGCTCGTCCACCCCGACAAGAACCACTGCGCCGCCGCCGAGGGCGCCTTCAAGCTGATCGGCGAGGCCTGCGACGCCCTCACCTCCGGCACCGCCCACGGCCCCTACGTCACCGACGCCGCCTCCGCGCCGCCGCCGGAGTCGTCCAGGCCCGCGACGCACGTCTGCTTCCGCTGCGACCACTGCAGGACGGTCACGGAGGTCAAACGCAGTGAGCTGAGCAACGGATTAGTGCGCTGCCTCCAGTGCCACAGCGTGCTGCCCGATCCGAGCATGCCGACGTTCCCGTTCCCGAGTATGCCGACGTACGCGCGGGGCTCGTACTACCAGGGGCCTACCAATACTCCGCCGCCGCCACCCCCGCCACAGAAGAAGAACAAGCCCCAGCCGCCGTCGCCACCGCCGCCACAGAAGAAGAACAAGCCCCAGCCGCCGCCGCCGCCACAGAAGAAGAACAAGCCCCAGCCACCGCCCCCGCCACAGCCACCGACGTTCCGGTGCCCCGCCCGCTGCCCAGGCTGCGAGACGCAGTTCACGTCCATGGTGCCCACGGGCTCGTATCGACTCCGGTGCAAGAACTTTTAGATAAAGGGGTTTATTACTTAAAGTTAAGTATTACACCCGGCCTCTGCATCACAAAAATGCACACAGCCGCAATCCAAGTGGCAACAAAAAGGTAAAAGAGCACTAGGCGTATTACAATCATGAGAGAATAAAATAAAACGCCAGCACTGTAGATGACTGCGATCGCCTATGCAGCACCGATCCGGCGATCAAGCGACCATCCATGACGGGTAAAATATCCCTCGCCACCTCTTCCAAACGTGCACATGCCTCCGTAAAGAACTGCCTCAAGCACGCCATTGTCCACGTGAAAGGACCCGATGCAGCGACTTGTACCTGACCGTTCAGATCGACGACGTCTTGGCTCCTGAGATTTACTCGCTTTCTTTGCAGGGAAGGTTGGGATTGCAATAGATTTAATGCACTCTTTTATAATGTTCGAAACATGCGTGTGAAGATTATTGGAATTGAGCTTGATATATAAATATATATATAGCAGCACTATGCTTATGTTTCTTACTTAATGTTGCTGATCCAGGGGAAGGCTGCTAGAGAATTTACATGTTGCCAAACAGAAAGAAGCACATACGGAAGTCGATCAATGTGGGCGCGAAGTTCAGCACGCTGGTAGTGGCTGCTGTCCGAGAAAGCAACTCAGAGCCTGAGAGGCTAGGCTATACAATCTAAGAGCAGGAAAAGTTACGCTTTGGTCATGCACCAGAACACGAAAACGGTGAAGCTACTATCCAGATTCCTACAAAACCTACTCCATCCCTCTCCCCCTATGCATCATCCCTGTTCTTCAAAACTAGCAAGTATCCACGAGTCGAGTCGGTCTTAAAGACGCTGGTAAGAGCTGCATCAGTCCTCGCACCCGGACTCGTCATCGGGGCCCAGAAACGTGGCAAAGGACTTGCGAAGCATGCTGATGGATTTGTCACCCTGCGAAACAGAAACAGAGTTACACTTGCCTAAGAGAAGCATCTGTGTTTGTGCATAATAATTAAATTAGTTCCAATGTCCTCAGGTGATGTGCGTTCTTAGAACATTTGGATTGTTTTTAACTCTTGCAGATGTAAAGCTGGGCCCAGGGACTTCGATGGTATTTGGGCCCCTGGTGGTATTGAAGTGTGCCCAAATCTACGGACTCCTCTAAATCCCAGTCATTACCCTATGGTAAACCTGCATCAAACTTATCTCTTTACTTCCAGTACTTCATCAGTACTTCTATATTCACTTCGCATAGTTAGTCAAGCATACTTGTAGTGGCAGGAAATGGTGATAGACACTAATGCTAGAATATGTTATCTCTGGTGGCAAAGCCCTTCTCATAATTCGTTCTGGTATACAGAGCAGCATGAGTGTTTTGAGAAAGTTAGGTGTGCATTTAACCCTCTCAATGGATTTTATTCCTTTTAAAAGAAGTTCTCTCTAGCTGATTATCAAGTTGCCATGACTTCATCTTGCTTTCTGTAACTATTTGACAATTAAAACAATATCTTATCTTACTATTAACATCGACCTTAATTAGTTGCAGACTTTTCCATTCCTGCTTGACCTTTTACAATATATAATATCAATCTAAACTGAACTTCGTGAAGCGATAAAAGGCAGTTCTAGTAAACAGAGCAAGGATGTTAAATATACCTGCTTCATCTTCTTCAGAGATACTTCTGCATCCGCAATCTTCTCTGAAAATGTTTTCTCAAGCTCAGACAGAGTAGCCTTCTCTTTCTTCCCTGTACAGAGGGCATCCGTGTCAGAGCAAAGATCTTCCACGCACAAGAACTGTTTAAATGACATTTGAAACAGAGGAAGATCTTTCACACATAACCAGCATAAGCATGCACTTACTTTGTAGTTCATACTGAACAATCAATTTCTCCTTTTCAACTTCAAACTTTGAGAAGAGATCTGCAGAACATGGCTTGTGGATGAGTAGTCGGTAACAGAGATGACCCATTACATCTATGTTGCAGAAAACTAAGAAATCCGGATACCCATTATTCACAGCTATCACCTGAACTAAGAGAGTTTAATAGCCAAGCCAGTACACATATATACTTAAACTGAATACACAGCTCAACCAGATTAAGGGTTAAAACATGGTTTTCCTTGGATAATGTTTGACGATATACTTATTCTAAACTTGTCAGGAAAAGATATAACAAACTCATCTATACGCAAATATGTTTAATTAGGCAGGATGCCACCACCGTTCTTCTGCACATCCTAGAATACGAGAAGACCATGTTTTACATATATGTATTATTGTAACAGGTAGATTATATATGCCATAGACTTCAGAAAATGTGGTAGCAGGCGCTTCATTTGGCATACCTTTGAAATTCTGTACGTGTGCAGCTTTGTCTTTGCAGAACTTGTCATGAGTGGCTTCAAACTTGGTGTACTCAGTCTTCAATGAACCTTCACACTGCATTGCACACAATCTGCTGTTAACCAAACTATGACCATGTATTATATAATCAGATCTAAATGTTGCATCAATGCAAATTCAAAACCTCTTTGGATGTCTTCGTTAGAGCTTTAAGAAAATTCTGCCTGCTAATGCAAACAATAAACTTTTGTCAGCATTCAGGGTACATTCAACAAATATTCACAGTTTTTATTGTCAATAAATGGCTTTGGTACATTTGTTCATGCTATAGTGATGAGCAAAAGAGCATATTAAATCTTCACTCTACGAAAAACACAACAGAAATATGTATCCCTATTACAACACAGAAAGCTAAAGGCAACTAAAATGGCTCGGTTATTCACCTTTCCTTCTCAAACTTGGTCTTGGTGTCCTGTACCATTGACTGAATCTCTGTTGCAACACTGTAAGTAAAGAAAATCTGTTAGTAACGCAAATTTAGTAGCAGCTCTGCAGAGAGTGCACGAGACACACTGGGACCTTTGGCAGGCAAAACTGAGATGTGGTTGCATAAAGCAACACTTCCATCGGTACAGAGCACACACAGTTTAGGATCAACTACCGCAACATCACAAAAGTGACCCGTGCATTCAAAGAAGGTGGATACATCATGTAAACTCACTGGTGCACGCAATACATCCAAACTCTATCTTCCGATTGGATTGATGCAAACAAACAGATATCCTATCTTCCGACTGCATTGATGCAGACAAAAAGATCTCTTATGATGAAGTGCCTACTACCCCAATCATCATAAAGGGCACATCAACATTTATAAGCAACATGACACACGGTAAATCCGAGTTCCATCCAGTGACAAACTTCTGAAGCCTAAAATCAGAGTACACGCATGCCACAGATTAAAAACACTAAAGCGCTCATAACTTCCAAATCCTGCCATTGTACATTGCAAATCTTCCACAAGTGGTGCTGGTAGAAAATTTTCAGACTGGAATATTCAAACTGAGATGTGGAAAACATAGGCATTCTTCAAACTGGAATGCTCATGTATGCTCTGCTTGCTTGAGTACAGCACACACAACAAGTGCTAATGCCTCCTACATATTCAGGATCAACTAACACTTGTAAGCCCTACCTTTGCATCGAAACAGACCTCTTACGATGAACCAGCTGCTGCTACCCCGACCATCAAAGGGCACCTAGATAAATATGGTGGATTGGAAGAGGGGGTCACCTGGAGATGGCCTGCTCGGTCTTCTTCACGCCGTCCTTGTGCGCCTTGTCCTTGATGTGGCGCAGCATCGACACGATCTCCTTGAAGTCACTGCGTACCACAACCACACCGCGTCAGCATCCACGAAAATCGTGGCCAAATAGGTAGAACCACTCCAAAATCCGACACGAATCGCGCGTGAGAGGAGGGGGGCGCAGGTACGGAACCCTCGCCTCGCTCTCTTCGATCTCGCGAACGGGGCGGGGCAGGACGCGGCGCGAGTAGCGGCAGGAGGAAGGGAAGGGGGAGGGGGAGGGGAGGCGAGGCACCTGTCGAGCTCGGGGTCGGAGTCGTCCATGTCGCGGCGGCGCTTGTCGGACCGGAGCGCCTCGGCGGGGTCCTTGGCCCCGCTGCGCTTGCCGCCGCTCGCCTTCGCCTTCCCCGCAGCCGACATCGCCTCCGCTTCGCCTCCGCCCCTTCTCTCTCCTCTCTGCGTGGTGTGTGTGACTGTGTTCCCCCGTGTGTGTTTGTGTGGGAGAAGAAAGGAGGGTTTTGCGGTGGGACAGTGGTGGGAGACGGGCTTTGTTGGGCTTTTTGCTTGTTGCTGGATCTCTCGGCCCCGAAACGGCCCGAAAAAATACCATTCAACTGTAGAGTTTTTCTTAACTCAGAAAATTATGTGGAGAAAAAAATGCACTTTGCCCTGCCACAGGAAAAAAAACATTTCGGAATGTGAAAATTAGGAATAATTTTGTTTGCCTATACATCCTGACATTACATGTGTGCACGCCAAATTCCTCTGAATTTTGTCTTTTTTACATACCACACGAAAAATGTCGGTCGTTCGTTAAACCACTTTCTAAGGACATAGAATATGGAGATGTATGCGTCAAATTTTTTGTCGATTTTTTTTGACATTTAAAACGTGTTAAAATGCATTAAAAATTTATTTGTTGCTCTTTATAATTCACTGATGGGGGAAAGGTTTTTGCTAATTAAAAAATATAGTATTACATACCATTATCATTCCCAAATTAATTCCCATACCAAAGTTTAGTACCCCAAAATAAGCCTATGAACAGTGAAAGAACTAGAAAACTAACCTTGGATTGGAGCAAAGCCAATTATGAGAAATTAGCAAGCCAGGGGACCATTAACTCGTGTACCAAGCCATGGACATTTTAAAACCTGGATCAACGTTGTCATCAAGCAAGGACCATAACACGAGAGACCAAACCATCACCACAAATAGGGGTGGAGCTCATAGTAGGGCAAGTTAGGGAGGCCGCCCTACCCGTATTGTTGGCGAACAAATTCAGATGCACGTGCTTTTTCAGAACAATATTTAGTGGTCGTACGTGAGAAAAACGATTTTGCATAACTAAGCTATGCTTATTTTAGCTAACACTGCTCAAATCCAATTCCAAACCGAAAATAAGGAACAGGTCTAGTCTAGTTGGAAACCAACTTATTCTCTTTGCAATAGCTAATTCTAAATCTAACGAAATCCGCTCTAAACAATGCCCTACGTGGGTATTTAAGAGGGGTTTGAGAGTATTTTGTTCACCTTATGAGGTTGGCCGAAACCAACTTTAGGCATGGGATGGATTATGTTTTATGTTTCTACTTTTGCTTTGTATATATTATTGCTGTAAAATTCTAACTGTCTTGGTCTAGTCAGTGAATTTGGTTAGGAATGTGAGTACACGTTTGCTTGATTGGAGAAATAATATTTGAGAGACTCTTGGACAATATTAATTTGCGCAGAAAATGACATCAGAATTTCAAATATGGATGAAATGGAAAAAATGGAGAAAAAGAAGAAAAAACATCATGTCACTATTTATTATTTTTACAGTACGATCACCTTCTGTTTTCTGTTGATTTTATTACCATTGATTTTGACAATCTCTTAAATGAGACTTAAGAGACTCAAACGTGAATAAACTTGCTCGTATTATAGAGATTTATCATGGGGTTTTATCAAACTCTAAGCACGATATACAAGATAACATTGAGCTATTTATTCAAGAATTTGGAAAGCAGATCTTGTTTCATACGGCTTATCGACTCATTGAGTTGTCATTCTTTTTATTGGTGATGACGACAACAACTGTAAAGGTCTTCTGGGCGATCGAATTGCACATCAAGATAACAACGATCTTCCCAGTAATTCAGATTTACAGAAGTCACATCAACAGTACTCAATTCTACCTGAGCGCATGATCTATCATCGATGCTACACTTCTAGTTGCATGGAGAGCATAGTATGCGAGGAATGAGGTGACCCTGGTTAACCTCTCCCTACAAGTTTGAAAAAAGGTTTTTTATGCAATTAATTATTACTGGAAGCTGATGCGTAATTCAAAAAACGTGTTAGAATTAGGGACGAATTTGTTACGAGGTGGTTTACGTGGAAGAGGCCGGTTGGTTCAAAGCTTTTATTACCTTCATGTAGTACCTCCAAGGCTGCAACCAACCCAGGATGGGGCGCCATCCGGTTTCAGCTTCAGAGCACAACCAATTTGGTGTTGCTTGCTCTTTATCCCGGCCACCATGGCGTCTTTACTCAGCATTACATAGAACATAAGCCACGCAAATCTGTGTAGCAGAACTTAGCGAAGTAACAGAATATACCAAAGATGCACGACATAATATTCAGAATGTCAGATCAAATACTGCTCCAAGTAGGTTCGGGAGACAAAAAAGAAACAGAAACCGCTAAAAACTACTCCCTCCGTTCCAAAATAGATGACTTCCATTTGTCCAAAAGTGGATGTATCTACATGTCTAGATACATCCACTTTTGCACAAATGGAAGTCATCTATTTTGGAACGGAGGGAGTACTGATTAGTCGGCTGAAGATGACACTGATCAGGTTCAAACGCAGAACCAAGGAACGTACGATGACAAAAGTCAGCTGGTTCTGAACACAGGAATAACAAGGTTCAGGGTCTCCCATAGACGTCTGGTGATGATACCACCTAGGCGCACTTCGGCCTCCAACGTCGAGAAATCGTCATCGTCCTCGTCACCGACACCTGTGGGCAAGAACCAAGTTCACAGGAATCTTGAGGAGTGCAATGGCAATGGCATAGGGGGGTGAGCCATGTCCAAGTACTTAAAACCTGCCACCCTGCCCGATATACCATCCACAGCAAACATATATGATCGCAGCATGAGAAAAGCCATGTTACCAGTAGCATGGAGGAACGCAACAACCGGCAGATCCTCCGGTAGCCCGGAGGCACGGTACGACGGGTCTGCCCATATCTTCTTGAACAGGACGACCAGGGCCGGCCCATAGGCCAGGCAAAAGGGCCCGGGCCCTAGAGGAAAAGGGCACATAATATTGAAAAATATTAGTAACCATTGTACAATTTTCAAGACCAAGTCAATACAATGGTTTAATATTGTGTGTCTCTCCTGCGTGGATATTTAAACTCAAATTTGTGTTAGTGGTAATTATATGATTGATTTTGTGGCTGACCTTTTATTGGAGAAATAGATAGAATTTTTGCATCCCCTAATGATATCAAGCGCATCACAGATGTGCATATCAGATACTAACATCATATGTAAAGTAGACTACCAATTGAATATTGCGATCGGTGTTATTCAATATTAGAAAGCATGCATAGAATTTCAACTTATCACCAAACAAACTTGCAAGACTATTATAGATATTTCAATTCATGCTCTATAAGTTATTTAAGATCTTTACCATGATATATTGAAGATATTAGAATAGATTTGAAAACACATGCATGTATACACACATAAAAATAAACACTCTATAAGTTATTTAAATAAACAATCACAATTTATGGATATTTTTACAATAAAAGAAGTTTCTCATGGCACAATTTTGTATTGATAAAAATATTGCAATAATATAATAAAGAATGATATATTTAATATTAGCAGCATTTCAGTGTGTTAACTATGACAACTAATTGATAGAAAACTATACTAATCTAAATTATAGTCTGATAAAAGTAATTCACAAATAAGTATAAAATTTTAATATAAATATATTTATTTTAATTCGCCCCGGGTCCAAAATATGTTTGGACCGGTGCTGAGGACGACATTGTCCAAGTACCACTGCTTGTCTTCCTCGTCAAATGTCCAGAGCACCAGTGCGGACTCCCGCTCATCGGCATCCTCAATCTGCACGAATCGGAGTGGTCCTCTAGCGTAGATGGCGGCGTGGCGATTCCTCGACAGCTCGGGCGTGCCGGGTGCCATCTGGCAGGTTGCCGGGAGCGGCGTGTAGAGCTTGGAGAGATCATATGATAGAAACCCAATGGAGAGATCAACCCACACTAGCACCTCCCCATGCGCGGAAGTGGAGCTACCATTCCATGGCATGTCTAAGAGATACTCCATCTCCATCTTGGTCCAAGTGTTCGCCGCCGAGGAGTATAGCAAGAGATTGACGCGCCAATTTGGGGCGTCCACATGAATATAAGCAAGCGTGGTACTGGTAGATGAGGCGTGGACGACGATACCAGCGGGTAGAGGAAGCAGCGGTTGACCCGACGGTGGAATTCTGGTGGTCGTGCCCGTGCTGGCATCGCACAGGAAGTAAGCCGCCGTGGCGTGTGCGCCCGAGGCCAACGTGCTTGGGCCCCGATGGAAGATGTCCACGACAACGAACGCATGGTCCTCAGGCTGCATCAGTGAATAGAGCACCAAAGTATTTCGTGAATGTATAACCTTAATAACCTCATGATCTAAGTACATGTTGTATAATAACCTTGTTGTGATATGTCACTAAGGACAAAAAACACTTTAAAGGAATCTCTTAGCATATCAATGACTTGGGTCTATCCAGCCATATTGTTTCCACCAGCAATATACTACTCATTGATGCTAACATAAACTATGTTCATGACCAGGAAAACACGGGTATGTAGCAACCAACAAATTAGTCTTAAGACAAAACTAGGGTATATTTATTCTGTTCATGTTTCTACACATGCGTGTGAAGTTTACTCTAAATCTCACATTTAGAGCCACAACAATTATAGAATAGGATCATGAAACATAACTATAAATCAAACGTCAATTATCATTACCTATTGAGCATACATCCAACAGACATTTGTCTAGTCCTTTCGTGCCAAACTCCGAGTGCTTGTAAGCCGACTAGTGTTGACCCTTTGAGGTGTTGTGCGACTAGTGTTGAAACTCCGAGGTGAGTAGTGGTCATATATTCTGGACAAAAATATGATGTTTTTACTTTCCGCAAAAATAATGTCGCCATATGTCCACACAAGATGATTTGGACCAGTTTTACACTTGCGTGGCAACTTGTTGTACCACCTAACCCCAAGTTTCAACTTGTTGTACAATTGCACCCGCAACGCAAGTTTTGTATCTCACCGGTGATATACCACTTTATATTTATTAGAAAATAGAAAAGTTAATGGAAATTATAAGCATAAACTAGCTAGCCAAAGTTGATTAATTATAGGTTATAGTGAGAACAATAGCAAATCGCGGCCGTTAAGCAAAGTCTTTTGCTTCGTTTCGGGGTCTGGAATTGTACGCGGTACCGCGTCACGTCGACAACGGAAAAGAGCAGAGCAAATCCGACGACTTGACCGTGAAAGGGAAAGGAAACAAACAAAAAAGCGCGTGACGTGTCCCTGTGCGTGCGCGAGAGGGAAGGGGATGAGCTCGTCGGCGTCGGCGTCGCCGGTGCCGCCGGAGGACGACGTCTGCTCGGTCTGCCACGACCGCTTCCGGATCCCCTGCCAGGCCAACTGCTCCCACTGGTTCTGCGGTTCGTCCCTCTCCTACCCCCGATCCCCCCTCCACTTTTCCCTTTCTCCCACCGGAACGGAAAATTCTCTAGTTTCTTGTAGAAGGATTCGGTCAAATTGTTTAGAGGCAGTCTCTTCTCATAGGAGCGTTCGTCCGATTACGCGAAGCTGCTGCTGCTGAATTAATTTGCCAAGGGGGGTGCTTTGGATTGGTCTGAATTGCCCAGGGTTTGTAGATTCGTTCGATCGTTCTGAGCGACTGCGAGCTGCCGTGCGGGGTGCCTAGATCGAAACTGGCCACTGCTATCTCAGGGTTTGTCTAGGATGTGCTTGCTCAAGTCTGATCTGAAATGAGGGTTTAGGGTATGTGGTTTGCTTGGGTGAAATAAAGACAGGTTAGTGGGTACTCACAATGTGCACGACCCCATGCAGAAACAGAAGCTAGATTTAAGGTTGTTTCTCATTATCTGGAAATGAAGATTTTAGATTGTTCCCTGCTGCACTGAAACAGATGAACACCACCCCTCACGCATCATCCGGCACAGCCAATGTCCGCTCATAGGGGATTAGGCAAGAAACTCACCTGGGCACATTCACATATAGGATGATAGTTTTTATTTCTAGGAAATGTGGCACTGACTTTGTTCACTAGGAATAAACAGTTTGATTACCTTGTTGTAGTACTAATGTCATAGAAATTTACTAAGTGGTGTTATATGGTGGAGATGTTCGCTGCACAGATTACTATTTTTCTTTCAGTTTCCCTTCTATATGATAGATGGTAATATCTTGTTGCTAATTCGCTCATTAGCTATAGTTTATCCAACATACTCCCTCTGATCCGATTAAACTGTCGGAGGAAGTGAACGTTAAACGCACAACGTGTTAGCTGTCTCAGGGACAATTTATTTCGGACCCGAGGGATATTATTGCCTTGGGTACTATCTTCCATAACTGAAGATTTAGTTAGTACTTCTAAGTTCCAAGTTTTTGCAGGAGAGTGCATCATCCGTGTTTGGAACCATGGAGCTGCTATACAGCCTTGCAAGTGTCCCAATTGCCGGCGGCTCATAAATCTGCTGGTACCTGCTAATGTATCAGAGGATGAGAATGATGATCCCCAGCTACAGCGTGTTTTGGGAGAGATTCAGCACTATAATCACATATTCGGTGGAGCCCCACGCAGCCTAACTCAGGTTTATTTATACTCTGGTCGTGAAGCTAACTTCGTTTATTTCACATATAATATTGTTTTCACAAGAGATTTGGCCAAATGATAATTCCCACCTTTTGCAAGAAGATGTAAATTTTGCAACTGTTGTCCGTGTTTGGAATCATGGAACTTCTATACAGGCTTGCAACTGTTGTCCTGATATAAATTTTGCAATGAACATATGATTGGCCAAAATACCTGATAGCACTTCAGCAATGCAAATGGGAACGTGTCAGTCTCCCATGTTCTTATAAGCTAGAAATTCCTGCATTAATGTATGTAGGGAAAGTAGAAAGTTCTACACCATAATCAGCTATGTTGTCACCAGATTAAACATTGGAAAAATGCTTGGATGCAGGTATTCACGATTTATACTTTCTCATAACAGATGTTAGCAACTTAGCATTCTACAATTATTTGACTGTATTTTCAAATCCAAAGACCAATTCTAGGTATTTACTTATAGTAGATCATGGTAAGATCTAGTTCATTATTTGACCCCCTTATCATTTTGCAGAGGTTGCAAGACCTACCGTTTTTCATACGAAGACTGTTCCGGGAACTAATGGATCCCCAGAGAACCCTGCCACTTGTCTTCAGGGCGAGGATGATTCTCATGGTATGTATTGCTCTAGGCAATTAATCTGTGTTTGCCATCTTAGCATGATCCTGGAAAATCACTAAGATTAGGGAAATAAACAGGCCGTGCTGTTTGTCACTTCTTTCATTCTCGTACCAACCCTTGGTGACTGGTGCAATGGATGCGATGCATGAGACCGGGCATTCGAACATAAATATATGAACCTGACACACTTGCTGATTCAAACTTTGTAGGTGGCCCTGAGTGCAATCTACGTCCTGAGCCCGGTCGACATTCTCCCTGAAAGTAAGCGCTGACATTCTGTATCAATTTACATTCTTGACTCCCGAGCGACATGTGATGCATCAACCTAATCGACGCTCCCACGGGTGTTCTTGGAATGCGCAGGTGTGCTGGGGCTGTTCGGGTTCTTTGACGACTTCCTCATCCTCGTGATCGTGTTCATGCACCTCGCCGCCGTCTACCGGTCGCTGCTCCTCTACCGCCACGGAGGCCACTGAATCGTCGCCGGCATTTGGTGGGTAGTAGTTCATGGCGGCTCTGAATAGTTGAGATTTGATTTGTACGGGAGATGTTTGCCAGGTTGATGGATGCTATAGATTTAGTAGGCGCAGTCTGTGTTTGTTAGCTGCTTCCTCGTGGCCCTTCTCGTTGTGTGAGTGGAAGTGGGGTGGGTCTACTTGGTTTGCTGGATGGATCCATGGGCGTGCGAACCACGTTGTATCTTGTTAGCTCAATGTCAGTGTTGGTTAAAAGAACATGAGGAAAAGGTTGTTTTTTCTCCTTCCAGTGTTTGTGGATAATGTGTGAAATTCTGCTTGGTTTGCTGACTCACAAATTCTGAATCCAAAACCCAACCAAGACGCGCTGTCAAACTAAAGATAAAACTCGTACTGTACATTGTGAATTTCATTTTTCCTGCATGCATTTAACAGTGCTGCTGCCCGCTTTTTTGAAACAAAGAGAAAACTCGCATCTTGGCTGTCCCTGGGCTAAATTCCAGTTTCCAGACGAGAAGCTGAAACTGAACGAGATCGAGTCGTAGAGGTCAGGTCAGGAATTTGGCATTTGTTTTGTGGTGGCTCTTGCGAGGCCAAGTAAACTAGCGGCTGGAGGCGGCTCGGAAGGGCCACGCTGCTCTCCTCTGCCGGTTGAAGACGCCGAATCCCTACGCCGAGAGAGGCAGACGCTGAAGAAGCCGGCCACAGAGGAGGAGGAGGAGGAGGAGGAGGAGGGAAGCACGAGCGCCGCCCAGCGTCGCCTACCCTATGCGTGCGTACTACCACTCTTCTTTCTTCTACCCCCACCTCTAGTCCTCGACGAGTCTCCACCCACCGCGCACGGCTCCTCGCCCCGCCGGGATGTGATTCTGTCTACTCCCAGCCAATCTTGCGAGTTCCGTGCTGTTCTTGCACGCGTGCCGAACCGGTCTTGAGACTCTGTTTTACTGATTTGAAATCCTCACCGCTCACCGTGGCTACGCTATTGCAGGATGTTGGCCAAGCTGTCGTTTCTGACGGCCACTGAAGCTGCTGCCGCCGCGTCATGCGCCTTCTTCCCATCTTCTGTAAGAACAATCTAGCTCCTTCTGCATACTGTCTGGTGTTCAGCAAATTCAGATGTTTATGTAACTTGCAGAGTCAGAATAGTACTCAGTGAGTTCAGATGTTACGCAACTGTTTATTTCGGACTCAATTACTTGAGGCATCTAGAATCTGCGAACACCGATTTGATAGAGGTCTTAGACTACATTCACGTTGATTAGAGGATATCTTTGAGCTTGATTGTATTGTCTGTTAATCTCAACTTAACACTGTCAAATTACCCCTTTTCACCATAGCCAATGATTTCAGCAAAAAGCCACATACTTTGTTGTTACACTACGAGTTCTCAATTTCTTAGTTTGCCACCTGTTCACATAATGGATAGCTGTGATTTGAGAATAGTTTGTGTTTTATTGCTGCAGCGTGATCTCTTGGCTTCACCAAGGCTGAATGTTTCTAAGAAGAAATTTGAAACAAGATTAAATATCCAGCCAAACATTCAACACGGAAAAACTCAAGATGCAACTAGGATTCACGGAAAATGGCGGGTGCTATCCTCTGACCAAGCTCAAACCGCTGTCGTGGATGCTGGTGATAGCAAAACATGGGAAGAGTGCCAACAATTACTCACCTCTTTAAATTTCTCCACTGAAGATGCTGAAAAGATGCTGAAGAAGGCGTACGGATGGATCCATTCGCCCTACTGGACCGAGGAGAGAAAGAAGGAGGTTCCGAGCGCCGAGTTGGTAAGCGGAGTGTTGAACTATATCAGGGGCCTCGGGCTCTCTGACGAAGATCTTTACAAGTTGCTCAAGAAATTTCCAGAGGTCCTTGGATGTGATCTTGAGAGCGAGGTGAAGCTGAATGTCGGCAAGCTGGACAGTGACTGGAAAATAAACGGGAAAACACTCCGGAGTGTTCTTCTACGGAATCCGAAAGTTTTGGGCTATAACGTGGATTGCAGAGGGGATTGTGCGGCACAGTGCACCCGCTGTTGGGTTCGGTTCTAATGTTATGTTCTACATTATACAAGTTCAGATGATACGTTATCAAATAGGCAAATAACTGTCTGCTTTTGCATCGGTTGTTCAAAGTAGGCAGATTTGTATAGATGGATGGACCTGTTAGTTTTATAAAGATTCAAGAACATCTGACCCACACTGTGTGCAAAAGGATCTGCAATAAATATATCAAGTACCTGTGAATCGTATGCCTTCAGTCTGTCTTCCTGTTTTGGTTTCTGCTATTGTACTCGATATATCTTCAGACTTTAGTTTCCTTCTAGCAATCATCTAATGGGTGCCCTGTTTCTCAGTCCCTGTAACCTACCTGGGAATGCCCTTATCTGACTCGAAGCTGAAGCGGGTGTGCTACCAGGCAATCATCGACAAGCTTCTCAAAACGTTAAGCGGATGGAAGTGCAAGCTGCTCTCTCTTGCTGGAAGAGTTGAGCAGTGCGCACTGTTCTGTCCGCCATGGCTATTTACCAGCTAATGCCAGTTGCGCCGTCGGCATGATTAACCAAGCGCATCGACAAGATCGAGGAGGCTTTTCATCCGGAGCGCAGAGGAGCAAGCGTCCGCAGGCATCCCAGTTCGCTGGTCTGACGTGTGCAAGCCGAAGATCTTCAGTGGGCTTGGCATCCCATCCCTAGCCAAGCAAGGCTGCGCACTGTGGGTGCGTTTGCTCTGGCAGTGACAAGGATGCCACTGACCTCTGCAGCGCATCAATCAAGCTCACTTGAGGAAATGGGGACTGAGCCAGCTTCTTGAATGGCCCGTAGGTAATGGTCTGCGACCCGGCGATCCTTGGCCTAAACTTCGGCAACACTCAACAAGGATTTTTTTTACAGTTGGCAAGGCCCTCACTGCAGGCACATGGATCCGATACATCTTTCCTGTGGTCGTGTTGAGAATGTTGAGGAGTGAGAGGGATGATATGGATGTAACAAACCGACACTTTTGGTTTCATTATGCAATGAAATCGGGGGCAGAAGGCCTTTAATTCGAAAAAAAAGCCCAACCCGTCGGTGACCGTGCTGCGTGAATACTGTCAAGTGTCAACTCTGGGAATTTTCGAGATGGATTCAGCTGCAGCCTGATACTGCAGATAGGGTGGATTGGAAATGGATTGCCGATGGTACCTACTCAGCCAACTCTGCATATAACATTCAGTTTGAAGGCCAAATTCGCTCTGACGATCCAATGCTCATTTGGACCTCCATAGCCCCTCCCAAAGAAAAGAAAAAATCTGTGCTGCTTGCGACCAGAGGCAAGTTTCTCACCGCTGACAATCTGCTCAAGCGCCAAATTCAGCATAACCCAATCTGCTCCCTCCGCAACCTGCACCCAAAAAACTGCCATCACCTGCTGTCGGCCTGCCCTTACTCTGCTCAAGTTTCGACTCTGGTTGCTGCTCGTCTGCGACCGCCTTTTGACTCTCTGCCTATGCCGGTTACTGGCCCCCTTCGACAGGGCTGGCTCGACCAACATCCTAAGCTAGAAGCTGACCAAGCTCAAGTGCGGAAAACTGCCACTGCCCTTACATGGTGGATGCTCTGGAAAGAGCAGAACAGTCGTGTGTTCAGTGTTCAACAAGAAGGGTTGCTCCGAGCTGCAACTGTTTCACCAGATGGTCGATGAGGCTTCCAATAATCCAATTGGCACAGCGCTGGCATCATCACAGCAAGAAGTCGGTTAGTCAATGTTCACTGAAAATCAGCAGCTTACTGTGTTTTCGTCAACAACAAAAAATCAGAAATCTGGTCACAATATTGTGGTATGCTTGTTTGCTCCTGGTTATCAGATGATGAATATATGATTTTAAGCTTCTAAATTTCCAGGCGCGATTTGGTATATCAATACCTGGAACTGAAGCAAGACCCAAAAGTTCTCCCATCTATTAACTTGGCAATGTTTTTTTTACCTACTTGGCAATGTGTTAATGTATGGAAACTTTGTCACTTCCACCCTAATACTGCACTCAAGTTCAGTTGGATCATTATATCCAGTTGCATCATCATGTCAGTTCAGCACTCAGTTCCTCTTGAAAATAAATTAATCAATTTAATCAATCGAATACCAATATCATGATGCTCATGAATTACAGTAGAAGTATCTGTTTTTTAATTAGTCCACTGTCCTAAGTGCTGTGCATGCTAGTGCCGCCAACCAATTTGGTTTTAAGTTTTGTAGCTATTCATCAGGTTCTGGGAGTTTCAGATCACCCTTCGGACCCCCATAAGAAATCAAAAATCCATCGCGACTGCTCCAAGGAGGTCGAACCCCTCAAAGTCGCAGAAATCAAAGCCGATTGGGGAGGGGAGTTGCCCTCGCCCATCATCCAAGCTCGCTTTGCCACCGGAGCACCTGAAATCACTGAACATGCTGCCCGCATTCAACGCCTCGCCGGCGGTCGGTGGCTGCTCACCGGAGCCGTGCACGAGGATGACATCATTAGTGTTGGCGTCGGCATCGGGCGGCGGCAGCGCGGGCGTGTGTCCGTCGAAGACGCCGACATGGGCGAAGAGTTTTTCCTTCCTGGAGAATGTGACGCCGCAGGAGCAGACCCACCGGTCGCGGCCACAGTGCTTCTCGTGGGTGCGGAGGTCGGCGAGCACGGAGAACCGCTTGACGCCGCAGCGGCTGCAGAGGTGGCTCTTGTCGCAGTGGCTCCGGCGGTAGTGGTTCTTGACGCAGACAGGGTTCTTGAGCGGCTGGAAGTCCCTGTGCTCCCTATTCCGCTTGCACCCGGCGTAGGGGCATGAGTAGTAGAAGCGCCTCGTCTCCTGCGGCGGCGAGGAAGGCGGCCCGGGCTTGGCGAGGGCGGTGGGCGTCGTGTAGTGGTCGCCGTGGCCGCGCATGTGCATGCGCAGGTTGGCATCGCGCTTGAAGCCCTTGCCGCACACCTTGCAGGCGTGCGCGTGCGGTGCCAGGATCTCCTCCTTCTCGATCTGGACCACCTCGTACGGCCCCGGCGCCGGGTGCTCCGCTTGCTCTTCGTTGCCGGCAGCGGCGTCGGCATCATCAGCGTTGTCCGAGTCGTCGCTCCCTAGCTGCTCGTTTGCCGGCGATCCGGCGCCACTGTCCGCCTCCGCGCCGGTGTCGGCACCAGCGGCGAGGTCGTTGGCGATGGAGACGAGCTGCACGATGATGCACCGGAGCTCCGCGGACACGATGGCGTGCTGCTGCTGTGGGCGGGGCGTGGAGCAGAGTATCCCGCGGAGGTGCCCGATCTTGTGCTCCAGGAACGTCAGGTACGTCGTCAGCACCGCCCTCGGGTCCGACCGGCCTTCCCCGGCTCCTTGGCCCTGGCTGCCATGCCTCTCCTCATGTCGAGGAGCTTGACCGATCTTCTGATCGAGATCCCACGCCTCCATGATCCCGGCCGTTAAGCTCTGATGGTGATCCGGCTGGAAGAAGTGCAGGTGATTATTATTACTCGCGAAATGATCGGCACTGCTACACATGGTGGATTGGACTCGATCGATCTCTTAGTTTGCTCAATTTGATGGGTGGTGAAGTGCAAGTCGTGGCTGTGGTAGTGCGTGTGGCTTGAGCTTAGTTAATGGTGCTGGTTATATATATGCATGGAGATTGATCGTGCGTGCGTGCTCCGGTGGGTGGGCTCCACGGCGGCCGCCGGCCGCGTGGAAGGAAGGAAGGAGGAGATGACGGAGGGATGTGAACGCGCACGGGTTCGGTAAGTGACAGAAGGATTCTTCCTCACTGCTGGGCTCCTGGCCCTTGGGGCACTGCCTTCGGACAGGAAAGTGACGTCGTTTTTGCCCCTGGTGCTCTTCCGGAAAGCGCGCCTTTGGACCGCCGGGACTCGGGGTCTGACTCGCAGGGTGATCGATCGATTATCCAGTTTCGGAGTCAGAGTAAAAGTTGCAAAAATCTTGAGCTGGCAAAACATTTTATATTAAGAAAGAACGATGGTATAAATGTATAACAGAGACATCTCAATCCCCTAGACTCGATCGAATTCCCATTCAATGACACCATCTAAATTTGACAACTGAAGAGAAAATTCTAGTTGCAAAACATGATGCAACCAAAAAGTATTCAATTGCAGTCAGTCATGGTGCAACTGAAATATATTCGTATGCAGCCATGGTATAATTGAAGAAAAAAATAGTTGCAACGGAAGGAAAGACCATTTGCAAACATAGTGCAACCAAGAAAAACGGGTTGCAATCGTGATGCAACCCGATATTTTTCAGTTGCACCAATTGTGCAACTAACCAACACAAATATCCACGTTACCATCCAACGGCTTGAGTTGATTGGGATCTAAGTTAATATATACTCATGTAAATGAGAATTAGCAAAACCCCAATAATAATTAGAAAGCCATGTTCATGCTTTTTTCATTTTCACATTTGTCGGATCGAAATCTCAACCTCTTAATCTAATATTGCAACAACATGAGTCTACGCATAAGGAAGTTCTAGGATGAATGTAGCAAAAATGATGCACCAACCAGTTCACCCGAGCGTCCAAATTAATGGAGAACAATGGACAGTATATTTCAGCAATAAGGAGAAGGGGCAAGAATTGGAAGATGGAGGCGCGACCACTCGAGCTCATAGAAATAACGTGGGAACGAGAGGTTGAAGGGGAGGGAGGGGCCTGTTTGCTGCTGCCCCTGCATTTCGAGACTGGTGATTGTATCGGGTGGTTGCTATATTAATATAGCGGGGCTACGGCCTATTTCGTCAAGGGAGGGGCCTCACGATTAACATCAGATTTTTGCATGCATGTAAGGTTTGAGATGACGGTGGTTGCAAAAGTGATAGGGCTTTTGGACGCGGATTTCCCGCTCGTTGGGTTAAAAATCAAGCAGCTTTTGCATGATCATTTCCATAACTAAAGAAAAGACAGACAATGTAGTTTGGTAGAAAGGAATCACAAGAAAGTGACGGAAAACGCAATGGATAAAACATCGTACATGGACATGTGTGTGCCCCTCTTCTTTTCCATCTAATAAAAAGCGAAGCACAAGCACGCTTGCTCCTGCTCCTGCTTACTGTTCCTGCTTACTCCATGGCTCGGGTTGAAGGCCATTTTCTCACGAGGAAAAAGCCTACCGCCAGCTGTCTTAATTTGCCCCTTTCTTTTGGAAAACGCCTTAATCTGCCCTTTCGAGCTACCGATCGCTACTTATCCTACAGTAACTGTACTGTAGCAGTACTACTGCTGCTGTTTAATTTACCACGTGACTGTTTAACTCCCGGTTTGCGATGTAGCACGTGCGTGGACTCCGAAATCCCAGTTGACCTCTCTGGCTAGTTACGACATGCTCCGGCACAAGTCACTGACTGACATACTCTATAAAGTTTCTTACATTTTTATTCTTTTGCAACGATAAAATATTCTTTTCATAGTCACCCATGGCTCAACGTACCTGGTCCACCGATTCAACCTACACGATCGAGTACATTTTTTTGTGTTTCTAGAACAAGATCGAGCACGGTCCACGGTATTTCTTTCGGAATGTCGCGACATTCACACCTCATCAGTGACGATAACCTCGCCCTTGAAGCTTCGATCATGCACCATAGCAAAGTCTCCAGCTTCTTTTTGTTTTTTCTTGAAGAAAAAGTCAACAGCTTGTGTCTATCAACGCCTTTACATGTTCGCCACGTGTCAATCTGTTCATTCTTAATTATTAACTACTATAAAGCAAATAGATACATGCTTCATCCGTTTCTGAAAAACAGGGCCATATTTGTTTTCTAAAGTCAGATGATATAAAGTAAGATAATTTTATACTGTATAAAAGATTAACAACTATTATGGTATATGGAGATCATATGAAAATATATTTCATGATGTGTCTAACGGTATTGTTTTGGTATTCTAAATTTGTAAGTTTCTTTTCTACAAACTTGATCAAACTTCGCACTGTTTGATCTCTTAAAAAACACATAGGACTAACATCATGACCGTAGAGAGTATGTTGTAGCTAGCAGAAAAGGTCGAAGTATCTATTTTTGTTGGCCAAAGGGCCAACTACTATATATGTAAGTAGAACAAGCCCTTGAGAAACACCCTCACAGAAATTGAAAATATCATCCAAGATCTTGTGGATATCAATGCCTTCATGCTCCTGCATCCCCGACAACGTGTCGTGCTCGGTGCCACCTCTAAACTTCTATAGCACCATACAATGTTGCCGTGGATAAGAAAACACAGAGGAAATTGGTGAACACAAACCTCACACACTCATCGACAAGGTCAAGACCGGGCCAAGCATCGTCCGTTGCAACTAGATCTAGAGGACCAACGCACAACCACACCAATTGCTCTGCAAAACCATACCACCGAGACAAACCTGCAAGGCTGCAACACGCGTAGAAAAAATGAGACCCACCACTTAAAAGAAGCAACAATCAGACGATTATTCGCTCTCCTCAACACCATCTGATAGACTGCCTCCGACGAGAGGTGGATGATGAGTCGGGGAAATCTTTTTCTTGTCGATACAAGGATTTGCTCAAAGTTCTTTTTAGGGGATCAAGGTCTTTTGGCATTTTATTATGAGGGATATGTTCATAAGGTCCAAAATAATTGTTCCAAATTCCCATGGACGCAGATTTGGGTTTTATTATTTTAAAAACAAATCTGTTGTATGGGCTTTCCCTACCACAATCCTTAAAAAACATTTTTTTATTTCACAGAAAATATTTAAATTCGTGATATAATTAATTAAATAGATTTTGAGAGAATGAAATAAGTAGAAAAACCATAAAATGTTAATGGTTTGCGGCCCATATCAGAATCGCTACGGCTTACGGGGTTGGGCGTCAAATAAGAGCACTCATGTTATTTGAGGCTGACTATTTTCCCAGTTTGGACTCAAATGGGTTTATGGCGAACAAATTTAGACACTCGTAGTACAATGTCTGATGTTTTTAGTATGGGCTAAATGAATGGGCTCCAAATTGCATGGTTCCGACCGGCCAATACTATTCGGCCTAACTTTGCCCGCGAGTGGCGTGCATCTCGCTGTCTTCCTGATTCTCCAAAAAAAAACATCTCGCTTTCTCCCTAGTCTTTGTTTGTGGCACGTGAGTTCGTCACGTTTCTCTTAGTGCATTAGTTGTTCAATTTATACAATTTAGGTCCCGATTGGATTGTCGTTTATTAGCCGAAACGACAGTCCAAAATTACCAACCTCTGCACCTCCTGTGGAATTTCGGGCGATACAACGTTAAGACCGGGCAAAATATTCGGACCGTAATATGTCACGGCAATCAATCGGGGCCTTAATGTAACTTGCACTCTGTAACGAATTTCGCCCACTGTGTGCGAGAAAACACTCGAAAACAATGTGCGAGAAACACTCGAAAACAATGTGACACATGTCAGCTTCTGTGATACTATGGTTTGTCGAGTATCCGCGCAAGACATTCGCCAATATTTTGCTCGGACAAAATACTCAGCATTACCTTTGCCGACACCCCGATTCTTGACACGCAGTAAACACAAGTTTGAACAGCGGCCAAAAGAATGTCGAGTAAGTTCGTTTCCTGTAGTGATGGGAGGATTGAATTGTTGAAAAGAGCGATGGGAGGATTGAGTTGCTGAAAAGAGAGTTGTTTGCATAGAACCACCACATTTCTATCTATCGAAAAACCACCATTTTTCGCTTGGATCATAAAAACCATCATTATTCATGAGATTTCTTGCAATGTACACTAAAAACGAATTGAACGCGAATTGACACTCGTGCTGACAGGTGGGACCCACCAGTCAGGGGTTACGTGGCAGCATGTGTGGACATGGGCCCACCTCAGACCAATAAATAATTAAATATCTCAAAAAATCTAAATATCCAAAAATAAATTTTGGGATCAACAACTCGTTGCGGCGGACCACGAGCATGTCTGGGTTCGCGGTGCCGGCTGAGGAGGCAGGGCGGTAGCCCACGCAGGCGGCCAGGGGGCCTCGGCGGCGCCGACCCAGAAGAAGGGATGGGGACGATGCATTCGCTGCCATGCAGGGGCGTCACTGAGGCACTTCCACGCAGCCATGGATAAGGCGGCGTTCCTCGGGTCCGCGTCGAGCTTCAGCTCCTCGGGAGGCAGCAGTGACGGAGAAAGTACTTATCAGGCAGGGAAGAAATAAAAGGCGCCGGATTCAGGTCCGCGTGGAGCTTCAGCTCCAGCTCGTCGGGAGGTAGCAGCTTCAGATCGGACGGCGGCGGGCTGGGGATGCGGAGGTTGGCGTCGATCTCGTAGGACCGGAAGGAGATGCGCAACGGTGGACTAGCGGCGCGCGTCCCCCTCCTGGATCGAGATGTATCGGCGCCAGGACCGCCGCCCACTGTCTCCTAGCTTGGATGGCAGAGAAGAAGACCAGGGAGGAAGATGTGGGCAGTTTGGTCCAAAATTTGGATTTTTGATTTTATTTTTATTGGGGAACAGTCAATAGAACCACATCTTCCCTCACAAATGGGATATTTAGATTTTTTATTTTTGAGATATTTTTTATTGGTCTGATATATGGGCCCATGTCCACACATGCTGCCACGTAAGCCAATAGTCTACACGTTCTGCCACATAAACCCTGACTGGTGGGTCTCACCTTTCAGCAAGAGCGTCAATTCACATTCAATTAGTTTTTAGCGTACTTGCAAGATATCTCGCGAATACTCATGGTTTTTTGTGATCCAAGAGAAAAGGTGTTTTTTCGAAATTTAGCTAGAAATATGGTGGTTCTATGCTAACAACTCCTGAAAAGAGGCAGGGATGGGGGTGTTGATTTTGTTGGATTAGTGGAAGCAGAGGGTTCTGGGGTAAGTGGACGAGGACACACGTTCACGGGTTTAGAATGAACTATGATTGCAACAATGCATATTTTCTCCCTAAAATCTACTATAAGCACCAAATATGCAGTTGAAGTATAGAAATTATGCTTCTGAAGACTGAAGTATGACCCTTGGTTTAAGAAAAGTAACACAAACATATAATGAGCTTACAACGGGTCAAAGCAGAGACTTATTTGGTCCTACAAAAATATTGGTAACCCATTGCAGCCTTCAAACATGTGTCAATCCGGAGTAAAGGATGCAATAAAATACGCCCAAAGTCACCTGTATGGAGCGGAAATTTGAAAACTGAAGGAATTTAAAGCAACAGTCATGAATTACTCAGATCTCGACAATTTTTACGGGCTTATTAACCCATTTGGCGGAAAAACTTAAACAAATAGAGGCGAGAGCGAAAACACACATTGCAGCGCCGTCAACATAACTAGCATCTATAAACCTTGGTGAGAAACATCTACGGTTACAACTGAGAGGAGCTTGGCCACTCAATTCACAAGGGTTGGATTACACGGTAATGCAAAACTCCTAACAATGTCGCGATAAGTCTCAACAATATAGCTCTGATCATCAAGATTGTCTTGTCATATAAGTACCACTATAATTCCCAGTAACTCCCATTCCAAGTGGCTACCATAATCATATCAAGGCTCTCGAAACCTAAAATAGTAGCACGCATCGCACCCCTCTGCATTTCGTATGGGAAAGGCAAACACATATATAGGCAATTTGGGACTGAATGGGAAACTCTTGTACTCAGGGTAAGGTCCATTAAATTGATAATCCACCAACCAGCCAACAGATATTCAAGCTTGGTGTACAAATAGCACATGTTATATCAAATGAACACACATTTAAGATCATTTTCACTGTCCATTTATTTAAGGCGTGTTTACAACTGTTCAAGACTAGTTCAACTCATAGCCAAGACGGATTATGCTCTACTTGTACGGTTACTGGCTTTTTTCGACAAAGTAATTATATTAATATTAAGAAGATACCAATTACGTAGAAGCGTTGCATCAATATAATGTAAAATAACTAGTTGAGACATTAAGAATGCACACAACCTAAAAAGAAAAGAAAAGAAAAACCTAGCCACAGTGACCAATCATTGACAATAGTAGGACCCAAACCACCAAATACAACACCTGGACTACATATGGTTACTGTCTTACTTAAATATGCATACATGTACGTGCTCTCATATATATCAATTCCATCCACTTCCTTACACCGATTCAACGTAGATAAGTTCAACATTTATACACTTTAAAAGTTCATCTACTCCCGTACACCGTTTCAACACACGCGGATAATGTGGCTGGTACCCTTTTGGGATTTCTCTCCTCGAAGGAAATTCCGGAGGAGTCCTAATACTACAATGATCGGATCAGAATTCCTTCTTCAATCCAATTCTTGATCTGTCACGGGTATAGGAAGCAGCCGATCATCAGGCTACGACTCTGGCTGACACAGTTCCTGACTCTCACGACATGGCAAGCGAAAGTTCGAGGGTGTGTCTAGGGTTGATGGCAGCGGCGAAGGGATAGACCGCCAAAGATGGTGGACACTCCGGGAGGAGAGGCATAGCCTCAGACACGAGGAGGCTCCAGTGGATAATTGTTATCCTATCATAAACGTAAAGCTGGAAGAATAATACTAGTTATCAACGATTTGACGCGCTTGTTAGGTCTCAAATTGTTATCCTATTATAAAGCAAACGAAAACAGTTCTACTAGAGGAAGGATAAGATATCAAACTGTTATCAATATATGCACATGCCAAAAAAAAAAAACATGTGTGTTAAGTACCAAATCGATTTGTAACTATGTGCATCAATTGATCCAGGGCCAAGGACGGCACCATCTTAAAATAACCAAGTTAACTAACCTGCCCACTATCTTGAAATCGAGGATGCCATATAGCCTTCCATGTTGGTGAAGACTTTTGTATCATCTCGGTATATGTCCATATTTCATATTTGTATCTGTCTTTTTATGTTCACCTTACCTCTAATAGAGGCGTCCGCTAAGACATAAGTTTTTTTAAGAAGGCTACAAGAGCTGAAATAGTTTCGCTACTGCCTGAAAGGAAATCTGATGCGAAAGAGGCGTCTTGGAGCGCGAGCTCCATGTAGCTCGTTTTTTTAAAGAAAAAATTGCATTTAAGTTTTCAAATAATCAGGAAAAAAATCTCAGATGTAAATAGTAATATTATTTTTAAGTGTGTAAAAATTGACTTGAAATTCGCTATAATGTGGGCTGGAAAAAAATGACAAATGGATGGATCTAGGTAGTGAACAGTACATAGTTTTAAAACTTGGCATTTTGCCTGATTTATCTTTTTTGTGTGGCCCAAAATACAATGAATTATGAGTTGAAATTTTACACGATTGTAGATCTAGACACTATCTACATCCAATCCAGGATTGTATTCTAGATTTGTTGAAACCAAAAGTGCCTCGAGCTCCATTTGCACTTGTGTGCGGCTGTTAAAAAAAACTGAAATGGGCCAGAGTTCTTTGCTATTTCCTGCGGGCCAATACTTTGCCGGCCAAATTTGCCTATGCACCGGGCATCTCCCTGACCTGCTCTAGGCTTGGTCCGTGGACCGTGGCCCATGTGAGTTCGTCGCGTTTCTCTTAGAAATAGAACAGCCAGCAACTCAAAATCCTTGTTTTTTCAGAACGTAAATGCTTTTAGTTAGGATGAGCGTCTGTTGTACAAGTAACCTCCAGTCGACTCATATCATATTCGATCAAAATTCTCATGGTAGCATGGGCAATATTCAGGTGACTGTACATTAGCTGTTTATTTGTGCGGTTCCCATCCATGTAAGCATGCGGAAGTAGGACTTTACCATGAAGGGAAGTAGATAAACACATGGTGAAACCTATAGCTTTAGCTACTGAAATTAAATCTTGATCGTCTTCGTCATCATCCGATCTTGGCTTGTCCAGAGAAACCGGGCGTGCCTTGTTCAGCTGACGTCGTCGAAGTTGCTGCTCATCAGATGCAACGTGGCGCTAGGCAGCACCCGGTTCACCTGCGGTTGCTCTGAAAGGCAGCAGATGCACCAACCATGATTAAGCACATCGATCTAGATATAGCGCTGGCTAACGAGGTATCTTAACAGTTAATTGTTCCGGTTAATCGGTGGATCGAAGAAGTAGCTTACTCTTGATGGCCTCGAGCTCTGACGGCGTGACCCTGGCCGAGAACCCGTTGATGACGTTCTTGTAGTTGTAGATGATGGCCGCCTTCGCCTTCTCCTCGCTTAATTTCCAGATAATTCACACACAAAACACGCAGTCAGGTACCATCCCCGCACGTACGCCATAGAATTTTCACATGAGTTCAACGACGGTCGATTGATTCGCCATACCTGCGGAGGGCGGCGGCGAGGATGCCGAGGTGGTACTTCATGCAGGGGACGCCGGGCGGCGTGGCGTCCACGAAGACCAGGTAGACGGCTGGCGGGCCGTCCGTCGCCTCGGCGGCCATGGCGACGGCGCCGGCGAGCGGGAGGAGGACGATGAGGAGGAGGACGGAGGCTGCAGTCGGAGGCTTCATTGCAAGATCGACCGGAGAGGAGGAAAGATTTCCGGGTCTGCTCTTGGCTTTCCTGTTTATATACGAGGAAGCGATCGACGAGAGGTCCGTATTGAACAGCGATTGTTCATGTTCGATCGGCTGGAAGGATATCCCGTTGCCACATTTCCAAAGATAGCAGCATACCGTACGTTCATCTCTTGCGCACAGATTTTTTTTTAGATAAGGGGGTGCGAATCCCCGGCCTCTACATCAAAGAGATGCACACCGACTTCCGCAATTATTAAACCAGTAGCGTTTACAATTCAAGGGTCGCATAAGGTGGCTACAAAAATCAGCCATTCAAACATTGCCATTAAGTCGAATTTGATAATACCCCAATTTTTTTGATAAAACTCCGCAGGGAACCCATCCGGCCCTGGGGTTTTATTATGCTCCATTTGTTTAATCTCCTCAAAGACTTCTTTCTCAGAGAAGTCTTGTGTTAGAATTGTATTTTCTTCTGGAGAAATTTGAGGCATATCATGCGTAACCTCCTCTAACAACGAAAAATTGTTTGTAACCGGTGCTCCAAACAATCTTTTATAATACTCCGAAATGTAGGTTTTTAAATTTTCCTGACCCACTATCGTACCCTCATCTTGTTCCAGTTGTATGATTCTCTTTTTCCTGTGTTTTCCATTTGCAATAATGTGGAAATATCTCGTATTATTCCCACCTTCCTGAATATACTTAACTTTCGCTCTTTGCGCCCACTTAGATTCCTCGTCACGTCGTAGCTTTGCTAAGCCTTCATCCGCCTCTTTCTTAGCAGCTCGCTCAGCTACTGTTAGAGGGGTGGTCTCCGCCCTAATATCTAATTCGTTAATTAACAACATTAATTTATCTCTCAGTTTTTTATATTCTCCACTCTGGCTTTTTGCCCATCCTCTTAAAAACTGCCGAAGGTGTCTTATTTTATTTTGCCACCTTTCAACAGGAGAATTTCCCTTGTGGACCGCATTCCATTCCCGGGCAATAAGTTCATAGATGACCTCGTTATAAGTTGAATAATATGTATACGCACGGGAAACAACAAATGTGTGCGTACGTGTTACATATATTTATATGTCCTCCCTTTTAAAGAAAGGAACTGAATGTTACGTGGATGACAAAATGAGGAAATGGAACGTGAGAAAACATAAGCATATGTACATGTCAGGATGGGAATGGGGCGGGTCGACCCGCTGGGTCAGTGACCCGACCCAAACAATCGAGGCCAATGGGCCACCTAGGTCGGCCTCAAACGAGATTTGGGCCAGTAGGGCCGGCACCATGCGGCCCGCTGGGTCAGCGGGGTCGACCCATCTCTAACAGCACTGACGTACAAATCTCCGCCTTCCCATCGTCTCGCGCAAAAAAAAGGAAAGAAATTTCCTCCTCCTTGCCCTTTCCTACCTTGGAAGCGGCGGCGGCCGGCGGCTGATACCTCTTGCCGCGTGGTGTCGCTTCCATTTTGCGCTCATCTCGACGTTCCGCCACCGCGCGCACGCCTACGAGGATCTGTCTCCTCCGCGTGACATTCATCAGATCCTAGCCGAGCCGAGAGGAGCGCTGCAGCCAAGGAGGTAATGGAGATCGATGCTAGCGCTCCTACGAGATCGATGCTAGCGCTTCTTTTCCCGTGCAGAGATCTTATTAGCCTTTCGATCCAGATCTGGGCTCTGTAACCGCTGCTCCTGACATTGGTTGTTCGCTACTTTTTTTTCTGGGTGCCATTGATTTCGTTGGGGCGTTTGATCATAGATAGGATTATAGTAATGAAAAATTCATTACTTGGTTTAACTCTGTGACTACGTGCTATGCGCCTATGCGTGACGAGCATGTGCACATTTTGAAAGTAATTTGTCCTTCAATTTGGGTCGCATTTCTCTTGTAGTGAATATCTCTTCAACAGATGCAAAATAATGTGGGTCGGCCCCAAATACCCATCGGGCCAGCAAGGCCACTGGCTATTTTTAAACGGGTCGGCCCGTGGCCTCTTAAATCGGCCTTGAGGCCAACGAGGCCGGGTCCAAGGCCAGGTCTGGGTTGACCCGTTCCCATCCCGACGTACATGTACTACGTATTACTATCTTGGACGCAAATAAAAAACTTGGAAGAAGCCAAATTAACAACTCATCCGTCCTTCAATAAAAAAAAATTCTGACAGTTTAAATTGAACTGTCCGGGCGACTTATATTTAGAGGGATGACGTCCAGCGTGTTGACACGGTGCAGGAGCCTCGAGCTCTTGTGAAGGATCATCGTTGTGTACCAAACTACCACGGCACATAGGACCCACGTACTGTCACAAATTGTCAGACTACTTCATTTTTATTTTAGACTGTAAAATAAAAAATTCTGACATTAAACTATCAGGCCATGGCGACTTATATTTAGAGAGATGACGTCCAGCGTGTTGACACGGTGCAGGAGCCTTGAGCGCTTGTGGATGATCATCATTGTGTACCAAGGCATAATGCCTGCCAGCACCCCATGTACCACGTTCACAAATTGTCAGACTACTTTACTTTACATTTTATTTTTATTTTAGACTGGAAACTACTTTGCGCTTGCGTACTCGATATGATTTGTCAACGATGAAAATTTGCTGGAAAATACAAATTTGCCCGGTCGGAGTTTGACTTTGGATGGTGATTAGCACCGACGTGAGCAAACACGACAAAACTGACAGACTAGCTAGAGATTCCTTTGGATCCTGACAAAATATGCATCTGACTTTCCACCCACTTGACGTTGCTTGTTATCAAATCATTTAGTATGATAATTTATTAATAGGATTTTATAACTAAGTCAACAGGATAAGTTGCAAAGATTGGTCGACATTTAATACGAACAAAGATAACATCGCACTACTGATCCTCTCCAGTTTCCCGGGCAACGCGTACCATGCTTAATCCAAGTCAACTAGGTTGTACTAGGATAATCTATATGTTTATACTCGCATGCATGTGCAAGCTTACCGCTAACAAGCTGTGGGGGTGGTACATGCAAGCTGTTTGCTGAAAATCCTCTTGCTTTTTTCTCTCCATTTAATACATTATATGGCCTATATTTATAAAGCATCCACATGCACGGAATAGACAATTTACAAAAGAGCCAGAGAAAGATACGAGTATGAAGTTGAGCACATACAAAAATATAATTTATCTAAGGGGCGTAGCTTAATGTGTATCTGGAACAACAATTAAAAAAGATAAATATCATTGCAAAAATAGGTTTCCAGTTTGTAAGTGTATTCACAATGTTAGAGTTGTATCTGTATAAAACATTTTCTTCTCTATTATATGGTTAACTTTGCTAATTACTATAACCATATACATTTTAAAAGTTCCAAATAAGTTATAAAAATTAGTACGCTGTTCTGAGATAGTTTAGAAAGTAATAAAAGGTAGTACAAATAAATGATATTATTTACTTCAAATATCTTGAGCCTCTCCAATTGTTTGTGGTGACAGTGCATAGTACATCACCATCACTAAAACAACGGCTAGAGCGCTCGCTTGTGGCCACACAGGCTCATCAAAATAACCAACATAAGGACATATCTAATCAACAAAACTATACATTGCGATAGAGCTATAGTAAATGGGACTTTTATTAATATTTATTTACCACCTTTTTGTTTTTGAATGAAATCACATATTTGTTGAAAAATATGTTTAGTTTCTTAAAGTGACTTTTTAAAAATATTCTTTGTATTGTTTTGGTTACCTCTGTGCAAACTCACCGCTATGTCATTACTCAGATGGCTCTTATAGTGGGATGATGGAGCAAATTTGCAGGGTATTGAAAGTTAACGGCCAAGCTTACTTTTGTGGACCTAGAGTTTATGGATTTGAATACAAAACTTGATAGATAGTTGTGAGACCACGTAGTGAAAAATATAGGGAATGCTATGCTATGTATAATGTTCTTTGATGCTCACGAAATTCAATTTAATTCTTACGTATTATAAATTTACATTTCTATCAAAAGAAGATGGTATGGTATACATATTTACACAGCTTAAAGAGAGTGGAAGTGACGAACCTAGCTTGGACCTTGAATCCAAATCATAACCATATTTATGTTTTTTGAATGGAATTGCAAGTTTGCTTTGACACAAAAGTTTATTTTAAAAAGTAATTATTTTTGTAAATATTCTTTGTATTATTTTGGTTTTCACATGTGCAGATCCACGACCTTGTCATTGCTCGAACCACGTTTTGTGTTGGGTGATGGAGCAAATTTACCGAGTATTGAAAGTTAAAGTTCAAGATTAGTATTCTGGTCTTCGAGTTTATGGATATAAATACTAAACTTGATCGATAGTTGTGATACCAGATAGTGAAAAAATGTAGGGAATGCTATGATATGGATAATGTTATTTGATTTCGCGAGTTTCAGTTTTAATTCTTATGGATTGCAAATATACATTTCTACCCAAAGAAATGGGAGATGGTATGGTGTACATATTTACATAACTGCAAGACAATGAACGTGACGAAACATTGCTTGGACCCAAAACATAACCACGAAGAGGGTAAATGGTACTACTCCAAATTAATATCGGATAAATTTCCCTGAAAGTTGAGTGATCAGACAGGCGAGACAGGCGCGACGGCGGCGCTGGCGCCGTGCTCAGTGTCATCCTCCCCTTCTCCACGCTTGGTGACATCATACAGCTCCCCGTCGCCCCACAGCGCGTACGCCTCCTCGCCGTGCACGGCGTCATCCCCCACGGCGAGCTTCTCCTCCGACATGCGCAGCGGCACGACGAACCCGATGGCCACGCAGATCAGCGACGTGGCCACCACGTTCCACCCGATCACGAAGAGCGCCCCGGCGATCTGCTTTCCGAGCTGCGCGCCGCCGGCAGTGCCGCCGTAGAACGCGCCCTGGGAGTTGGTCACCGGGAGGAAGAGGTTGCAGAGGGTCGGCTCAGCGAAGAGGCCGGTGAGCACGCCGCCGAGCAGGCCCGCGACGCCGTGGGTGTGGATCACGCCGAGGGTGTCGTCGACTTGCTGCAGGAGCTTGGAACGCTTGTGGAGGATCATCATAGTGTACCACGGGATGCTGCCGGCCAGCACGCCCATCACCAGCGCCGCCCACCCCTGAACCACACCTGCAACGTAAGGGGCGAAAAAGTCAGGTTACTTTTCTAGTTTGCTTTACTTTTCGTTTGACTAGAAAAAACTACTTTGGTGTAGTGTACTAGATCGCCGTATGAACGTGCGAAATTTTGTTTCGCTTTCGATATGATTTGTCTAGGAGAAAATTTAAGGAAAAGCTAGAAAAGTGTGCTCAGATTCTAGAGACTTTGACTTGAGATGGTGATTAGCACTGACTGAACTTAGAGGACAAAACTGGCTAGATTCCTATGCTCCCTGACAAAATATGCATGAAGATTCCACGCACTTGAGGTGTTGCTTGTCCACTAATTATTCAGCGATTATTTAGTTATTAAGTAATCAACGTGCAGCGATAAAATTGTTTGGCAGGCTACACGGATCCCCTCCACCTTCATAGCAGCGAAGACAATTTTGAATGCAAGCTAGGTCAACTTAGTACCGTACCCTAAACGTAGAACACGCGCCATGCATGCATGATGCTCGAGGGCACAGCGACAGATGAGGAGTATGTACCTGCTCCTGGCGTGATGCAGACGAGGCCGGTGATGACGGCCTGCACGGCTCCGACGACGGAGGGCTTCTTGAAGAAGACGACGTCAAGGCAGGTCCAGACGATGAGGCTCGCCGCCGTGCAGATGTTGGTGTTGAGCACGGCCATGGACGCGTCCACGTTCGCCGCGTACGGCCCGCCGCCGTTGAACCCCGCCCACCCCATCCACAGCAGGCCGGCGCCGGTGAGCGTGAACAGGATGTTGTTGGGCGGGAACCTCTCCCTGTCCTTCCTGGTCCTTGGCCCGACCCAGTAGGCAGCGGTGAACCCGGCGACGCCGGCGGGGATGTGGATGACGTAGCCGCCGCAGTAGTCGATGACGCCCCACTGGAAGAGGAAGCCGCCGCCCCAGACGGAGAAGGCGCCGACGGTGTAGGAGAAGGTGAGCCAGAGCGGCACGAACAGCATCCACGCCAAGAAGCTCATCCGGCCCAGCACCGAACCCGCGACCAGGATCAGCGTGATGGCGGCGAACACGCACTGGAAGTACACCACGGTGGCCATGGGGAGGAACGGCTCGGCCATGGCCGTCTCCAGCGTGCCGTCGGCGTGGTAGTGCGCCGTGGCTGGCAGGGCGGCGCGGCCGATAAGGTAGGCCTGATTGAGGGCGGGGCCCGCGCGGCCCCAGAAGGGGAGGAGCTTCTCGCCGAAGGACATCTTGTAGGCCCAGACGACCCAGCAGATCCAGACGGCGGCGAAGGCGTAGAGCGCCATGAAGGCGGAGTTGACCGCCCACTTCTTCTTCACCACGCCGCCGTAGAGGACGACCAGCCCCGGCAAGCTCATGAGGCCCACCAGCGTGGACGCCGTGAGCTGCCATGCGTTGTCGCCCTTGTTCAGCCAGTCCGCGATCGCCGCCGACGTGTTCCCCTGGTACGCCACCGGCACCGACATCTTGGCTACCGGATCTCTAGCTCTCGGCGCGCCGCCGGCCTTGAGAGGGAAGCTAGCTTGGCTAGAGGTATGCGTGTGTAAGTGGTGTAGCTAGGTCGTCTCCTCGCCGTCGTCTATATATAGAGAGTGGGAGAGTGCACGGCCCTTGCTGACAGGTGGTGACGTGCCGGCCGGCTAGCCGTGCAGGCAGGCAGAGGCGATCGTACGATGAGATACGGAGGAATCTTGGCGCATGCGATGAGACAACTTTATAACTGTGATAAGCAACTTTGGTGTTCAATGAGTCAACACAACGGTAAGCAAATTCCAGAGCAACTAAAAGCAACTTTGGTACGAGGCGAACTAATTTCGGTGTGCGTTGAGGCAACTTCATAATAACGGTTGGAAATATTGGTGTGCGATAAGACAACTTCGTAACAACGATAAACAACTTTGGCGTGCAATGAGGCAACTTCACAAACAACAGTAAGCAAACTGCACAACAACTAAAAGCAATTTTGGCACAAGGCGAACTAACTCTGATGTGCGTTAAGACAACTTCATAAAAATGGTAAGCAACTTTGATGTGCGATCAGACAACCTCACAAGAGAAAGCAACTGCATAACAAATAAAATCAACTTTGGTACGAGGGAAAGCAACTTTGGTATGCGTTGAGACAACATCACAACAAAGGTAAACAACTTTGGTGTGTGCTAAACAAACTTCACAACAACGATAAGCAACTCAATCACAACTAGAAGTAATTTTGGCACGACGTGAACCAACTTTGGTCATTGAGGCAATTTCTTGTGTCAATACTAGACTTGCTCGTCTCAATGTTAAAGTTGCTTGTGTCAATCCTAAACTTGCTCGTCTCAATGTTAAAGTTGCTTATGTCATGCTTGTGTCAATCGTAAACTTGCTCGTCTCAATGTTAAAGTTGCTTGTGTCAATCATATACTTGCTCGTCTCTGTTAAGTATATAATATCGGACTTTTGGGATAGTTGGTTGATAGGACTATTCTAACATGGTATCAGAGCCCTGAGGTCTCGGGTTCGAGTCTCACCCCCCGCATTTTCTCCAGTCATTTATCCACACGTGTGGAGGGCTGTTTTCTTCTTTCCACACCCATGTCGGGTGTGAGGGGGGGGGGGGGGGGGGGGGGTGTTAAGTATATAATATTACCACTTCCTATCAGTTCGGACTTTTGGAATAGTTGGTTGATAGGACTATTCTAACAGTCTCAATGTTAAAGTTGCTTTTGTCAATACTAGACTTGCACGTCTCAATGTTAAAGTTGCTTCTGTCAATCTTACACTTGCTCGTCTCAATGTTAAACTTGCTTGTGTCAATCCTAGACTTGCTCGTCTCAATGTTAATGTTGCTTGTGTCAATACTAAACTTACTTTTTTGGCTGGTTCACAATAGGCGGCTGGCAATTCCAATGCTATTCTAATCAACTTCATTCACGTGTATGAGATTGGCACATTGGTTCGATCTACACATACGAAGCAAGCTAGCAATGCAAATAGAATCGGATCTGCTTTGTACCGAATCCCATGTGCGTGTGGTTCCAGTGTCCTCAGACTCAAGCACGACTGCACGAGAGGATGGCGTCGGCCTCGCCACAGCAAGCCACACACGCTCGAGAAAAGCTTTGTTGCGGCCACGCGACGGGACGTCCACCATGCGGGAGGCTGTGGGGGGAGGGGCGGTGAATCCGGTGGCCGGCTTGAGGTCGCCGCGCCGGGAAGCAGTCCGGTCCAGGCAGGGGCTCGTAGCGGATCCTCGGCTAGACAACGGCCGGTGAGCTCCGCAGCGGCGCTGGGGCGACGATGCGTGTAGCTAGGGAAGATCTCGCCGGCGACCGGGAATACATGGAGGAGGTAGGCGGGGGCAGGGCGCGCGGCAGAGAGGAAGGCTGCCGGTGGTCGCGCCTGAGAAGGCAGTCGGTGGCGGCGGGGAGGATAAGCTCTATTTTTTCTGCGCTACGAGTTCGGCTCGGTGCAGTGAGCGCTCGCGAGAACCAAATAGCGCAGCTGCGCTTTGTGGCATTTACCTTGTTTGTTTGGTTGCCGCCGAGTCATCGGGGGGCCTACATACCTGCTAGTGCTACTGCTACGTACCAAGTGTGCCCGCTTGGGCACGCCCAAATCCGACAAAGGGGGGCACATTTGTGTGCGATGAGAATCGCCACCCATATTAACGAGAGTCATCACCAGGAAATCTGTTTTCGGTTATAGGTGTAGATGTTTAAAATTATATTTTTTAATATGTCCAAAAATCCAAAATGAAAATTTCGGATGTATATCTGAACATTCTATGTTTGCACAAAAAGTGTCATAAAAAGACATTTTTGCGGCTTGTGTAAAAAAGACAAATTTTAGTGCTACAAAATGATTTTTTCATGAGACATTTTTTTGTCTTCTTACACAATCTACCAAAAAATGTCTTTTTTCCGTGAAACGTTGTGTACAAACATAAATTGTTCGAATGTACCAAAAAAATTGCTTGAAATTTTTTGACATTTTAAAACACATTAAAAAATATTTTTCATAATGGTGCATCAAGACCTATGAGTCAAAACACCGTGTCCGAGTCATCATGCTGTAATATACCTCTTTTCATTACTTCGGACTTTTTATGTGCTTTTTTGCACATACTGTTCAATTGGAGAAGCAATCATATTTAGGTTTAAACATTTCAGGTCTTTTTCTTTTGGTTATACAATTAATTGTTTTGAGTAAAAATATATGAGCCAACTGACATGCATGGAGCTCAAGACATGACCAGCATGCTACTAATAATAAAAACAGATGATGCATACAATTCAATTCAACAGCCCCTTCCTTCAATTCAATTCAATTATCTTTTTTTTTAACATGTGCAATTGTGTTATATGTAAAAGTGTTGTTGGGTGCCAAGTCATACTTTAGAGGTAGGCTCTCTTGGTCAAAATTTCCATCGGACATTTTGAATCACATGGTTTGGGTCTTCTGTAATAAGTCGAAAAGTTAAAATGTGTGTTTTTTTAAGTCTTGAAACTCCCCAGCTTCTACGATGTCAACTCAAACTGAATGATGCACGTACGCTATGAAACCTTTAAAAAATGCTAGAGTTAAACCACTACCTTGTTAGAGTATTGTTTTTCCACGTTTTATGTTATTGTTTGTCCTACAAATCGATTTACTATTTTGTTATTTTTATAGTCTTGTCGGTCCCACATACACAGTGGATGAAGAGGAGTGAACTCTCTAGCAACTTCAATTTATAAGTATTAAAAATATTTTTATTAGGATTTTTATAAATATATATGTATACATTCATCTTGTTGTCCAAGAACTTATTTATTGGTCCATGGCTTGTAGTACGACATGCTCCTTTGACACATGAGGTCAGCATAAAAGGTGTGCTGAATAACTGAAATTTTGTAGGTGGATTGATAGTCCGCGAACTCTTGGCAGAAATACTAACAAGTGGGTCTACGTTGGGAACCCACAAAAAGTATGTATGACGCTTAGACATCAACATATCAGTGACAGATCGACCCACCAGACATACTCGGACTAAATTGTCAAATGAGGTAGATACTGTAAATATCAATGTGGAAATTTACGGTTCAACATAAATTTGGTACTACAACCTTCGTCTTATGTTACTTGTCATTGAAATGAATGTCTCTAGACGTATTTCGGTGCTATGTACATCCATTTCAACGAACAACCAATATGGGACGGAGGGAGTACAATGTTTACCGCACAATCAAAGTCCTCCACATCATGCAATATCTAAAAGTACAAGGGGCTGTCATCGCAAAAAAGAGTACAAGGGGTCTAGATACCCCGAGTTTTTGTGTGTGACATAAATAGATACTTACAGTACAACCGAGCTTGGAAAGAACCTGCACTCTCTCGGGCAAATTGGAACCTTTGGTTTCTCTTCGGGCAAATATGTCCGTACGTGCGTACTACTCACATTACTAAGTATATCAAAGCTGTGCAGTTTCTCGGCCTGGGAGCGATCCGTGCACTGTAGCAACTACAGTAATTACTGTAGAAATAAACAGTGTTGAACAGTTACACGATCCCGGCCGTTTGACGGCGATCCGGAGGACGCGTCCGTGACGTTTTGTAAAAAGGCCCTTCCCTAGACGCTGTGCAGTTTCTCGGCCTGGGAGCGATCCGTGCACTGTAGCAACTACAGTAATTACTGTAGAAATAAACAGTGTTGAACAGTTACACGATCCCGGCCGTTTGACGGCGATCCGACGATCCGGAGGACGCGTCCGTGACGTTTTGTAAAAAGGCCCTTCCCTAGACAGGAAATCAATCCCGCAGTCCAGACCTCCCACCCGTGACATTTTTGCAAAAAAGCCCCTCCACTTTCAAAAATTACACTTCGGTCCTTCTGTATATAAAACAAACCTAACCCTAGATCGCGACTATTCCTCATTTTCCCCATCCATCTTTCCCTCCCCGAGGCGGCTGCCTCGACGCCGCGACGACCGCGACCTCGCCTTTCGTCTCCTTCCCCGCAGCGAGTCCCAGCTCGGTGCACCGCCCCAGCCTTCCTTCCTTCCCTCCCCTGCTCAGCCTCGCCGGCGTCCTTCGAAACGAAGAGAAGCTCGGCGTCGCCTACATCGGCGGCGAGGTCGGGCTCGGCCGGCCAGTTCAGCGCCTCCCTGATCCCCTTTTCCGCCGCCCCGGCCGGCCGCAACATGCTGGGCGACGACGGCGACAAAAAGAACAAGAAATTTGAGTCGCCGGCCGCGCCGTCCCTGATCGGCCTCAAGCAGGACCCAGGCAGGCGCGCGCCTCCTCCATGTCAACGGCACTCTCCAGATGCCACCTCTGCTTCCTCAAGCTCGACCGGGTCACTCCAAGTGCCGCCTCCGCATGTGCATCGTCGCCGGCGGAGCAGCTGAACTGGAGCGGGGCGACGCTCCATCCTCCTCTCTCACCGGACGGGACGTAGACGACGACTCGCGAAGGCGGGCACCGTCCTTCTTCTGCTGCTGTACTAAGTTCTCTTGCTGGTATTGCTTCAGCTGAATCTGGTGAGCTTCACTATCTACTGATTCGTTCGTCACTCTGCTCGCACGTATTGCCTTATTGCTCTTCCTGACTCTTTTTTTGCTGTTCTGACAGGTCGTCTTGGCGTTGATGGTGATGTATATGATATATATTCATCATTTCTTGATGAATTGGCAGACGACCTACTTTCTCCAGTAGCATCGGCCTCCATGTCGCCTTACAAGCAGAACACAACCATGAAGCCTCTCTTCTGGCTATTGTGCCTACAATGAATTGGCGTCCGCATCCGAGGCCAACTACAAGCAGTGGAAGGACGAGCACATAAAGGTGGGGAAAAGGGAATGTTGCGACTGATTCTACTAGGAATTAATCTGTTTTTTGGGGTATTTCTACACTGAATGGCTGGCTTATTCTCATGCAGGTTGGCATTCCATCGGACCTCAATTAAATGGATATCAGTAGCTAAACATCATCTTCATAATTGGTAATGTAGTCCTACAATTTATCTTCTTTTATATCCAGTGGCTCCATGATTTGTTTTCTATTTACTATCGTTGTGTTGTGACGCATAAAGTGAAGTGATTGTACAAATATTTTTTCTATTTACCATGAGGTTTATAGTGGTTTTCTTGCTATCATGAACTCCACTATAAAGCAGGTAAAGTTTCAAACTTCTCCAGCTTTTAAGGTTTATAGTAGTTCAGATTTGAATCTAAGATTTATGTGTAAGCCTTCCCTTCGTTTTGTAGTTATTTCTCTCGACATTGGATTGCAGTTGATGAAGTATCCTGTTATGTTGAACTTAATAAGTATCTATTTTTCCTGAATTAATCGGTGTTGTTTCAGGGCCCTAAATAGGGTTAAGATCGGAATGTATACAGCTTAGTGAAAGCTTTTGGACTGCTGGAAAAAAATGTTATCTATTACCATCATTCCAAAAGTTAGGATTCCAAAAGTTAAGATCGTAATTTATACAACTTGGTGAAAGCTTTTGGACTGCTGGAAAAATGTTATCTATTAACATCATTCCAAAAGTTAGGATCCCATGTCAACAAAATTGTTGATAAATTTGGTTTAAGATAATCTGCTGCCTCATATACCTTTTTTGGCCACAAAGTTGTGCTAATGTGTTCAACACCCATCATGTCCTGCATTGCCTACGGCAATATCAAGCAATGTCCAGAATCATAGTCAGGAAGAAGACAACATGAAGTACTTGAATTTCACAGGTTTGTTAATTATTACATGTAAGGCAAAAAAGCTTCCGGTTGACAATGTTTAAATATAAAACTGAACAAGTAATAGATGGTTTTCTGCATATTAGCTATGGACCCAACAAGTGAGTTTTTAATATTTGTTCTTACTAAATGATCAATGCAATTTCTTTTCTCCTCTTTATGCGACATATATGGTTGAATGACAGTTATATTTAACATTACAAAATAAGTTCTATTCATTCCAAACCAGCATATTTCTTAATTGAATATTATGTTTGTTTCAGTTGATACTAAACATACTAGCATCTGTCTAAATGATCAATGCAATTTCTTTTCTCCTCTTTATGCGACATATATGGTTGAATGACAGTTATATTTAACATTACAAAATAAGTTCTATTCATTCCAAGCCAGCATATTTCTTAATTGAATTTTATGTTTGTTTCAGTTGATACTAAACATACTAGCATCTGTGTCGTTTCTATGCAACGGTGTATGCGACAAACAGTACCGGGGCTCCATGATCGAGTGTGAGGAAAACTTGAATTACCAGATCGAGAACATCACCTTCACTGCCAAGGTACTGCCCTCTCCGCGCTCCTCTTATCCTCTCGCCTCCTCCACTCTACTTCAGATGTTTGTTCCCCTTGCTTGCCCTCCAGATCGGCTCCGCCCTTGCTCAATCGATACTCAAGTTATATGAGTTCTAGCATTAGTTGTATTTTCATGTATTTGCCTTTCAAACCATTATTACCTCCTCCATTTTAAATCTATTATTACCAGCTTCATGCATAATATTTCTAACCATGGTAAGTGGTTTATTGTAGGTCTCATGCAAGCGGAAACTTCGTGACAGTGCAGCAGCCTTCCGAGAGCAAGTGCAGGCCGAAGCGGAAACAACTTAAGCATTTACTCCCTCCGATCGATTCACAACTGATGGTAGATTCACATTAGATCGATGTCATGTTTAAAGCACATGCTCTTCCTCTCCTTTTTTTGGATGTCCCTTTTGTTTCAAGCATTATCTGTTTGTTGCTTCGTAGTCTGTGTAGTAGTATAGCAAGCCATGACTTAATTTTGATTATTCTTGATTATGTACTTTGAAGCTCTTTTGCTCTGGTAATGTAGATGAGTAGAATGGCTTCTTACACCATTTATTTGCTGCATATATTTACTTGCTCTCTAGGTGCATTTGTGCTCTCTATCCTCTTACTATCTTTCAGTTTAGCAATGACATGACGCAGGTAGGTCCTTCTTGAGACAAGGTAAGAGTTGAAGCAACACTTTTTATGTTTAACTGAAACACTTGAGTTTTGAACAACAGATGCAATTCAGATGTTTAAGAAATCATATTAGACCAAATGGACTTCTTTTCATCATTTATGTTTATTATGTCACATGATTCATCATTTTAGAACAAATAGCTCTAGAAAGCTCACATTCTAAATTTTTGTAAGCTTCAATTGTCAAACATGCATGTCTCATGCATTATACAAACAAAGCCACCACTTCTACTTACAAAATTTATGTCACTAAAACAAAAAAAAAGGCTATATTCACAGAAATTCCCACCCAGGGCGCGGCGTGCCGCCGCGCTGAAATTCAACTAGTAAGCATGACAAAGCATATGCATGAACCTACCTCGTTGATGTGACATGGACGCGCTCCTTGTCTTACTCCACAGTTACTTCACTTGATCACACAACCTCTCTAGTTCTTTATTTATCTATCAATATTAGTACAATCCAGTGTCTCAGCTCTGACGCAGCACAGGCTTGCGACCTGTTCGCCGTGAAGCTGGAAAAACACTCCACATCACAGAAGTCAGATTCATATCATTTTTGTTTGCGGTGGCACAAAAGTCAGATTCGAATTTACCGCTTTGTTTTCTTGTTAAATTATGTGTGGCCAATTCCGCTTGATTAGTGCGGTTTGTTTTTTCTAATTTATACAGAGGGATACAGCTGTGTATGCATATTGGAAAATTTGAGGAAAGCCGGGGAAAGAAGATTTCCTACGACTGCAGCTAGAAAGAGAGGGATTGACAGAAGTTTTCATTGACTGGTTCGGCCATATGGAACCCGAATCACATGGAGCCAAAAAAAGGTCGACATACGTATTTAAGAGTTTTAAATAATTATAAATTTCTTCTACATATGCATACATATGACTTCAGCAAATCTGTAAAATTCTGTTGAATAATACATTGTATATTTATGTTTTCTTTGACGGTGTTGATAAAATAAATATCTAGTTCTAAGCAAACTGAGAATTTCTTTTGTTATTCCAATGGTAATTATGTAGTAGCATGTTTACTGAGAAACACCTAGTACTCTCGCATAAATTCCGAAAATGGAGAGTAGTTTATAGAAAAGTCAAACAATGCAAAATTTAGCCAACTTTTATACAAAAATATATTAATTTGTACAATACCAAATCAATACCGCTAGATAAATTATGAAATATATTTTCATATGATATCAATATAGTATTACAGTTATTGGTTCTTTTTCTATGAAAAATTAGTCAAACATTACATTGTTTGACTTCTGAAAAATATATAACTTACTTTCAGAAAGGAGGAAGTATAAGACGCGCGCACGCATGCACGCGCACGCACACACATAAACACCACACATAATGTGTGAAAGATCAGAGCCATGGAGCTTTAAAATTAACAAAGTAACCACCACGGTACCGCCATCGCGCTATCACAAAAAAAATCGTCTAACTGAAAAATGTTCCATCTTACTTGGGCATGTATGGCATGAAACCTCAATTATATGCTATTTTAGATTAAACACACCAAAAGTTGCTCATTATCTTTGTGCAAGTTAATCGACTTAGAAAGTTAAATCCGTCTAAAAAGGTGCATTTTTGTCGCATTGCTATACTTCTAAGAGCAACCATCTACTTTTTGGCCGCAAACTACTGAGAAGACTGCCTGTGAGCTGTCACCGTGATACTTACTCTACAAGTACAACGATAATCTCCAGAAAAGAAAAATACATCAATGATTGAGAAACTAAACAGAGTTGTGTCATTGTGTGCTGTCATGTTGCGTGCGTCCACATATTATCAATCAAGTAGCTCAACTGCAAGATACTCCCTCCGTTCCAAAATAATTGACTTTCATTTGTCCACATGTGGATGTATCTATACGTGTAACATGTCTAAATACATCCATGTGTGAACAAATGGAAGTCAATTAATTTGGAACGGAGGGAGTAGTTTATTAGAGTAGTGAGCTCCAGGATAATAGCTGCTGATAGTCTAACCTGAAATCAAGCAAAATAAACACACTCTCCACAACCGTTGACATTGCAAGGGTCCCTGAACCTGAACTCCTGCAGCTGCAGCACCGTACGGGCATTAGTTTGAAAAATAAAACAAGGTCAACAAGTTGGTGTGCTGTAGAATATGTGAAGTTAACCGGCCTAGGAATCTGGATACGTTCTAGTAAGCTAGTTTATGGATCTGGACAAACGGAAACGTATAAGGCAACAACTTTGAGTTCGTCGCATGTGTTTATTTATTAAGCAAGTATAATTTTTGTTTGTAGTCAGCTCATATGATTATTACCTAAATAAAGTTTCAGCAGAATATATCTAGTTTGGGTCATACAGTCATCCAGAGGGCTATCCTATGTTAGTTGGGCCAGTCTATCTCCTGCCTAAATTCCGAAAATGGAGAGCACTTTTTGTGCAACTAGTTGCCCATGTAACCCATATTCTTTCTATTTTGAGTGAATTCCACTTTTTACCGCACAGTTGTGCATCTGTGACACTTATTACTCCATTTAGTATAACAAAATCAGAAATACCCCATAAATAAAATTTTGAACACGGTTTTAAACACTTTTTCATTCTGCATGTTTCGTTGGACTAGATCGGCATTTTAGATCTATGTGGTGCGTCAAAATATGAAAGAATGGATGGCATCATCGACAACAATTGCCGTTGTCCTAGTAATATTTAGTCTAAATCATCACCTCACACCTTTCCTGATGGAAATCTATCAGAAAAAGAGAGTCCAAAACTTTCTAAAGTGCGTAATCTAGACAAGTTTTCACTGGAGGGGGTAATTAGTGTCACAAATGTATAACTAGAGGGCCAAAAGTGGAATTCACTCTTGTATTTTGTCTGATTTCTCGTCACTAATGTTTAACTAGATGGTAAAAAGTGGAATTCACTCCAAAAAATATGTAGGAAATAATTCATAAATATTAGTAATGATACATCATGTGCGCTTCCAAAACTTAAAATATTTTTTCTAACTTGGCTAATCCCCTTTCCATTAATCACTTAAAGGAATATAAGGTTCTTACAAAAGCAAATAAAGGGAGTAGGAAAGAAGGGATAGCATGTTGGGACAGTAGTATGAAACCCGATGTGAGTGCTCGAAATTGAAACACTCCTACGTGGCAAAAACCTGCTACCACCGAAACAACTGAGAGTGCGAAAGTATTATGAAAGAAAACATTTTCATGTTGGACAAAAGAAGAGAGCAAAAAGACACAAGGCATCTGTTAAAAAGGTTAAGCTCGTGAGAAAAGGTCCAACAACAACATTGGTAGATGTAGCCATAATTGACGTCCACTCAGCAACAGTCTTCATCGTCTTCTTATATGCAACACATATTTCCCCTTTGTCCTCCTTGTGAACCTGTCCATTGTGTTAGAAAAGACCGAGAAGTAAACACAATAGCCATAGGTGATATAGTCACATATTTCTCAAATGTAATTTCGCTCCTTGTGATCCAGACGTATCAACAAATAGCTTCCAAAAGGAGAACATAAAATTTTCTACCTAGGCCAAAAAAAACATGAAACTAAGCAAAACACTGCCAAACATTTTCCTAGAAGATAGAGACCAAACGGTCCCATTAACAACTTGAGATAATCCATTTTTCTCAATAAAGGTTAAAATGTCCTTCTTTGTTAATCCATTTTTCTCAATAAATGTTTTATTCAAAAGGAATATTGACATATAATACAAAGGGATACCAAACAATCTAGACTCAAGGATAGTGAGTCTTGCACTAGAGGGAGAAGCATTTCTAATCCAAGCATCTAGCCTTTAAATAAAAAATTATCCAGAATTTCATATTCAATGTTTCCCCATGTAGCAAAAGTTACAGGCATTCCCAAATATTTGGAACCTAGACAAAAAGACAAGGTTGGAACTTGCTCGAGTTAATGCACATGCGATAATTTCTCTTTTCTTACAAGTAAAAAAATTATTATCTTATTATGAGTTTGTGTACATAGACATTATATAGTAGGAATAACTCAGAAACTCGGAACAAGAAAAATAGAGGCGAGAGATAAAAAAATGGGACAGGAGCAACTAGTTACCAAAAGTAGTATGTCATATCCGGACGCTCCTTCTATCCTCTTCTAAAGAAAAAGAATGTTGCCCCTATTCTGTCGAGCGCAATAGTGACATATTATTTGTGGTTCATCGATGGCCCATCTTTTTGTCTCAAATTATTCTCCAAGTTTGCATCAGCTACAAGAAGGTACCCTTATGTTGGTATGGTTGATTAACCCGTCATCAAAATACATGGACCAGCCAAGTTTTGAAAGATGCATACACAAGAAACCCGATCACACAAACCGGAAGAAAACATAGATGTAACCATTATTTACCAAAATTTATGTTTTGCTTACCACTAGTCCATATTTTTGTTTGTACAGTGCGGAAATTAACAAAATTCTCTTAATTTAAGTTATGCTTGCCTCTTAAGTGCAAGTATTGTCCTTAAAAAAGAGTACCAATTTATTAAACTCTGGAGGTTTCTTCATCAGTTTTTGTACGCTAATCTTTCTTCATTTGCTGAGAACTTATTATTGTGATTCTCTATGTTCAGGTTGTATGTTTTAAATTCAACTGGTGAATGGACTAATCGTGCAAAAATTAGATCACGGCTGACAGAATGCCGAGTGGTCGAACTCAGCCGTGGACCGGACGTGAAAGAACAGGCATTGCCTATATGTTCGAACCGGGTAAAACAGAGCAAGTGATCGCCCTTCTAAAATGGAGAAGGTGATTGCTCAGGTTAAAGAACAGAGTTGATTGCTACCTCAGAAAAATCCCCCAAAAATGAAACAAGCAAGCTGAAACGAGTGAATTAGTGTAGAGTCTTACACGCATATCGTGTAAAAAAAATTACACGCCTGGTTGTACTATGCTGTAGTGATGGATGGAGCTTGAATACATAGGATGGTCCTGCATGCCGCCAGGGCGCCGTGCTGTGCTGCTGCACGCGGCGGAGCTCCCGTTTAAAAACTGGGTGCAGCTGGCCCCACTGCAGCCCAAGTAATTTTTAAGAAGCCCTAGTAAATTTGTGTCGGGCCCAGCCCAAAATCCAGTCTGACCCGCTTCTACACAAGCAATTCATGGCAAGGCCTGCTCTACGTGAATACGAAGACTTGACTCAAAAAAAAAAAACGTGAATACGAAGACTCTGAGAAAACTGGTGGATTAAAGAACATGACTTCCATGCAAAAAAAAAAGAACATTACTTTAACTCTTTTACAAAATCTGCTTGGTCCACAACTACGCAAAAACCTTTTCCACAAAGAACTAACCTGCTTGCTGGAGCTCTTAGAGTTTGGTGCAGGAAGAAAAAACCATTGCAACAGGAGCTCAACACTTTGGAGGAGCAGATCAAACAGATTCAGATGCGACCAAATCACCAGCATGATCACAATCTTGAGGCCTCTCTAGTAACCAGGTATGAGCAAAATTTAGCAAAGCTAACAGATTATTATGCACAGAGAGCAAATAAGCAATGGATCAAGGATGGCGACAGAAACACGGCGTTTTTCCATAAGGCTGTCTTAAAGCGAAGAAGAAGGAACACCATTGTATCAATTAAGGATGAAAATGATGTTGTTCATCATATGCCGAAACAAATTAGTAACACTTTTGTTAATTACTTTCGGCATTTATTTTCTTCTCAGAACATCAACTTTGGCAGGCCTTACATAGGTACCCAACTTCCTCTAGATAATCATGATTATACCTATTATGTGCTAGAAAAACAGGAACTTTGGGCACTCTGCAGGAGATGAAAAGGAATGCTTCGCCGGGACCATATGGCTTTAACGTGGAGTTCTACCTTGCGACATGGAACTGGATAGGTGACGATGTCACAACACTGGTAAAATCTTTCTTTCAGACTGCCATTTTACCTAAACATATTAATGATACTCACATAGCTTTAATTCCCAAAAAACTTGTATCCGTTGTTCCGGCTGATTATAGACCAATAAGCCTTTGCAACGTAATTTATAAGCTTATAGCCAAATCTTTAGCAAATAGGCTTAAACCCCATCTCCCAGATTATATTCACCCATCGCAACAAGCTTTTATTCAAGGGCGTCGTATTAGCAATAACATCATTATTGCCCAAGAGATTACACATTCTTTTAAGCTTAGCTCGTGGAAACATCAAGCTTTTATGCTCAAGATAGATCTTGCAAAGGCATTCGATCGTGTAGAATGGAACTTCATCGTAGCAGCTCTCACTAGGAAAGGTCTGCATGCTCACTTCATAAATTTGATTCATGCCTGCATATCTTCGCCAACATTTTCTGTTGTGATTAATGGCCAAGCCTTCGCAAGATTTTGCAGTAGGAGAGGAATACGACAAGGTTGTCCTCTTTCCCGTACCTGTTTGTCCTTGCCATCAACGAACTCTCTCTTAGCCTCCAGGATGCCATGTCCAACAACTCTCTTAAAGGGATTGTTATGGGACCAAACTGCCCCCCTGTACATTCGTTGCTTTTTGCAGATGATCTCTTAATCTGCGGGGAAGCCACTATTCAGGAAGCCACTTCAATGAAGGCCATTCTCAGCTCTTTCTGTTCCATATCAGGGCAAACTCCTAACTGGTCCAAGTCTGGAATAATCTTTAGCAAACATGTCAAAGACTGTAATGTTGTTGCCATCAAACAAATTTTCCCAGTTCCAATTATTGATGAGTCATTTATCCATCTTGGTCATCCACTCATCCTACCGGCGAAGGATAGAGCTTCAGCCTACAGTTTTGTTCTTGACAAATTCAGAAACAAATTAAGCACCTATAAGGCAGACAAACTTTTGCATGCAGCTAGGCTTTCTCTCATACAGTCAGTCTTTGCCTCAATCCCGGTCTACTATATGTCCAATATCCTTTTTCCAAAAAAGTTCATTGCCAAACTCAATGCCATTGTTAGAACTTTTTGGTGGACAGGAGTAAGACAAGAAGCATCTAGCCGAGCCCTCTGCCTTCGAGCTTGGAAGGATCTTTGTACACCAAAGAGAGAAGGCGGGTTAGGGATTAGGAATTTTCAGGCAGCTAATCAAAGTCTTATCCTTATGGCTGCTTGGCGTCTAGCGCAAAATCCGGATGATTTCCCGCATAAAGTTCTCAAGGCAAAATACCATTTGGCGCCCGAAGCCCAACATTCCCAAGTCGGCCTTTTGGGCCTCTATTCTCAAGGTTCTCCCTATTCTCAAAGACCACTCATTCTATCAGATTTCACAGGGCAACATCTCCATTTGGAGCTCACCCTGGTGCTCTGCTTGGAACACTATCTACGACAACCTGATCATCCAACCTGCAGGCTACAACTACCCGGCTCTTGTCAAAGACCTTTGGCTTCCAGAACAAAAGAAATGGAATGATCAACTTGTTGACACCTTATTCAGAGCACCCACTGCTCAAATAATCAAGAATATTCCAATCATGAACACTCATGATCAAGACTTTCTCTGTTGGAAACTCACTACTAATGGGGTCTGCCACTCCAAAAGTGCTTATTTTGCTTGCTTGCAGAATCTTTATCAACAGGGAGAACCGCGACCAACTCATGTATCGCAGGACACTAAAAACTTACTCAATCAGGTATGGAAAAAATAAGCAGATCATTCCCAGGATACAGGCATTCGCTTGGCGCTTCCTTCGTAGGGCAATTCCGACAGGTATGAGAGCTGGGAAATATTCCAAACATATTAGTAAGCTTTGTTGCAGGTGTGGACTAGAAGAAGATGATATTCACCTTTTTTTCACCTGCTCTTTTGTCAAAGCAGCATGGTTCTTGCACCCTTGGTACATATATATTGACTTAATTGTACAAGATTGCAACTCTTTAACCCAAATTCTTTTAAACTTATTGAATATGAACCACCCACATGCTTCTATTCAAAACATCCTTACCTTTATGTGGTGTATCTGGAAGTCAAGAAATGATATGCTTTTTAACAGGAAAAGTGAAGAACCATACCAAATCAGTCTAGCTGCTCAAGCCCTGCATAATAACCTAGAATTGTATAAAATCACTACTTCTTCTGTGCAGGATACAAAATGTTCGCAGGATCTGTCTAGATTACAAACACTGAAACAGGGGGGAACATTGTCATCAGACATTTTAATCCAAGGCACAAAAATCTTCTTAGATGCATCCTACCAAAGATCGACCCTCCCAGGTGTTGCTCCAACTTTTGCAACAAGTCTTGGTGTATTTCTTCTATTCCAGGTGGATGAGAAGCAGTTCTCGGTCAAGATACAGGCGGTAGCACCCCAAGCGTCATCAGTTCTGCAGGCTGAGGCAACAGCGTTACTGCTAGCAGGGAAGCTCTCGGAAATCCTACAAATTAACAAACCAACATTTTTAACTGACAACCAGGTGCTAGCGAGGATGGCGGCAAGTAGGAGTTTGGACCATCCACTACTCCAATGGGACACACGTTTCATCATGGCAGACTTCTTCAATGCCACAAGCAGATTGTCTTCACAGGTATTTCACATTAGACGAGAACAAAATGGTGTTGCTCATGATTGTGCCCAATAGGTCTTTAGGCATTGCCTAAGTCAGCCTATCTTTACATGTTTAAACCCATCCCATAGCTCAGCTTTATGTCCTATAATTTCAACTTTGAAAAATCTTGTATCTCAGGACTATGTATTGACTGCTGCCTTGTGTAGCTGAGATGGAATGGAATTGGCACCTCTGGTGCCTTGCTTTGTTCAAAAAAAAGATTCTAAAATTCCTCACCATCCACGACCCTTACATCTCTCGGCCTCTCATTCTCTCGCGGGCTCCTGGAATGGAACCAACCCGTTCCGGGAGTTTGCAGCTGGAAAACGACCACAACAAGGCATCAGATCGAAATTACAGTATGTTTTTTTAATGATTAAACTACAGTGTGTTAATGGATTTTTCACCAATTAATTTGAAATTCTAAACTAGTGTAAAATATTGTACAAAATGTTGCGGCATACAAATGTGTGAGCAATCCTTGAGTGATTATCTCATCTGAGAAAGGTATGTGTTCCACCATTACTAATGATGTCGTGATTGATCGTTTTAAGAAATCGAAAAATCAAGAAAGAAAATTGTAAAATGTGAGTGAGTCCAACCACATGTTTCTATTATAAATTTTACTTGCGGTTTTTGTAAGTATAGCATGTTTTGCTTATTGTCTCCATGCTTCAGGATGCCACAAATGTGGCCTTGAAATTAATATGTTTTCGTAAGTTGCGACTTTAGTTTTCTCATTAATATTTGAAATAAACTGGATTTAGCACGTCATATCGTCGCTTGTATTGTCTTTTAGCGTTAATTTTTTTTTGAAAGGATCTTACACTGCGATATGGTATAATACTCCATTATATTAGTTTGATGTGCATAACTCTATAGTAGCCGGCCCCATCACCATTTTTTTCTAGATTCGGCCAGCGATCTATCGACTGTATATATCTGCAACGGTAAACTCCCATAAAAAAAACTCCCCGTAAGAAAATAGCCCCCTAAAAATAACTCGGAGCGAACCATTGTATAACACATTGATGTAACTAGTGGAGTGATCGATGGAACTTAGATACAGGGGTACTAACAATCGTTCCTTAGCAAAATCGAAGCAGGAATTCATTCATATCGATCAAGATTGATCAACCCGAAGCTGTCTTGACTCATATCAATCCAGATTGATTGGCTGTTCTTTAATTCACTCGTTCTTAGTTTCGTATACACGTATAGACAAGATTGGTCAATGAAATCAATCAAGCTATAATGGAGCTATCTAGTCTAGGTGAAGTGTGTGAAGAATGAGGGGCCGTTGGTGATGAAGTTGTAGTTGAGTTCCCCGGGCCTGGCGGTGCTCTGCCACTTCTGGTCATCGATCATCTCGTCGGTGAGGCCGAACTCTCTGAGCTCGTCGGCGGAGTGGTGCACGAGGAGGCTGTACCTGCCCCCTTTCCCGGTCTGCATGACGAGCGCGCCGCCGTTGTCGAAGTTGGCGAGGCCCTCGAACTGCCTCACCGTCCACTTGTACCACCGCATGAGGAACACCCGCAGCGTCAGCCCGTGCGACACCAGCACCAGGTTCATCTCCGGTGGCGCCGGAGCGCCAGGCGGCCTGGGCGGCTGGAAGCGGCCGATATCGATGTCGGCACGGAGGGTCTCGCGGAACCCCGTGATGCGGTCGTACACGTCCGCCGCCGACTCGCCGTCCGGGAACCGGTAGAAGAATCGGCCGTACCTCCGCCGCACCTCCTTCTCCGCACGCATCTTCTCCCGGTCCTGGAAGTTCCCTGCTCGTTGACAGACATGTTTACCCATCGGTGTCAGCGATCATGCCACGTAGTGTGAGAGATAAGGCAATCCGTTTTTTATCCACAACCGATCGAGCTCGTACGCACCGAAGTCCTGCTCGCGGAGGCGGGGCTCCTCGCGGACGCCGGCGATGCGGCTGGCGTCGAAGGCGACGCCGATGCCGCGGAGCGTCTCGAGGGTGCGCCGGTACGGGGACACGTAGAAGTAGACCTTCCAGTCGTCGTCGTCGTCGCCGCTTCCATCGGAGAAGAGGCTGTGGAGGCGGCGGCCGCAGTCCTCGGCGTCGCGGCGGCCCTTGGGGGTGAGGCCGATGAGCGGGTCGGGGACGCGCGTGTACAGGCTCTCGTCCACGTTCCCCTCGCTCTGCCCGTGCCGCACCAGCACGATGCGCCGAGGCCGGGGAGGGGCGCCGGGTACGGCAACGGCCGCAGCTCCGGGAAGTGGAGCTGGTCCCGCGACGGCAGCGCGTCGCCGCCGGTCGCCGGGGCGCGGCGTCGCGGGACGCCCAGCGTGTCCTCGCAGCAGCGGCAGCGCAGCCGCCGGCGCCGGTACTGGGGCCACGCCGACGTCGGCGCCGGGGCGAACCTGGCCGCCGCCGCCATATACTGGCTTGGCTGGTTGCTGTGGCTGTGACGATGCGCGTTGGGTCGTCGGTGGTGGTGGCCGCTGAGAAATGGAGAGGCCGGCGACAGAGCGTTCGAGTATATGCGTAGCCGCATAGAAGGTTTTTTGTTCTCTTGTGCGCGTGCGTGGATTGCTACGTGTGCGAGCCGAGAACGACCAGAAATTCGACGTGTCCATCGTCGGAAAGGGGAAGACCATTCTACGTGTCGACAGTGTCTGAAACCCTCTCCCCGACCACTCGGGCCATGGTTACTTTGCCACCATGCCCACCCTGTTTGCCTCTTCAGTGGGCTGCAAGTCAGGCAATGGTGCATGACTGAGATGAACTGTGGGCTGTGGCTTACCCGCACCAGCAGCTACAAAATCCTTACCTGATCCCAGATAACATAACCCCAGCCCCAGCCAAACAGATCATGAATTTGGATGGCACCTTTGTGACCCGTTTTTCACGTTTCGCAACTTGATGATCAAAACGCACATTCGCGGCAAGTCCTGTGTTTTACTCATAACAAAATATCAAAGACTGTTGTCCTCTCTATAGTAGGCATGCAGGCGGACAATCCGGTAGGACGTGGAGGACGTCCGCCAGACCGTTTAACGAATCTTGTTTAGCCAATCGTATAATCACTGGATGTGCAGGCGTGACGGATGGAAATTTCGTTCGGACGGACGTCCGCCTGCATGCCTACTCTATAGGTAACTCTGATACAGCATACCTTACGGACTGTGCTAGAATATTCTTTGAAGTGCCTGAATAAAGGTAACTCCAAAAGGATGGCATTATGCTTTGTCAGAAAGCATGTATATGTTCTGCAAGCTTAGCATTCAGGCGCACTGTCTCATCCAAATGATCATCTCAAGTATTGCACATCAAAGCCTCAACATTGATTTATTACTTATGATCACTCTCTTCTGCTAGAGTTAAAGCCATGCTGCATTCCCATTCGATGATAAACAGAGCAGACAGAATACAGGATCTTCCTCATGTGTCCCTATGGCAAAAAGCTACGCTTAAAAACTTGAAAGCAGACTGAGCTATCCCAATTTGCTGACAAGGAATTACACTTAGTTTGTGCATAGTGTTATTTTGTCATGAAAACCTATGGTATTTGGGCAAACTTGGCTTTTTGGGAGGTATTTTGAAATTCTCAGTTTCAACTTGCGGTATAGTGATGGCTGCTACCTCTACATAAATTTCTTGAGGTAAATCATAAACTATAATCATTTTCCATCAAAACGATTATATGGCATTATTTAGAAAAGCTTTGCATGACGCCCCAGCCAGAGTGAGTTATGTTCCTCATACTTCTGAGCGTTGATAGAGAGATAAACAGAATGGAACATATCTAGCTCACGTGTCAGCTTGTACAATAAACAAAATCTCAATCATCAAGTCAAGGTCTTGATAGTTACTCTGCCTTTGCTTGGCATAGACAAGCACTTCTCTCTTTTTTTGGGTGGTGATAAAATTTGGGCTAAACTTCCCATACATATGTGTTCACATTCTTCTCAGTGATCAATTCCAAATACGTAACTCACCTCTACAACGTAAACCAAAAAAGTTCCCTGCATCCTTTCTTCTATATGAATGTTTCCATGTTTCAGGGTCGATAAACTCAAGCCTGACATATGCATCACTCAGTATGTTGTCCTACTACATGGCATGCTGTTAAACAGCCTCATCTTGTAATCTCCAGTCAAAAATTGCGCTTACAAGCTTATCTTCTACGCTTTGATCCTTTTCTCGCATCCGCGATGTGCCTCTCCATGTTGGCCTTTTCCCAGAGGCGCTTCATCACAAGATCCTCCTTTGTAAAGTCATCTGAAACACGGGATAATATGATCATCTGTCAGTACTAATGAGCTCTAGTCTTCTTCACCTAAGTTAACAGGGGCACTTGCTCGGTGACAGAGCAAAGAGCATGCGAGTAGGGAAATAACATCGGCAGCAAACTAACAAGTGCCCCCATGCATTACTACTGAATGGTTCAGCCAGTAAGCAGTGGGACATTGGCAGTAACCATTATCGTGCATGGAAGTGGTTTTCAGCTTCTACTTTACTGCTAGAACTACACTGACAGACTACAATGAATGGATAATCCTTCAAGCCTTCTAGTGTTGGAACATTGAATTCAGCATGCTAGCCCATCTATTCTACATGTCTAACAGGCGCTTTACATGTATCTAGTAATGCCAAATCTCCACCTTGTTTTGTTGCGCCATTGGGACAAAAGGCTTACTATTATCTAAATTTGTAATAAGGGGGAATGTGTCGTGCTTCTAAATAACTTTTTTTCCTACCAATGCATTCACACAAAAAGATTTTGCATTTTTTCGAGAAAAAGAAAGGTATACTTCTTTTAATAATTAAACCATTTTGAGTACTTGGTGTACATCTTGCTTGGATTAGTTCGTATCATAACAAAAACAAATATCTAGGAGAATCTGTTAGAGCTCATATCTGAAAATAAAACCGCAATTATGATTGGAACAGGAAGTAAGAGCACAGTAAGTCAGAACATCGAGAGAGAGCTGACCAAAAAGTACTATGGTACGACAAAGATACTACCAGTCAAACACATCATCAAATGGAAGTGGTAATTACCAATATTTTGCCATGTGTCAGCAGGTATCCTAAGGGATGTCCGAGTCAAATAGCAAGCATCCTCCCATGCATATGGTGATTTCTTTACCCGGTATCTCCAAAACCAACAAATTTGCCAAGTAAGCAGCTGCCAAAATAGATACACAATTAACTTCAGCATGCTTCCAGTAAATTTTCAAATCAGATGCAGGTGCGTCATTTGCAATTCACTCTGTTCAAAACACGACCTTAGAAGAGATGAACTGACCTTGCCGATGACATAAGGCAGAAGTATAAATTGGACACCATAGAGACTCCACACAGAAGGTTTCTTAACTCCCTGAATTTGCAAGTCAACTTCACCTCTAAGCTCATTTTCAACATTTCTACAAGAGAAACAACCGAATAAGCTAGTCATAGTAAACCAATGCAAGTGATATGCAGGAGACTGGTTCACTAGGAAATATCCTTAATGTTATCAAAGCATTGTATCATTAATAGTATCCAAAAAGGAAAGGCTCATGCATACTCATAACAGAATGTATCTTTCTAGACCAACCAGTTTCTGAAAGGAAAAAAACAACCTAAACAGGCAATGGAATTTATCAAGATTGCTCAAATATTTCCACCAGCATGTAGAAAATAAACATGTCCTTAAACTTTAAACTCTCAGTTGGACTTAAAGAACAGACGGAATTTTGCAGTGCAAACAAAAGCAGGCTTCAAATTTTCAGATGGGAAAATTCATCCCAAAAATCAACTTATTTGATGTCATTCTTACTTATCCATCTGCTTGTGACCCTTCTTTTTACTTGCAATTCCTCCTGTTCGCTCAAACTCCAATGCTTTCAACCTATTTCTGTAAGCAGGAGTTTGCTTCACATTTTCAATGGCCTGTAACAAGAGCATTACACTTTCAACAAGTGGTGACGTTAACAAAAAAAAAAAGATCTCTTCTTATGCTAAAACATGTGGTTGTCTTTCTATCACTCAAATAGAGAAAGGGAACACATGATCTTTATTTTATGTTGAACATTTGGTTCATAAACATCCAGTCAGAACAGCAGACTATACCACAACCTTACTTTTGCCTTTCTGTTCCATATACATACCTGACTATATGTTGTCAACTGGTTTATGTATTGGAATGCTGACACAATTAAAAGAAGGCCAACCAACACAGCACAAGGATCCTATCACAAACAAGAAGAGATATTAGCTTCAGTAGCATAAGAATGATGCAGAACATTGCTAGTAAACATCTCATTCATTCATAGAAAAAAACTAACCGTTTTATGTCCGTAGTAGGCCCTGTAGTATTGAGCAGTGTTGTAGAAGAACTGAAATGAGGTAAATAAATAGCATAAGGTGAAAGGAGAAGCTCATAAGGTGAGAATTGACTAGGAGGCCAAAAGAATGGCATTTAACCTTATCAAACACCATATAATATGGAAAAATTGTCCAGATCTATCAAACGAGCTACTACAAATAGACATTGTGTGGTATCTATCGAGCAATAGATCATATTTGTATCAATGTATTGTTTGCAATGTTAGCCTATATTAGCACAATGCTCACATGTACAACTTTGGTTACATGTGCGTTGCATTTTTCCATCTAAGCTCTGCATAACCAAGAAAAGTGGACTTTCTCACAGTAAAAATGAGGGCACAAGATAAATTTTACATCCACGCAAAAAATGAATGTAAGAGTATATGTTTCACACTGCAGACGCCTCCTGATTAGTATCTATATGTCAGCTTACAGAATGTACTCTTTACAGCTATTTCTAATGTGTAGGTACCAATATTAATTATCTTCGCACATTCCAAAACTGAAGGTAGAATGTTAACCAAATTTAGTTTCAGTTTTATATTTCTTCTTGGATAACAGGAGATCCCCCAATCGATGAATCATTAAAAAAAAGAGGTTTAAGGTCTAAATAACTTCCAAGTGCCATGTAGTGGAATGAAAAATGTAGGCTGGTCCACAAATCAAATCGAAAATAATTTACTAGGTATCTTTTCTTAGTATTGCTTAGTCTCTCCTGTCTACAGATAGATTATACATACCTTTTTCGCAAAAAAAATATTATACATACCTAATGACTAATGGCTGTGAAGCCAAAGCTAACAAAAGTATCGAAATTCGGAAGCAATTAGGCTCTGGCACATAACTTATGTAAAAAACATGCAATATGGAAAGGTGGATAGACTTCCACAAGTCAAAATGTAAATAAATTTATATAGGAACAGAAACGCATAGTGGCATGCTGAAGCCAGACAATTGGCATTTTCTTTGATACGAAGGATTAAGGGAAAGAAGGTTTACCTCTTCTGGATGCGCAACAGCATAGTCATACTGCTCCCTAGATGTTTCATCTTTTAGTATCTGACATATAAAAATGTAGACTGACTCAAGAACCAAACAGAAACTGGAAGTGGCACATTAGGAAATAGCTTTCGTGTTAAACAGGGCAGATGAAAATAGTAGTCAACACAACATCAATGTGGTAATGACCAATGATGACATAGATCGATTGCATCATGAAAGACCAATATTTCAGTGAATACTACAAATTCCATATGAGAACTGCAAACTTCAAAGTGGAATAACTAGCCAGAGGGCACAATTAAATAGGAAAATGTTGGTAGCAAAATTTTCAGTGAGCTCCAACAACATGTTTGATAGCTTAACTAGTCAATACTACCGCGCTGTCGCATGTCCATTAGAGCATCTAGTTTCACAGCAGTAAATGTCTCAAACTGTTTCTTCCAAAAGAGGTGGTGGTAGTCACTGTACTGAATTGTGCAGAATTGATGTGTGAAACTTGTAAATAAATTGGCCAACATACATTCACATTGCGTGCCAGTGCAAGGTATTCAACAACAGATCTTGTGTATCATAAGCAATTCAGCCATCAGAAGCAGGAGATGCAAAGCTCTAAAGTAATAACAGAAAGGTCCAGGCAGGCCAAACCTCGTAGGCATTGGCGACCTTGACGAAGAGCTTCTTCGACTCCGGATCGGGGTTCTTGTCCGGGTGGCTGCACAGCACAACATATTCCGAGAAATGGGTCGGCGCCGCGTCGCATTTGGATTTGAATTGGATAAGCATGCAGGAAGGAATGAAATGAAGGGACTCACTGTTTGAGGGAGAGCTTGTAGTAGGCCTTCTTGATCTCCGACGAGTTAGCATCCTGTTTGACCCTGCAAGATTCGCGGGTCCTCGTGAGAAGGCAAGCTCGAGCCGAATGAGGCGGGAACGGAGGAAGGGGGACGCGATGGTTACCCGAGGAGGTCGTAGCAGTCGTCCTCATCGCAGTAGATGGCGTTGGAGGCTGGGACGAGGAGGGCGACAACGAGGAGGAGAAGGAAGACGGGGAGGGGAGAAACGGCAGCCATGGAGGCGGATCTGCCTTGCTGTTGTTCTCCCCTACACGGCACTGCTGCCGGGCGAACTGCTCCTGACGGCTGGGAGCGAGTGAGAGGAGCAGGAGCCGCGGGGTAGGTGTGGACTGCGGAGCAGGAGGCAGGAGCCCACCGCCGGCTCGCCGCCTCCGCCGGCTAGATCAAGGGGCCTGCGGAGAGAGGGATCCGGCTCCTCTGACCAGTGGACGCACGATTGGGCCAGCAAAGAAATCCGAAGCCCATGTTGTAGGCAGCCGGCCTCGAAACGAAGACCTTCTTGCCAAATAAGCCAGCAAACGTCGACATTTTCCTAAAACTATTCGTAGACCTCTTTCCGATGAAAAATCTTGTGTGCCGCTAACGCAAACAGAACGAACCTCATGCGAATTGAATGTTTACTCTGAAGATTGAAGTGTGAACTCCGAATTTAAACATGTGAGCTATGCGAGTTACTCCCTCCATTTTTAAATGTAAAATGCTTTAGAGTTTTTATATTTGAAAAGGAGAGAGTATACGTCAAGTGCACCCTGAAACCTAACGATGTCAATGCACGGCTGCATGGTCTGATCTTACTGAACTTGAGAACAAGCACAAAAGTTTAAATTCTCGAACTTGATGCATGAACAGGAAAGAGAGATCATCCATCGAAAAACCCACTACGGGTCAAAAACCTAATCAAAACAACACAATCTAGAGCCTAGCAAATATTTATCACCCGGGAGAAAAGCAACATACTTTCTCTAAGAGAGTAAATGGCACCGTCGATAACTTGCGCGACACATGCACTTAAGTCACTAAACTAAAAAAAAATAGAACAAACTTGTCACTGAACTTGGGTCGCGGGTGCACTTTGGTCACTAACGTGCCAGCTGACCGTTTTTATGTGAAATGGGCACTCGTGCAGGTCACATGGCCAAGAGGGGATCTGATTGGCCCGTGTGTTTTACAGAAAGCACCATATATTTCCTTGTTCTTACGGATGCACTCAATCGGTTTTCCTGCTCCACTGGTCTCATAGGTAACTAGATGCGCTCCTCCTCCTTCTCCTCATCGTCGTCATCGGCTGAAAATGGCTCCAACGGCATAGATGGGCAGCGGCTATGATCCTGGTGGCCCAGCTGGTGGAGAGGTGGTGAACCATTTTGGCGAGGGCGGGGTGAGAGCATGACACGAGTCGACGGCAATGGCTGGTCTTGGCGACCTCACGGGTATGGTTTTATAGTGGATTGGAGCTCAGTGGGAGTTGATAGCGGGAACCAACAAGGGTTAATGACGGTAGGGTGGTTAGGTGTGGGCGGTTGGTCGCCGACATTAATGTCGGTGACGCGTCGGGAAGGAAAAACGATGGTAATGTCGGTGACGCGTCGGGAAGGAAAAACGATGGCGAGTGGAGAAACAAAAGACGGGTTGCGTGTGCAAATTTCTTTGCTGGTCCAGGAAAAACTCTCTTTTACCCCTCCCTCACCAGGCGCAACCATGGATCACTACAGAAAACTTGGATCGGCTCCACCCTCTCTCCTAACGGTCGGTGGCCACCAGTTTCAGGCCAGTTTCAGTTTGGTGTGATTTTTACATGACCTGCGGTTAATCAACAAGGTTATCGCGCGAATTAGCTCCATGTTAGTGATGATCGAGCAGATGACCGCAGGGACCAACGTTTTTCAAATCGACACAATTATTCACTTCTGATGTGGTGTACTAGTAGCAAAAAAAAGGAACACGAGTTTTGTGGTAGCAACGAAGAAATGTTGGTATATTTGTGTGTTACAGAATATAATAGATCCCTAGAAAAAAATGTAATTTGTCCGCAACCTCCAATCATTTTGTAGTGCGGTCAGAGTCAAACCCACCCACCGTGGACTTGGCGCGCCACACAGAGATTGCTGACCTGGCGCTAGTCAAAACCAGGGTTGCTGACGTGGGCGTACAGAGAGAGAAGCACGTGACGTGAGCACGTCGAGCCGATCTATGTGCAGGTCCTCTATGCGCTCCGAGCACACACCACAGGTTCGAGTTCGCCCTCAGGACCAACGACCTCGCCGAGGAAGTGGCCGTCAGCCCGTCACCGCGTCACGGCATGCCTGCATCTGGAGGCGGACGCCGGAGAAGAAGCAGCTCGGCTCTCTCACGGCCCACCTCGAGGACGCCGTGGTGGATCGCCTTCAGTACGCGCTCGACGCGCGCCATGGCTGCCGCTCTGTGCTGGGAGTGGAGCACGCAGCTCTGGCGGATGGCAACGCGCGCGCCTCGACCGCTCGCCGGCACTGGGCGAGCTCCTCCCATGCGCTCGGCGCGCGGCGGCCACGCTCGCTTGGTCGCCAGCAGCAGCAGACGCCGCCCACGCTTGCCCGCCAGGAGCAGAGGCCGGAGCGGGAGACGCACACGCCCCGCGACCCGACGACAGCTCCAACTTAAGTTTGACAATAATAAATCTCGATCCAGGTCACAGCCGACGGCACAGTTTATTCTGCTCCGCGTTGGCACTGACAAGGGCTCTGTGGTGATCAAATTACGCGTTCGTATTACACGAAACGTTTTCAAAGATTATCGTATGCTCCCATCTGCAAAGATCAACACAAAGATAGTCAAACACGATTTATTTCTCAAAAAAAAAGATAGTCAAACAGGAAAGTGAAAAATGTGGGGTAATATATAATCACTATCGTAAAAGGAATTTATTTTAACCGTAGTACCAACAAACATAAGTGGCAGGCTGGCTGGATCTTCCAGAACCAGAAGCCGCCCATGTTGACCCTCCCACCGACGACCACCACCATTGCCTCGTCAGAACCCTCCGTGGGCTCTTGGACGGCTAGGATCATTTCAGTCGTGCTGCTGCGTTGTTTAGGTGATGATATATTCTACAGGATCTGTTGAGGGACTTGGTCTTGAGCTCTCGGTCACTTGCGTTCGTTTCTTCTGGTCCAGATACACCTTGACCTTTCTAACTTTTTTTTAACCAAAACAAAAGACTTGTCATTTTCATTAAGAAGAAGTGGGAAAATTAGCCGGTTAATTAGAGGGAAACTGGCCTAATACCGAAACAATACCTTCAACGACCGTCATGGAACACGACCTCGCGAGGGCACACATCCACCCTGGCTACCCACACAACCTGCGCACACCACCGAAGGTAGAGTCGTCCTTGAGTTTGCCCCCTCGTGTCATCGTTATCAAGCTACACACCCTGTAGCGACTTCGACTTCACAAGAAGACCACCAAGGAGACCATCGAAGCCCACGCCGGTCTATGCCAAATAGATGGCTTTTCGCGAAGAGCAGGCAGCTCTGATTCTGATGGAGAGCTCCGAAAAGGAGATACGCAATACCTGGCCGAGAGATATCTTCACCACCGGACCGTCCTTGCAGGTCATCGTACGCCGCTCAAGAGGTAGAAGTATCAGAATATAGCAGTTCCGACTTCACAGCTTGGGGAGACCAGCACAATGACACTCGAACACACTTCAAATGTTCATATCTGCAGCCCTATCCCTCAAATACATACTTTCATACAACTTGGATCATCATCGGACACCAAAATGCAACCTAAATAGAACATCTAGTTATATTAAAACCAACAAGTTTATCATCAGACCAAAAAGGACAATTTAATTTACTAGACTACTAAACATATAGAAATAGACATAAATCGGAATAGTTCGTCACCGCGGTGCCTTGCCCTTCCCTTTGTCATCTCCAGGGACACGGTAGTGTTTGTCGAAAACAACGTAGGGGTCGGAAGAGGAGTTGTCGTCTTCGCAAAAGGGGAGCAAAGCGATGATTTTCATGGCGTGGGCCTGGTCGTTCGTGAGGCGAATGTCATTGGCTCTGGAAGCATTCTTTTTCACATGGTCCTGTTCGGACAATACGATGGCCTCCGCCGATGAGTTGGCATTCCTGCGGTGACGAGGTGTACCCTCATCAAATCCCATGGTTAAGGACCTAGGGTTGAGATTATGGGGAGAGAACGTGGTAGTACTGGTAGTTTCGTCGGCTGACAAGCAGAGGCAAAGATTTACCCAGGTTCAGGCCCCTCGGGTGGGTAAAGACCCTACTTCCTGCTTGTCTGGTATTGATTGTGGATTATGCGATTACAGGGGAGCTCTGGCGAGATGACGATCTCGCAGGAGCTTTGGTGGTTCGAGAAGGCTTGGTCCCAGATCGGTACCCCTCCCAGCCTTTAAATAGGTTGGGTCTCGGGAGTTTGTAACCGACCTAGTTTACACATAAGGAAAGTCTAAACCGACTATGCCTATGTCTAATCTTGGAGGGTACTCCATCTTCTTGGGCCTCTTGCTTTGGGCTTCGAGTAGTCTCTTTGCTATTGGGCCTCTAATCGTCACGTGCACCAGGTACCCTCATGGTAGGGTACCCGAGATGTATACCCATGTCAGTAGCCCCCGAGTACTTGGCTGACTCGAAGAATCGGGCATGGACTTTTTCGTAAGTGCACGTCATATGCTTTGTATTCTGTATATATAATTTGGAATTCCTGTATGAATAGCACACATTTGGCTATGTCGAGTATCTCATCGACTGTGTTTTATGATGATCAAGAGATAATAGCTTAGCAGGCCCGGTACACTCGACGGATCGGGACTGGTTAACTACACATTCGGGTAAAACCTTACTAGCTTTCAATCAAACTCGAGTCCCCGGACTCGAATCTGGAACAAACTGGTCAGATTCGACTAGGCCGCTTGAGGTCTTACTGAGTCGATCTGCAGTATAGCTTTGAATTTTACCCAACGCGTCCGTCGGGATTTTTCATCATGTCTGCTGACACGGAAAGTATAAGGATTGACGTTGTTGGAACGGTCCTTAGCCCAGCTCGAAAGTTCGGCGGGTCTTACCTTTGCACTACGCGTGCAGCATCCGAGGTACTTGCGACGGACGCAACTCGGAAATATTTCGAGTATGTTTTCTGAACTTTGGACGAGTCATGCCCTTTGTCCACTGTTATTTGCTGTTATGCTATCGGGTGCGCGACAGCGCTCCCGATGGGAGTAGCCCCCGAGATTGTGTTTCATTGCTTTGCAATGGAGGATAATCTCAGAAATCTTCTTACTCTGCATACGTTAATCGAATAATTTTGCCGTAATTCTATCGGGTGCACAACAGTGCTTCCGATGGGAGTAGCCACCGAGATTATGCTGTATTACTTGTAAATGGAGGATAATCTCAATCATTGTCTTAAGCATCTTCAGTCGAAGAATTTTTTGAATACGCTCCCGATGGGAGTAATATGACTTAGTCGAAGGAACGATCGAGTGACCAATTTTGTCACACCCAAACTAAACAAGGCAATCGAGTGACCAATATGCGTTGGGCATACTCGAACGTATTTCTGAACAGATGCTTCAATGACGTCAGGGATGACGTTTATTTCGACTGCGATTTCTGACACGCGTGGCGTGCGTTACGCTACGATGGATGGGACGTGACACATAGGTGGGCCCGTTTATACAGAGCTGACCGAACAACGGCACAGTTTGGACTTGATTTGACCACTCTGGCCCACTTTTGACGGAGAGGCGATTATGGCTCATCTTTTTGCGTGCGTAGTGGGCGGAGTGGCCGGCGACGGTTGCCCTCCGCATCTTCCACGTGTACGGCGAGATTGCGCGCGTAGCGCACGATTTGGATCTGAATGGCCGTGATTGCCTGTGATTGGAGGTTATTAGGGGAAGCAGCGCTGGCATTGTTTTTTACTAGTCATTTGCTCTGCGCACCGCCCCTGTTCCATCTTCTTCCTTGCGCTCTTCCTCCATTGCTCCTGCACTAGAGCTTTGCGCGCTCCACCTCCTGCTCGTTATCAATGAAGAAAGTGGCGGGCAACAAACGTTCTGCCTCGACTGCTGCCGCTGCGCCCGATGCGGCGGCGATGAAGGGGAAGAAGACTGCGGCTGGCGCATCTGCGGCCGCCGTCGACCTCAAGAAGACCAACGGCGATTGGATGAAATCCACCATGAAGGAGGTGCAGCTGGACAAGCTGCGCGAGGAGGGGTTGCTGCCACCTTCGGACCAGCTCTTCGTCCGCGCACCTTCGCCCAAGGAGGTACTTCCCGAGCCTCGCGCTAACGAGCGCGTTTGTTTCGCGGAGTTTTTACCTAGGCGTTTCTCGCTCCCCCTCCATGATTTTGTGCGAGGTTTGCTTTTTGCCTACGGGGTGCAGATCCATGATGAGCAAGGAGGAGCTGTCTAGGAGTGAGCTGGTGTCACATGTGCGGTCCATCACCAGCACAAAAGCCAGCGAACCCTGCAATGTCGACTTCCCAGTCGCTCCTTATGGGGCTGAAAAGCCTTTGCCAGAGGTTAGTGAATCTTTCGGGTCTATGATCTCCTGTTTTTGTTATACTTCTGTACATCTTTGTGACTTTCGACTGCTGTACTTTTGTATGCAGGGCCACTCGACTACCTCAACCCTTCCTCCTCTTCCCGAAGATGGCCCAACTTATGAAACAAAGGTGACAGTAGAAGCGAAGGGAGGGGATGAATCGTCTCTACCTTCGGCTACCACTTCACCCACAGAAGAGGTTGAAGAGGAAGGGGTAGAGGAAGCACAGGGCAAGGAGCCTGCCACGACTTATGATGTGAGTGAGGTTCCTGCTCGCAAGCGCCGTCGGGTAGCTCACGTTGTGTCTTCCTCCATGAGTTCACCCGCCAAGGGATCAGATGTGAGAGATGATGGAGACTCAGGCTCATCTCCTACGACCACAGCTGCTCCTTTGGACGTGAGCCCGTTGAGCTCGGCTCCTCCACCTCCTCAGTCGGGTGGGGAGCTACTTTTTGGAGGCCCAAACTTTGAAGAGCTCGACACTGATGATGAAGAAGAGCACAGGTTTGCTCCTTTTTGTACTACAATTTTTGTGAGTTGAGTACTGTTTCTTATGTTGCATGTCTTTCGGTCACTCGCAGTGCTGAGACTGCGCGACCTCCAACCCCTCCAACCGAGAGAGCTTCGACTCCAGATCAGCCAGAAGCTTCCCCTGTTGCGGCTGAGGTTGTGCAAACAGTAGCCACGGCCACTTCCATTGAGGCCGCCAAGATTGCGAGTACGTCGACTCCGCAAATTGGGCTTCTGCTGCTAAGCCTGCGCCTTGGGTTGAACACGTAAGTGTCTTTTTCGAGTCTTCCTTCTGGACTATGTGTATAGCTTATGTTGGTTTCATGTGCGTGCAGCCCTTTTACCTCAACCTGGTGGAATCAGGTAAAGCATTTGTCCAGGTTGAACAGGAGAGGGATAATCTGCGCACTGTTATGGAGCAGCTCACCCGTAAGTGTGTTGGGTTTCTGTATGTCTTTGCTTTGTCGATTGTGAATGACATCTGACCATCTATCTCAGGTGACAAGGCGTCTGCTGAGTCCCGGGTTAAAGAGCTAGAAGATGCACTCGCCAAGGAGCGCGCGGAGTCGAAGAAGGCCTTGGATGACGCCAAGAACTCGCTGCGTTGCGCGAGAAAGATTTTGCTGAGCGCTTGGCTAGCCTCACCCGAGACGTGGGCGGTAAGTTGAATTTGCCACTTTTGTCCCCTTCTTTTGGCACTGAAGGTTGTGTAAAAATTTGTGTTCTGTCTGATTTTTGCAGGAGCTGTTGGCGCACCGCTAGGTGTAGACCAGTCGAGTGGCGATTTGTCCCTTGACCGCGCTATAGGTGATTTGGACGTCGTCTCCACCCAAGCCAAGGATGCACTCGCCAAGTCTACGAGCACCCTCGGCGCCGTGTTCAAGGACGTGTTCCCTTCTAGCCAACCTCCTTCGACTGTGGATGGCTTCGCCGACGTCCTGGGCCCGGGAACTTCGACTATGACGAACTTTGCTCGCGCTTTGACGGTACGCGGCTCAGAGACCACCCTCAAACTCCTTTTAGGTCATGGGATAGAGGGTGACTTCAAAGCCGCTCTGTCTGACTTTCCTCGCAAGCGGGCGGGAAGCTGGTGTCCCTAAAGCATGTGAACGAGCCAGCCGCAAAGTTGGCTGAAACATTTATGGCTACCATGGAGCGCCGGGCAGCAGAGGTCGCCGCCCGTGCGAGTAGGGCTAGGTCAGAGTCGATGTCTGAGAAGTAGGGCAGCCGCGCCTTTTTATGCCTTTAATTAAACTTATGATCATGCGAGTATGCATGTGCTTTTGCTACCTTTGTATGAATATAATTTCCTCATTATGATCCTGCTTGTAAGGCTGTATGTTGTTGCTCGTCTGAGCTTTGTGACTAGTTTCTCATGAAACTTTTATGATGCTTGGAACAGAAACGGCCAGCCGCCACTTCATCCAGTTCGTCGCGGCATCGTGCCCCTACTCGATCTCGAGCTCAGGTGGCAAACGATGCCGCAGTAATACGTTATATGAAGGCTCGACTCGCGAAACAGGAGCAAGAGCTGGCGAGTGCCCGAAGTGAGCTGGATAGGATGAGGGCAAGGCCTGCTACCCACCCAACGGGAGGAGTATGTGCTTGGCGAGATGGAGATCGTGAACAGACAGCTCGAGTGTAAGCATGACTGCCTTGATCTTGTGAGTTCATCTGTTCTTTTTGTTCACCCAACTTGTGTTGTTGCAGGTTTTGTTCAAGATTTCCAGGCGGAGCAGGCTCGCGTGGATGAGCAGTTGAACATGGCAACTGACGAACCCACGACTGGCCGTCAGCACTTTCGCTTGGATAAGCACCGAGCACGGATACTCGCGACCCTGCAGGATCGAGTGTGGCGGAGTACTATGCTCCTTGAGTTATGCAGGTCGGCCTTCAGTCGAATCAACCAGATGCTTTTTCCAGCTGGGCCGCAACCTCAAGGAATCCACGCGTTACTCGAGCTCTTCCGGTCAACAGGTTCCATTCGAGGCTTTATCACCCAGAAGCTTGTGGATGGCGCCAACGCAACCATGGCATATCTCCGAAGTCAACGTCCAAATTTGCAGCTACGTCCACCTGCGCCTGGATCGTCCTTGTCCCAGTCGAATCTTGACGATACATTCGATCATGCGAGGACATTGGTTGATTGCTATCATGCGCAACTTATGGGCCCTGTTCTTCCAGCAAAGGACGAACCGGAAGATTAGGGTATTTATGTATAGGGAACAGCCCCCGAGTGTAAATTTGCCACTTGTACGTAGTGCTTATTTGTTTATGTGTATGTATGCAGCCCCCGAGTGTATCGAGTGGGGTTTATGAAAACTTAATAGAACATGAATTGCACAGCCCCCGAGTGCTCGAGTGGGCTATGAATTTTATGAGAGTTGAAGCTTCAACTTATGCCTGCAGGCTCAGCCCCCGAGTGATTGATTGGGGTTGAGCAACTTTTTCCTTTATGTGTTTAGTTTTATGATCCAGCCCCCGAGTATTCGAGTGTGGCTGGAGTATTATGTTTGAAGGAGCGAAAGCTTTATGTTATGAGGCAGCTCAGCCCCCGAGCATACGGGTGAGGCTAAGTTTGTGCTGATAAGTTATGCGAGTAGTAAGCAGGAAAAGTATGAGGAATTTATTGACTATATTCCATTTATGAATGTTAGGCTGCAGGCCGCCTCATTAAAAACCTTCCAGTCCCCTTAGGTACCCTGGTAAGGAAAAGAGCGCGTCTGAAACCTGCAGCCATCCGACATATGAGCCTATTACATTATGCGACTGAGCAATCTAAGCATAGAAACGGCGCAGCTGCGCAACGTTCCAAGGATTGTGGGAGAGTTCGCCGGTCTTCGCGTGCTTCAGTCTGTATGCTCCACCACCAATGACCTCGGTGATGATGAAGGGTCCTTCCCATGGAGAAGCAAGTTTATGCACCTTTTTTGCTTCAGTCGAAGTACCAAGTCACCCACCTCGAAGGACCTGGTACGCAGTCGACGGCTGTGGTAGTTGCGTAGATCTTGCTGGTAGACAGCTGTGCGTGCTAGCGCCGTGTTGCGTGCTTCTTCAAGCAAGTCGACTGCATCTTCGAGTGCTTCATCTGCATCTTCTTCATTGTATGCTTCGACCCTTGGTGCGTTGAACCTTACGTCTGATGGCAGGATTGCCTCTGCGCCGTAGACCATGAAGAATGGAGTGAATTGCGTTGAGGCGTTGGGTGTTGTGCGTAGGCTCCATAGCACAGACGGGAGCTCTTCTACCCAAGCACCCGCAGCCCTTTTGAGTGGGACCAGGAGGCGCTTCTTGATTCCACTCGTCACAAGCCCATTGGCCTTTTCGACTTGGCCGTTTGATTGCGGGTGCGCCACAGATGCATAATTGAGCGTGATATCTTGCTCTTTGCAGAAGGATTTGAATTCCTCAGCCGTGAAGTTTGTACCGTTGTCAGTGATGATGCTACTTGGCACACCAAAGCGGTATATGATGGATTTTATGAAATTGACTGCTGTAGTGGCAGTCGAACTTGTGATGGGTACTGCTTCAATCCACTTGGTGAACTTGTCGACCGCCACCAGAAGGTGAGTATGCCCTCCATGGGAGGATTTTTTGAGTGGCCCAACCATATCGAGCCCCCACTGGGCGAAGGGCCAGGCCAATGGTATTGTCTTCAACGCCGATGCGGGTGCGTGCGGCTTTGTGGCGAATTTTTGGCAGCCGATGCACCTTTTGACTATGTCCTCCGCGTCTTTGAGTGTTGTGGGCCAGTAGAAGCCTGCGCGAAAGGCTTTGGCTACGAGTGATCGACTGCTGGCGTGATGCCCGCAAGTACCTGCATGAATATCACGAAGGATGGCTTGGCCATCTTCAAATGCTATGCAACGCTGGAACATACCTGATATGCTGCGTTTGTAAAGTTCACCGTTGATGACAGTGTATGCTTTAGATCGTCGAGTGATGCGTCTTGACTCTGTGAAGTCTTCGGGTACCTCGCCGCGGAGTATGTATGCGAGGAAGGGTTGAGTCCAAGTTGGCTCGATGAGGAGTACCTCGACTGGTGGGTCCTCTGTGCTAGGTGTTTTGCTCTTGGCTGGTGCGGCTGATGCAGGAGTTGCCCGCTTCTTTTTGATTGATCTATGCTCGATGCGCTTGAAGAAGACACCAGGTGGCACTGGTGCTTTGGTCGCACAATGTTGGCTAACTTATCTGCTTCTTCCACTAGTAGAAAAACCATCTTTGGTCCAGGGCCGCTCCAGCCATTGGTCCCGGTTCAGTGAAAAACCGGGACCAGTGCCTGGCACTGGTCCCGGTTCGAGCTGCCAGGGGCCCGTGGACCATTGGTCCCGGTTCGGTTGGGTGCATTGGTCCCGGTTACCAGGACGGCTTTGGTCCCGGTTCGTGCCAAGAACCGGGACCAATACCCCTCCCCTGCCTATAAAATAACCCCCACCCCCCTCTCTTCTCTCCTCTGTTTTTTTTCTGGTTGGATTGGTGGGAAGTGGGTGCTAGTTTTTTTTCCTTTGCCACGCACAAGATGTGTTCGATGAAATGCCCGAGCCGCACTTAAGTTCACACAAGATGATATCCTCGGCCGAGGTTAGCAACTATATCCTTTTCATCTGTAATTGATACAGAAATATTGCACGTGTCGATGTACGGTGGTCATTTCACTATTCACGATGTTATTGTAATGGTATTTGATAAACTTAATTATATATATGATGCAGATGGATGCACGGATGCGATGGATGTACGGCGAACGACGCAGTTCCGAGTTTATTGCAGGCCTGCATAAATTTCTCGATGTGGCTGAGGCAAACAAAGTGAATAATTTTATGCCTTGTCCATGTGAGAAGTGTCGGAACGTCAGGGAGTACTCTGACAAGAGAACCATTCAAGACCACGTGCTTCGGAAAGGTTTCATGCCCAGCTATAATTGTTGGACCAAGCACGGAGAAAGAGGGGTTAGGATGGAAGACAATGAAGAAGAGGAGGATGATGACAACTATCCTATGTTCCCTGAGGAATGCGGTGATACTGTAATGGAAGACGTTGAAGAAGAAAGAGGTGAACATCGGGCATCAGATGAGCCCGCTGATGGTCTTGGTGGGGTCATTTCTGATGCAAAGCGAGAATGCGATACAGAAAAGGAGAAGCTAAAGTTGGAGGCCATGCTTCAGGATCACGAAAAGTTGCTGTACCCAAACTGCGAAGATGGCAGCACAAAGCTCGGTACCACACTGGAACTGCTGAAATGGAAGGCAGAGACTGGTTGTTCTGACAAGGGATTTGAGAAGTTGCTGAAAATAATGAAGCCGAAGCTTCCAAAGGATAACGAATTGCCCGAGACTACATACGAAGCAAAGAAGGCTATCTGCCCTCTAGGATTAGATGTGCAGAAGATACATGCATGCATTAATGACTGCATCCTGTACCGCGGTGAGTACGAGAATATGGATAAATGCCCGGTATGCAATGCACTGCGGTACAAGATCAGACAAGATGACCCTGGTGATGTTGAGTGCGATGACGAGCCCCCCCGGAAGAGGGTTCCTGCTAAGGTGATGTGGTATGCTCCTATAATACCACGGTTGAAACGTCTGTTCAGAAACAAAGAGCATGCCAGGTTGTTGCGATGGCACAAAGAAGAGCGTAAGAAAGACGGGAAGTTGAGACACCCCGCCGATGGGTCCCAGTGGAGAAAAATCGACAGAGAGTTCCCGACATTTTCAGATGACGCAAGGAACTTAAGATTTGGTCTAAGTACAGATGGCTTTAATCCTTTTGGGGAGCAGAGCTCCAGTCATAGCACTTGGCCCGTGACTCTATGTATCTACAACCTTCCTCCTTGGTTGTGCATGAAGCGGAAGTTCATTATGATGCCAGTGCTCATCCAAGGCCCGAAGCAACCCGGCAACGACATTGATGTGTACCTAAGGCCATTAGTTGATGAACTTTTGCAGTTGTGGTCCGAACCAGGTGTACGTGTGTGGGATGAGCACAAACAACAGGAATTTGACCTACGAGCGTTGCTGTTCGTAACCATCAATGATTGGCCTGCTCTTAGTAACATTTCAGGACAGTCAAACAAGGGATACAATGCATGCACGCACTGTTTAGATAAGACTGAAAGTATACATTTGGGAAACAAGAATGTGTACCTGGGGCATCGTCGATTTCTTCCGAACAGTCATGCCGTAAGAAAGCCCGGCAAGCATTTCAACGGTGAGGCAGATCGCCGGAAGAAGCCTAACCTCCCTGATGGTGATGTTATATATGACATGGTCAAGGATTTAGAAGTAATCTTTGGAAAGGGTCCTGGCAGTCTATCTGTTCCGAATGACGCTGACAACCACGTACCCATATGGAAGAAGTGCTCTATATTCTGGGAGCTACCCTATTGGAAAGTCCTAGAGGTCCGGTCTTCAATCGACGTGATGCACGTGACGAAGAATCTTTGCGTGAACCTGCTAGGCTTCCTGGGCGTGTATGGGAAGACAAAAGATACACCGGAAGCACGGGCAGACCAGCAACGTATGAAAGACCCATACAACAAGCAGACGGATAAAGGGCGTCAATACTTAAGCAGCTACGCTCTTACCAAAGCAGAGAAGGAAATCTTTTTTGAATGCCTGAGCAGTATCAAGGTCCCGGCTGGCTTCTCGTCAAATATAAAGGGAATAATAAATATGGCAAAGAAAAAATTCCAGAACCTGAAGTCTCATGATTGCCACGTGATTATGACGCAGTTGCTTCCGGTTGCATTGAGGGGGCTTCTACCGGAAAATGTTCGAGTACCCATTGTGAAGCTATGTGCATTCCTCAATGCAATATCTCAGAAGGTCATCGATCCAGTAACTCTACCAAGTTTACAGAAGGCTGTGGTCCAATGTCTTGTCAGCTTCGAGTTGGTGTTCCCCCCATCATTCTTCAATATTATGACGCATCTCCTGGTTCACCTAGTCGACGAGATTGCCATTCTCGGTCCTGTATTTCTACACAATATGTTCCCCTTCGAGAGGTTCATGGGAGTCTTGAAGAAATATGTTCATAACCGTGCTAGGCCAGAAGGAAGCATCTCAAGGGGCTATGGAACAGAAGAGGTCATTGAGTTCTGTGTTGACTTTATTCCTGACCTTAAGCCGATTGGTGTTCCTGAATCGCGGCATGAGGGGAGACTGAGTGGAAAAGGCACGCTAGGAAAGAAAGCACTGATATGTAGGGACGGGCATTCTTTAACTCAAGCACACTACACAGTTCTACAAAGTTCCACCTTCGTGGCTCCGTATATCGAGGAACACAAGAATTATGTACGCTCCAAGAACCCGGGGAAGGATGACTCCTGGATTAAAGAAAAACACATGGAGACCTTCGGCAGTTGGTTGCGATTACAGCTCATGAATGACACCACTGTCGGAGATCAGCTCTACTTGTTGGCCGCGTCACCATCTTCGACTGTATTGAATTTCCAAGGGTACGAGATAAATGGGAATACATTTTACACGATCGCCCAAGATAAAAAGAGCACCAACCAGAACAGTGGTGTCCGCTTTGATGCAACAAACGACGATGGGCAAAAGGACACATACTATGGTCGCATAGAGGAGATATGGGAACTTGACTATGGACCTACTTTTAAGGTCCCTTTGTTTCGGTGCAGTTGGGTCAACATGAATGGAGAAGGGATAAAGGTAGACCAGCTGTACGGGATGACAACAGTGGATCTCAAGAATCTTGGTTGTTACAAGAACGAACCATTCGTCCTAGCCAATGATGTGGCTCAGGTTTTCTATGTGAAGGACATGTCCTCCAGACCGAAAAAAAGAAAAAACAAGCAAACGAATACATCAGACGATGAGCCAAAGCGTCACGTAGTTCTTTCAGGGAAAAGAAACATCGTGGGAGTCGAGGACAAGACAGACATGTCAGCAGATTATGATAAGTTTGATGAAATTCCGCCCTTCACAGTGAGAACTGACCCAAGCATCCCGTTAAATAATGAAGATGCTCCATGGTTCAGGGAAAAGAAACATCGTGGGAGTCGAGGACAAGACAGACATGTCAGCAGATTATGATGTGTAGTAATGTATTAAACCTTTATGTGGTGAAAACCATAATACACGAAATGGGAGTTTCCATCTAGAAGAAATGGGTTATATCACATGTGAGTTTTCTTTTTTGTTTTCTGTTAATTAATTGCATGACGACCGGTGAAACACGCGTGGTAGGTGGTTGTCGGCTCCCACACCTCCCGTGGGAACCTCTCAAACCTCAGCTTCGACCGTCCAAACACAGTTCCCCCTGCATACAGCCCGACGGTGGCTCGTGAGTTTGAGCGCCACTTCGATCCAAGCAGCGGTAAGACGTCTCTGATGATCTACAACCGTCCGGCAAGACGTCTCTGATGATCTGCAACCGTTTGGAACGGTCGCAGGTCATCAGAGACGTCTTGCCACTGGTTGCCCAAAGATGCCTCTCCGAGTGACGCTGGAATGTTTTGTGTTTGAGCGCCACTTCGATCCAAGCAGCGGCAAGACGTCTCTGATGATCTACAACCGTCCGGCAACACATCTCTGATGATCTGCAACCGTTTGGAACGGTCGCAGGTCATCAGAGACGTCTTGCCGCTGGTTGCCCAAAGATGCCTCTCCGAGTGACGCTGGAATGTTTTGTGTGAGTGAGTAACCTGTCTGAGGAGGGCGGCTATATATAGGGTACGTGTGCTTCTTTAGTCCCGGTTGGTAACACCAACCGGGTCATGTGGCTCACGAAGTGGTCGTGATACTGCTGATCCAACAGCTCACAATCCCTCAAAAGAAACACACCCCTGATCCAACGTCTCACAAGCGCTTGAAAGAAACACACGATCCGTGTGCTTCTTTAGTCCCGGTTGGTAACACCAACCGGGTCATGTGGCTCACGAAGTGGTCGTGATACTGCTGATCCAACAGCTCACAATCCCTCAAAAGAAACACACCCCTGATCCAACGGCTCACAAGCGCTTGAAAGAAACACACGATCCGTGTGCTTCTTTAGTCCCGGTTGGTAACACCAACCGGGACTAAAGACGGGCTTTGCGGTCACGACACGTGTCCTCCCCCAGCGCTTCCCTGGGCACGTGTCCTCCCCCAGCGCTGCCCTGGAGGTCTTTATATATTGTCGCCGACGGGGTAAACCCTAATCCACCATTCCTAGCCACGAACGCATCGTCTCCACGAGATGGATCCGCCACGCCCGCCGCAGCGCCTTCTGGACGAGGTCGAGCGTGCTCGGCAGAGCGCGCTTGGGCGCAACCGCGGGAGTCTATCCCGCCGTATGCCCACGAGCCCGGCGTGGAGAGGAATGCCCAGCTACCGGCCTCCTGCTCCACCAGGTGCCGCCGCACCTCCACCTGGCGCCGCCGCTCCTCCCGCGGAGGAGGAGGAGGACGACGACGACTTCGACTGGAGCGACGACGGGGAAGAAGGTTGTGGGTTGCAGATACAGGAGGCCATGGAAGCCTCCTTCCAGTCTGTCCGCGACTACCCTGTCCAGCGAGCCAAGACTTCCTACCAGCTCAAGGCGAAGGAGGCTTCCGATCTGGATTGGGCGCTGAAAGACTCATCCTCCATGGATCTTGCCCTCCGCCGCAAACGTGCGCGCGAGAACCGGGCGGCCGCCCACGGGGCTGGCTCCTCCCGCCGTTCCCCCTAATCCTACGGCCTTCGAGCCAGCAAGTCCGTTTATGTAGAATAATGTTGGTGATGTTGGATCAGGGGTGTGTTTCTTTCAAGCGCTTGTGAGACGTTGTATCATGTGTAATAATGTATTAAACCTTTTATGTAATGCATTAAGATAAATGAATTAATAATTTTTATCTGCTTTCTTCTGCATTTTACAACACCAAACATTCATCTTACAAATATAGGTTTACTGAAATTGTTCTGCATTTACTTCTGCTTACGGATTATTTGTCGAATTTCGACTTACGGATTTAAAGATATGAATTTATCCATATTAAATTGAAAATGACAATAATAATGTAAAATTGATTTTGGATTATTTATACAAATTCAAACACTTTTCACGTTGAAAGTTTTGTCAATTCAAAATATGCAATAAAGTTAATATTTTTTAATTGAAAATGGCAAAATGGTTAATAGTTTGTATAGTTAGAATAATTATTTCAGAAAACAGAAAATGGTTTTGGATTATTTATTCAAATTTAAACACTTTTCATGTTGAAAGTCTTTTCAGATTCAAAACCATTTGAAATTCATATTCAAACACCTAAATAAGAAAAAAAAAGGCGGGAACAACATTTCAGAACTGAAAAGTTCGAAATAATTTTGAAAAAGGACTCTTTGGTCCCGGTTGCTGGCAAGAACCGGGACCAAAGAGTCCATCGGCGCGCCACTGGATCTGGCATTAAATGACCCACTCTTTGGTCCCGGTTGCTGGCAAGAACCGGGACCAAAGAGGCATTGGTCCCGGTTCTTGCGAGCAACCGGGACCAAAGACCCCTGCTACTTAACTGCTCGCGCTCTTTCTTCTTCCCCATTCACGCAAATCGACTAAGGACCGGAGGCGCGACGCAGAGCGAAACGACGCCGGCAGGCTGCCCGACGCCCGCGCCGCCCCACGCCGCGCCCGCCGTCGCCGTCGACGTCCGCGGCGCCCTCGACGCCCGCGCCACGCCCTCGACGCTCCCTCGACGCCGGCGCCCTCGACGCCCGCGCCGCCCAGGCCGTCGCGCTCCCTCCGTTCATCTCTCTCCTCCGCCGTACGTCGCGCCCGAGGCCGTCGCGCTCCCTCCGTTCGCCGGCCTCCTCCTCCGTCCTCCTCTCCGCCGTCGCGCTCCCCTGCCTCGAGCTCCTCTGCCTCACGCTCCTCTGCCTCGCGCTCCCACTTAGAAAATGTGAGCAAAATTAGAAAATTTAGAGTTATTAGCTTTGTTAGCAAAATGTGAGAAATTTTAGAGTTGTTAGCAAAGTTAGCAAAGTTATAAAATTTTGAAAATTTAACAAAGTTAGAAAACAATGTTAAAAAATTGTGTTAGTTTAATTTTGTATAGTGGTAGTTTAATTTGTAGTTTAATTTAGTGTAGTTTAATTTTGTACAGTGGTAGTTTAAAAAATTTTTGTTAGCTTAGTATTGTGGTAAAGTTTAAATTTTGTTTAGCTTATTATTGTTTAGGTTATTATAGGTTATCAATTTTTAGTGTAGCAATTTTGAAAGTTTAGCAATTTTGAAACTTAGCAATTTTGTTTAGATTATTTTAGGTTATTATTAATGTAGCAATTTTGTTAGAAATATTGCTAAGTCATTTAGATAAAGTTGTTTTTAGTTGCAATGAAATTTTGAAACTTAGCAATTTTGAAACTTAGCAATTTTTAAAAATTTGCAGTGACATTGCAGTGCGGCAGTACGTGAAGAGCCCGAAGCCGGCCGGCCTCCACGCCCCCGCTCGCGCCGCCCCCTCTCGGTGAGGGTTTAGAAGAAATTGCTATTTTTTAAATGTATGAATATATGAATGTATGAATGTATGAATTAAAGGATTTTTTGCTTAGGTTTAGAAATTCAAACACTTAGGATTTTTTGTGTTAGGGAAACAATTTTGTTCCGACCTTACGAGTTTACGAGTTTACGATACGAGTTTACGGGTTTACGATACGAGTTTACGGGTTTACGATACGAGTTTACAGTTTACGGGTTTACGATACGAGTTTACGGGTTTACGATACGAGTTTACGATACGAGTTTACGGGTTTACGATACGAGTTTACGAGTTTACGGGTTTACGATACGATTATAAGGCAGCATATGAAGTTTCTAATTTGTTCTTGCAAATGAGATGATATTGTAGATGTATCTTGACATATGGAACAAGTTACCCAACTAAAGTTTTGTGCATTGTTCTTAATTTGCAGAAACTATGGAACGAGACGAAGATCAGGAAAATATCCTCCAGGATATAATCCGCGGGCCGGAAGATATTGTCGATGTCACCACGGAGTTTTTGAACAACTCCGGTGAGGGAGATGAGTCTCTCAACCGAAGAGACGGCTCCGGTGAGGTAGAACCCGACGGCCGGGGTGAGGGAGAAGTCAGCGAGGGAGAAGCCGACGAGGGAGAAGCCGAAGGCTCCGGTGGAACATTAAATGTTGCAAACTCCGGCGAGGTGCATATACATATATTAATGAAGCCGAAGATTGTATTAATTAAGCCTCTGCTGTCTATATACATATATTAACGCTCTTTCTTCTTTTAGCCCTCCGGATCGAGCAAATCTTCTGTAAGGACAAAACGAGGCCCAGCCAAAAAGTTGGGCGACCAAGAAAGGTACACGATCGAAAGAGTCGCTGAAGACGGCACACCGACTGCTCCCCCTGGTGTTAAAAATAAAATGGTAAAGCAATGCGGAGTTCTTGTTAGGGACTTCATCCCGATCACCGTTCGAGAATGGCATCGGCCAAAGGAGAAAGGACAGCTATATGTCAGCGATGAGGGCAAAGAAAGACTTTGGAGAAAGCTCATGGTTAATTTCACCCTGCCGGCGCCAGAGGTGGATTCAGATGAGGAGGATCCAGATGAGGCAGAAAAGATTGCCCGGAAAATCATGGAGCAAAAAGTCAAGGACTGGGCACTTAAGAAGATGGCCGAGCTATTCAAGAACTGGAAGAAAAGATTGAACAAACTGTTTGTCAAGAAAAATAAGACTCCAGACTTCGATAAAGGGTATGAGAAGATAAAGGACTACTGGGAAGAATTTGTGGCGTACAAGAAATCAGAGGAAGCTCTGGAAAAGTCTGCAAAAAATGCGGCAAATGCTGCTCTAAAGATGTACCACCATACTATGGGGCCTGGTGGCTACGCTGGTAGCATGCCTAAGTGGGAGAAACTTGAGGCGGACCTGCTGGCTAATGGGATCACTCCAGAGCCACTCAAGTGGATCGAACGGGCAAGAAATTGGTTTTACGGGCATGGGGGCACGTTGGACGCAGAAGGGAAGTGCATATATAACAGAAGACACAAAGATAATCCCCTACTACCCATCCAAGAAATTAGAAATGCAGTAAAGGATGTTGAAGAGGGACGGTTCATTCCCGATAGAGAGGATGACGAGCTCACACGCGCCCTTGGGAATAAGGAACACGACGGACGGTTACGAGGCGTACCTGGCTCCAAGCCCAAGACAATTGCGATTCCCGAGCACAGGAAGAAATTTCCTGATAGAAGCCATCAGAGGAGAAAGGAAAGGAGGCAATGGAAGCACGCGCTGCTGCAGACCGGCTGCGTAATATAGAAGTAGAATTAAAGCTGCAGAAGGAACAAATTGCCGTGCTTAGCCAGCAAGGTACTAGCGGCCAATCTCAACGGCACATGGTAGAAGCTGCATGCGATGGTACCGGTGGCCCATCGAATCGGAAAAGCAGCGTGGCTTCCACGGAGCTCCAGGATGGTAATGATGATGCAGTGGCTCCACTTCGTCGCTACCCAGTGGATGATATCACGGAGAGCACACCTTGTGAGATGCATGTGAAAGTTTTTAACTTAACCGTGAAGGTGGCGGTCGGCTATGTCGTACCAATTGGACCTAATCCAACTTACCATTTCTCTCCGGTTCCAAATGGCTACGCTGTTGTCGCGGTGGATGAAGTGATGAAAGATTATGAGGAGCTGAAGCTGCAACACCCTGCAGGTGAAGATGGGGAGGTGCTTGAACTTGGAGAAGCCAAGAAAGCGACCATTCTATGGCCAAAGGAATTCATCGTGCTTCCGAACTGGCAGCCAAGGCCATCGACTCCTCACCAGTCTCCAGCGCAACAGTCCTCTTCACCGCCTCAGCATTCTCCAGCGCAACAGTCCTCTTCACCGCCTCACCAGTCTCCAGCGCAGCCGTCTCCGCCGCCGCGTCAGCCGTTTCCGCCCACCGCTCGTACTATGAGGGGTAAGCGATCACCGAAACGTAAAAGGTCGCCCCTCCCAACAGTACCTCATAAGAATCTTCCCATTAGACCTTATGACAGGACTGTAGCGGAAAACGCCGCGGAGGTGGCTGCCTACAATAAGGCTTTTTTTGCACCAAAAAAGCCCGAGCAGAAGCCGGTATACGATGAAAAATCCAAAAAGTGGAGAAAGTCCTTCCTTGAGCAGCCATCCCAGATATCGATGAATCTGCCATCTGACTATGGTCGTGAACTTACTAAGCTAGCACGTGCCCAGTCTGAGCAGAACAAGGGAAGAAGTGCAAAAAGCGGGAAACAAATTGCCCAGCTCGGACAGCAGAAAAATCAATCGGTCCCCCCGCTCATAGTGTGTTCCGATGTCGACAAGGACTTCAGAGTCGCTATGGATAAGACCTGGAATTATTGGACCCCAGAGCCATAGCTGCTGCTAAAGAACTTGGTGTCACTGTATCTCAGGCCAAGGAACAGGCTACCGCCTTGGGTATGAGCCTTGGTCAACTTTTAGGCTATGAACATGCGCCAATGTTAGAGATGGCACGGAAATATGTCCAAGGGGAGCCTATGGTCAGTAATGAGGAGATGACGGTCTATCAACACATATGCGAAATCTGCATACCTGGTACCTGGTGCACACATCAAAGAAGGACGCGAAAGAGTGGTTTCCGCTGGACGTTAGAGTGGAGCATTTCTTCAAACGTTACATTATACAGGTTCAACTGACTGAACTGTTCCAGTTATTCCAAAAGCGCGCCCTCGACAAATCTATCCTCTCTTGCTATTGTCTGTAAGTGATTTATTTTCGTAATTAAGTCTCTAGCTCAGCTCGTTCATTGCCTGTATTATATTATCCTGCCTATATATATATCCTTTTGTACGCTATTATGCAGAATGAAGATGCTGGAATGCAAAAGATCTAAAGTTTTTGAGGTTGGGTTCGTTGACCCATATATCGTGAATTCACATACGTTAGTCAATCACCCCAAAGACGTGGAGCATGACCTGACCACCTTTTTAACCATGCAACATTTCTGTACGGAAATACTATTTCCTTACAACTTCAGGTGAGTGTTTCTGTCTTGTACATATTTTTATTTGGCTTTCTCGATGTTAAGTGTAATTGATGAGCTATGCATGTCTGCTTTATGTAAACGTCCGCAGGTTCCACTGGATTCTGCTAAGCATTCAACCTGACAAGTCCACAGTTGAAGTCCACGACTCATTAAGTTGGGACCAAGCGTTGTGGTCCGACATGAAAGAAATGCTCAACAAGTAATTTCAATCATTATCGCATTATATCGCCCTCTTTCGTTCGTTCCCTGATGTCAAGTAATTAATAACTCCTTTGTTCATTTTCTTTGCCAAAGCAGGTGTTGGACAATTTTCAAACAGAAGGTAGAAGGTCCATTCAAAGATGAGCTAACTTATAAAACGGTGGAAAGTCCGCAGCAGCCACCGGGGAGTAATTTATGTGGATTCTACGTTTGCGAGTTCATTCGCGAGTTGACCACTGAGCGGAGAACAACTCTTTCAGCAAAATGCGGGAGAAGATCGACCCAGAACTGCGCGTAGGAGCAATTCAAGAGGAATTGGCGGGATTTCTGCTTAGGGAGGTCATCGATGAAAGGGGAGAACATTATGCTTCGGACGATGAACTACATATGCCTTGATGGCTTGATCTATCTCCATGTAATTAAATAGTTGTATTCTCGCAAGAGATCGAATATTAATTATATATGCATCAACATGTACTGTGTATATAGTAGAGCGTATAATATGCGTACGGAAACGATGGAGAGCACGTCGGCGATGCGAAGAAGGGGGAGACGACGGAGGCACCGGCGAGAGGGAGAGGGGGCACCGGCGAGAGGGAGAGGAGGCACCGGCGAGAAGGAGAGGGGGCACCGGGAGAGGGGCACCGGCGAGAGGGAGAGGGCCGGCACCGCGAGAGGGGGCACCGGCGAGAGGGAGACCCTAAACCCTAAATACCAAAAAAAAAAAGCACTCATTGGTCCCGGTTCGTAACAAGAACCGGGACCAATGAGTCTCCCCCCACGCCCAGCCAGAACTGGCCACGTGGCCACCCATTGGTCCCGGTTCGTGGCCCAACCGGGACTAGCATTAGTCCCGATTGGCCTGTCCCGGTTGGACAACCGGGACTGATGGCCCAACCGAACCGGGACCATAGGCCCATTTTCTACTAGTGTTCATTGCTCTCACGCCCTATGTGCCGCAACTCGCGGCCTTCGAAGCTGCCCTCCATGATGTTGTACAGGTCACGGTAGGCAATCATGTTATCTGCGATCGCGTCGCAGGCCTTCATTGTTTGCTGCACCACCAGATTCGAGTCACCGTAGATCATCAGTCGAGTGCACCCGGGCTTTGGCCATCCTCATGCCATGGATCAGAGCCTCATATTCTGCTTCGTTATTGGATGGGAACTCGAATCCCATTTGCAGGATGTAGCGGAGCTTGTCGCCTTTTGGTGATATGAGGATGACACCTGCGCCTGCGCCTTCGTTTTTCTTCGAGCCATCAAAGTACATAGTCCAGGAATTGGACACATCTGGTGCTCCTGGGAGCTGAGCTTCAATCCACTCGGTGTGGAAGTCGGGTAAAACTTGTGCTTTGATGGCCTTCGGGTAATCATACTTGATGTCTCTTGGTGCTAGCTCGATGAGCCATTTTGCTACTCGCCCAGTTGCATTGGGGTTTGTGAGGATGTCCCCGATCCCTGAAGTGCTGATTACAGTGATCGGGTGCTCGGAGAAGTAATGCGTCAGCTTCCTTGAGGACATGAACACGGCGTATGCCAGCTTCTGATAGTGCGGGTACCGCTGCTTTGATGTGGAGAGCACTTCACTCAAGTAATAGACTGGACGTTGTATGCTTTGGGCGTGTCCCTCCTCTCTGCGTTCGACCACTAGAACAGTGCTCACCACCCTGTTAGTTGCAGAGACATATAGGTATAGTGGCTCGCGTTCCCTTGGTGCTACGAGGATTGGAGGGCTTGTGAGGACTCGCTTGAGGTCCGTGAAGGCTGCTTCGGCTTCTGGCGTCCACTCGAATTTATCTGCTTTCTTCATCAGTCGATAGAACGGGAGTGCTTTTTCGCCTAGCTTGCTGATGAATCGACTGAGTGCTGCTACTCTACCCGCCAACTTTTGCACGTCGTGGAGCTTTGAAGGCCTTTGCATCGTCAAGATGGCCTGTATTTTCTCCGGGTCGCCTCGATTCCTCGAGCTGAGACTAGATACCCGAGGAGTTGCCCGGCTGGCACGCCGAACGTGCACTTCTTCGGGTTGAGCTTGATGTGGAAGCGTTTGAGGTTTGCGAATGTCTCTCGCAAGTCATCGAGTAGTGTGTTTTCCTCTCTTGTGGTGATGACGATGTCATCTACATAGACCTGGACGTTTCGCCCAATTTGCTTCTTGAGGCAATCTTGCATCATGCGCTGATAGGTTGCGCCTGCGTTCTTGAGCCCGAAAGGCATTGTGGTGTAGCAGTAGACCCCGAGTGGGGTTATGAACGCCGTTTTCTCTTCATCCTCTTCCTTCATCCTTATCTGGTGGTAACCCGAGTAAGCATCCAGGAAGGACAAGCGAGCGCACCCGGCGGTGGAGTCGACGATCTGGTCGATTCGAGGTAGTGGAAAGTGATCCTTTGGACAACACTTATTGAGTGCTGTAAAATCTACGCACATCCGAAGGATATCTGTGTGCTTCTTCTCTACGAGTACGGGGTTGGCCACCCATTGTGATTTCTTGATCTCTCTGATGAATCCTGCTGCGAGTAGCCTGTCGACTTCGGCTTCGACTGCAGTTCTTTTTGGGCCGGATATGCGGCGCATTGTTTGCTTGACTGGTTTAGCATCTGGAAGTAGCTGGAGAGAGTGCTCGGCGAATTCCCTGGGAATACCTGGCATGTCTGCTGGACACCATGCAAATATATCCCAGTTCTCACGGAGGAATTCGACGAGCGCGCTTTCCTATGCGATAGGCAGACTCGACGAGACATTGACTGTCTTGGTCGGGTCAGTCGGGTGCACCTGATGCGATCTTGTGTCATTGGTGGCATTGAATGCTCTGTCGACTGCCACCTTTTTTGTTCTGGCATAAGTGTTCGATCGTTGGAGACCGCTAGATCAGCGAGTGTTGCTTCCATGCCAAACATCTCAGAGATTTTGCTGAATTCTCGGTCGCAAGAGTCAGACTTTTGGAAGTTCCCCTTGACTGTGATTACTCCTTTTGGTCCAGGCATCTTCAGCTGGAGGTATGCGTAATGTGGCACCGCCATGAATCGAGCGAACGTCGGGCGTCCAAGTATAGCATGGTATTGTGACTTCCAGTCGACCACTTCGAACTCAATCGACTCTGTCCTGAAGTGGTGCTTGTCCCCGAACGTTACGTCGAGTTGTATGGTGCCTTCTGGGCTTATTGCTTTCCCTGGAACGATACCGTGGAAGGTATTTGAAGATCTTGGCAGGTTTTCGACTGACCTGTTCATTTTGCGGAGCGTATCTGCGAAGATGATGTTTATGCCGCTCCCACCATCCATGAAGACCTTGGACATGGCGTAGCCTCCAATTTGCGCGTCGAGTACCAGAGCAGAGTGCCCTGGTCGAACAACCGATGGAGGGTGGTCCTCTTTGCTGAAGCTTATTGTAGTTTCGGATCCCTTCAAGTATTCTGTTACCGCAGGAGGTGACATGACCGCCATGTTTACTTGTCGAGTGCGAAGTTTTTGCTCCCTGTTGGAAGGTCGACCTTTCTGTATCATGTACATCTGCCCTTGGGGCGGAGGGTACTGTGGTTCGTCCACCCGAGGTACGGGCTGTATGGCACCCGCGAGATTTCCGCCTGGGGCAGGCTGTGGTGGTGGAGGTGGTGCCATCAGAACAGGCACGTTGTTTGGCTGAGGCACGGGTGCAGGTGCTTGTGCGGCTGCTGCCTTTCTGCGATTTACGTAATCAGTCGCCATTTGGTCGAACTCCCTGCAGTTTCTCATCGAGTGATTGGATCGCAGTTTTCCGTCGTCCCCCTTGTACAGGTGGAATCTGCAATCAGCGTCCATCTTTTCTTCGAATGATCGCTCAGATTGTGCCCGTGACTTGCGCCAGTCCTTCCTCTTGTAGCTATCACTGCGTTGGCCGTGGTCTCGCTGTCTCGACGATCATCTCGACTGTCTCGCCGATCATCTCGACTGTCTCGCCGATCTTCCGACCGTCGGTCGCTTCTGTCCTGGTCATTGCGGGGTGTGGAGAACCCAGCCGCCATGAATTCGGGTCTGTCATCGTCGTAGTGACGTTTTGAACGTTTGCGCCTTCGGTCGTCTCTGTACGAGTCTCTGTGGCTTCGACTGCTATTCTCATGTTTGTCACGGGGTGAGGACCCGCGTGTGGTGCGTGCCATATCTTCTCCATCTGCCCACTCAGTCGCGATCTGCAAGAGGTGAGCTACAGATTTTGGCTTTTGGCGACCAAGTGCTTCTTTGAAGTCTCGCCTGGCGAGGCCCATGACGAAAGCATCCATGGCCATATCTTCTGAAACTACTCCAACTGAGTTACGTATCTCAGTCCATCGTCTGATGTATGACCTCAACGTTTCGTCTGACGTTGAACGCAGGCCCGCAGCTCCTCGAATGTTTTGGGCGCTCACATAGAGGCTCGAAGTTTTTGACGAAATCCCTGCGGAAGTGATCCCACGAGTCGTATGTTGATGGAGGTAGGGCCTTGAGCCAGTCGCGGGCTGTGCCTTCGAGCATGAGTCGTATGTATTGCATGGCTGTGGTGTTTGTGCCTCGCTGGCACGCGACAGCCAGCCTGTAATCTTCCAGCCACCCGAAGGTTCCTGTCGACCCGTGTACTTGGGCTGTTCAGATGTGAGTTTGAATCCTTTGGGCATCCGTGTCTCGCGGACGCGTCGAGTGAAGCACAGAGCTCCATGTGGCTCAGGCTCTCGATCAGAGTATGAGTCGCTACTGTAAGATCTGCGTGATCTGCTCCTGGACCTGCGCCTACGCGAGCCGCTTCTTTCCTTCGAGTGGTGGCGCGACCACTGTGATTATGCTCTTCCCGACGCGCGTCGACTAGGGCACGGTCTCGACTCCCACCTGGAGTTTTGGAATTTGGCGTATGGCCTTCGCCGCTAAGGCGAGTGATTTGATCTGCTGGCGATGCAGTTTTGCATTGGGGTCATCAGCTGGAGGTTTGATTGCCTCGAGGTATGCTGCAGCGGTGTAGAGAGCACCCGCAGCTGTTTTGGGTACTGGCATCCTCCTCGTCGTATGTCATGAAGAGTTGCCTAAGTTGCGGGTGAGCGCCGCCCTTTCGTCTGGCGAGAGGTGTGACAACCTTGATCTGGGTCCTGTGTCTGCTCGCCCAGTGGAGCTCAGGGAGAGCTGTCTTCTTCGCGCACTCGATAAGCTAGCTTGCTTTTTGCGTTCTTCGAGTGTTGCTCTGACCTGCCGCAGTCGAAGTGATTCCTGCCAGTTGAAGTACTGGAAGGTCAGCATCTCCTCTTGTGTTGCGTCTGCTGGCATCATTGTGCACTCCTTGATGACTTTGTCTGCTTTTGCTGCCATCTCAGCAGTGATTGTGAGAGTTGTGACTCCGTCCGGCATAGTAACTGTGCACGGGAATTCTGTAGGCCTGCGGCTGGCCGCAGCATCTGATGATTCTGCGGCGATGGCGACGTAGACCTGCTGGGGTATCACCCGAGGTATGTATGTGTGTCTTCGAGTTCCATCATGGACTCGACATCATCATCAAGGCTCATGTCGGAGTCGATGTACCCGTCGAGTGGTCGTCTGGGCGGATCTCGCTGTCGATGCCTCATCGTCTATGCTTATCTCGGCGTCGGCGAAGTTGTTATGAATCTCGAAGTCGAGGTTGTTGTTGTTGGTGCAGATCTCGGAGTCGACGTGGTTGTCGATATGAGTTTCAGGTTCGTCGAAGTCGCTGAGGAGATCCCGCAGTCGAAACTATCCTCGAGTGGGAGATCCAGCTCGGGATCGTTTGTGCGATATGCTGATTCGGCCTCCTCGCCCTGGAGTTCTTCAATGAGCTCGCGCATCTCTCGTGTGGACATGGTTGTTGCAGACAAACAAGCTTGGAGGGTCGACGATGGTATGGACACAGTTGAGGGATCCGCAGTCGAAGGAGCCGCAACCGATGGAGCCTCGGGTGCGGAAGTCGCGAGTTGGCGTGGATCCGTCAAGTCCTGCACACCAAGCTTGTTGACGAAAAAATTGAACGAACCAACGGTTAAACCCAAACCTGACTCGAGATCGGAGAAGGCCTCCTGGAATCCTGGCGAGTGTGGCTCGAAATCCATCAGAGGATCCGATGTGCTTTTTGCGGGTGAAGCTGGCGTGTTGCCGTTTGTTGAGTGAACCGGCGAGTTTCCGTGTGCCGCCTGAGTCGGCGAGTTCTGGTTTGTTGATGCAGCCGGCGAGTTGCCGTTTGTAGATCCGATCGGCGAGTTCTGGTTTGTTGATGCAGCTGGCGAGTTGCCGTTTGTAGATCCGATCGGCGAGTCGCCGTTTTCCGATGAAACCGAAGAAACCGCGAGTCCAGCACTATTCTTTCCCACAGACGGCGCCAATTGACGAGGTGTACCCTCATCAAATCCCATGGTTAAGGACCTAGGGTTAAGATTATGGGGAGAGAACGTGGTAGTACTGGTAGTTTCGTCGGCTGACAAGCAGAGGCAAAGATTTACCCAGGTTCAGGCCCCTCGGGTGGAGGTAAAGACCCTACTTCCTGCTTGTCTGGTATTGATTGTGGATAAGGATGGCGATGGGTAGGGTATGGGGCGGGTAGACCAATACCATACCCATACCCGTGTAGTCAATGGGTATAAAATTCTACCCATACCCGTACCCACGGGTATAAAACTTTACCCGTACCCATACCCGACGGATACCCATACCCGTTGGGTACCCAACGGGTAGATCAAATAGTACACAAGTTACTCATAATTTTACATTCATCGGTAAATTTTTTGATAAAAGAAAAACATTTATCTCAACTCAATAACATATATTTGAGTACGTGACAATTATGTCAACTCAAATTGACAATTGATGACAACTTCACATAGATTCACAAACTCACAAGAATAAATGTTAGACTCCACGGGTAAGATATATAAACGGGCATGGTATGGGTATACCCACGGTACAAAGTTATACCCGTACCCTACCCACGACTTAAAGGGTAGGGTACGGGTACTACCCATAGATATAAAATTGTATCCATACCCTACCATGCGGGTACGGTCCCCGCAGTTACCCGTACCCATGGTAAAATTGCCATCCTTAATTGTGGATTATGCGATTACAGGGGAGCTCTGGCGAGATGACAATCTCGCAGGAGCTTTGGTGGTTCGAGTATGGCTTGGTCCCAGATCGGTACCCCTCCCAGCCTTTAAATAGGCTGGGTCTCGGGAGTTTGTAACCGACCTAGTTTACACGTAAGGAAAGTCTAAACCGACTATGCCTATGTCTAATCTTGGAGGGTACTCCATCTTCTTGGGCCTCTTGCTTTGGGCTTCGAGTAGTCTCTTTGCTATTGGGCCTCTAGTCGTCACGTGCACCAGGTACCCTCATGGTAGGGTACCCGAGATGTATACCCATGTCATGCGGCGTCATTCTCCACGAATAACATGGACTTGTGCACGATGTCTAGCGGGATCAGGTCGTCCTCTGCAGGCCATATGCGGCCGCAGATCCCTTCTCGTAGGCCCTCTCCCTGGCAACATCCAGCCCTCGGAGAAGGTGGAACATGCACCTGTGTACCAATGCAGGGGGCTGAGCGGCTCAAGAGGGCTCCTATCGACGCAGACGAAGGAGGGCAGCGGCGCCGAGCTCATCGAGGATGACGAAGACCGATGGGTCGAGGGCAGTGTAGATCGACCACTAATGAGACTCAATTGGATCTCCGATGAGACAGATCCTACGATAGAGGATGAAATAGCAATCGATAAAGGAAAACGTCAATACATCGGAAACCAAAAAGAAGCAATGGGCGCAACTCACGTGGGGTGTAGCATTCTTCACCACCTCGAGAGCATTCGGGTCTTTGATTCTCATTGTCGCGTTCTTGTTGCATTAGCCGTGTCATCAGTGTGTGGGTTGGCTTGGTAGTATCGGTTTTCCGGTCATGATTTGGAATGCCGTTGAACGAAAATCTAAGGACACACCAAAATTCGTCAAATCTAAATATATGGTGATCACCTTATTCGGACTATATTTTACACAAAATTCTTCATTCCAATTTGATCACCTTATATTTTCTTTTTGTTTAGAAATTTGTCTGAATATAGTCTGTATTTTTCGAGATAAATATATTTCGGTACAAACCGAATTTTCGCTCAAATTTTGAACCATGGTTTCAGTAATCTATGCCATTAATGCATTTTAGTAAATGAAACATACAAAGTTTTTGTCTCGGTTTAAAAATATATATTAAGGAAATGTTGGTCATACGTGCTCTACTCCACTCCACTGATTGGTATGAATTGCACAGTACGCAGGCGATAAAGGTAAAATTATTAAGAGGAAGCAGTTTCTACCAATATGTTAATTACTCTGAGATTTGCTAAGACCGACCCTGGACGGTCTCCTCTCTCCCGCAAGAAGAGAAAGGCGATTTGTGCGCCCCCTCGCTGCTCCCACCTCGCCGCCGCGGATCCGCGTGATTCCTCGCCTCCGTCGGCCGCTCCGGCGGCGGAGGTCGGGGAATCGCCGGATCCCGGTGTGTACATAGTGTAGGTAGTAGTTGGGACCCAGCCGGCGGCGTCTTGGTGGTGGAGAACTCGTCGGTGCTGCGTTTGCGGATGGCGCTCGTCCCCTCCGGCAGTGGAGCTTCTCGGAGCTCCAAGGCGGAGCGCCGTCCTCTCCCTCGTGCTCGTGGCCCTCTGGGGTCGCCGTGTGCGGGGATCCCCCCTCCAGATCTGCTTGCGGTGGATCTGGTTGACTCCTTCGATGCAGGTGATGATGGCACGAGCGGCGGCGCCGATGGAGCAAGCTGGAGGCCTCTCGGGGTTCGAGTTTCGAAGACTTCCCGTCCGCTTGGGGCTCCTTCCGATCCAAGGTGTCAAGGAAGTTGCGGCGGCGGCGCGTCATCGATGCGGTTTCTTCTCCGGCGACGTCGATGCAGGAAGATCTGTGTGTAATCTCCATCTCTTGTTTGATACTCGATGTAATCTTCGCCTGTATCCTCGCAAAAGAAAATATGTTAATTACTCTGTACTCCACAAACATACGGGAACTTGACCGAACAACAAAGTCGTTGGTCTCTACCATTGAAATCCGGTCAGTGTGTGTGCGTCACTGTCGCTCCCGAGCTCGGCTAGTTCCTCCTCCCTTCCTTCCTTCCGCATGCTCATCCCCTCTCCCCCTCCACGACGGCCAACCCCAATTCACATCCTCAATTACCTCTCCACGCTCCAATCAATCAACCGGAGAAGAGACAAGACGCCATGAGAAGAAGGGAAGCCGATCTGCACGGCCGCCGCTAGCTTCGTCGCTGCATCCTCCACCAGGAGTCCGTGCTCTTGTTTCTTCCAAGAAACATGCGGTCTTTACGGGGAGGAGATCTCGCCCTCCTCTCGTGCTGGTTCTTGGTCCTCCCTTTGCTGTCCCATGGCGCAGACATGCCCCCGGGCTCGTCGATCACGCCGGCCAACTCGGCCTCCTGGTCGTCGCCCAACTCCACCTTCTCCCTCGCCTTCGCGCCGTCCACGGCCTCCCCGTCCCTCTTCGTCGCCGCGGTCTCCTACGCCGGCGGCGTCCCCATCTGGTCCGCGGGCGCCGGCGCGGCCGTCGACTCGGGGGGCTCGCTCCGCCTCTCCTCTACCGGTGACCTGCAGCTGGTCAACGGCTCCGGCGCCGTGCTCTGGTCCTCAAACACCGCCGGCCTCGGCGTCGCCAACGCGTCGCTCCAGGAGAGCGGCAACCTCGTGCTCAAGAACTCCACGGGCGGCGCCGTCTGGCAGTCCTTCGACCACCCCACGGACACCGTGGTCATGTCGCAGAGCTTCACCTCCGGCATGAACCTCACCTCCGGCCCCTACGTCTTCGCCGTCGACAGGGCCACCGGCAACCTCACGCTCCGGTGGGCCCGCGCCGGCGCCGCCACCATCACCTACTTCAACAAAGGCTACAACTCCACCTTCACCGCCAACAGGACGCTCAGCTCCCCCACGCTCATCATGCAGACCAACGGCATCGTCTCGCTCACCGACGGCACGCTCACCACCCCCGTTGTCGTCGCGTACAGCAGCAACTACGGCGAGAGCGGCGACATGATGCGCTTCGTGCGCCTCGACCCGGACGGCAACTTCCGCGCCTACAGCGCTGCCCGCGGCAGTGGCACGGCGGCGGAGCAGTGGTCGGCCGTGGCGGACCAGTGCCAGGTGTTCGGCTACTGCGGCAACATGGGCGTGTGCGGCTACAACGGCACGTCGCCGGTGTGCGGGTGCCCGTCGCTCAACTTCCAGTTCACCGACCCGTCCAACCCGCGAAACGGCTGCACGCGCAAGGTCGAACTCGCCAACTGCCCCGGCAACTCCACCATGCTCGAGCTCGACAACACGCAGTTCCTCACCTACACGCCCGAGATCACCACGGAGCAGTTCTTCGTCGGCATCACCGCCTGCCGCCTCAACTGCCTTTCCGGCACCTCATGCGTCGCCTCCACCGCGCTCGCCGACGGCTCCGGCCTCTGCTTCCTCAAGGTCTCCACCTTCGTCAGCGCCTACCAATCCGCCTCGCTCCCCAGCACGTCCTTTGTCAAGGTCTGCTTCCCCGGCATGCCCAACCCGCCCGTCAGCACCGCCGGCGGCTCTTCGTCGGGGTCCTCCGGCCTCCGCGCGTGGGTCGTCGTCCTGGTCGTCCTCGGCGTGGTCTCCGGGCTGGTCCTCGGCGAGTGGGTGCTCTGGTGGGTGTTCTGCCGGAACAGCCCAAAGTATGGCGCGGCGTCGGCGCAGTACGCGCTGCTGGAGTACGCGTCCGGCGCGCCTGTGCAGTTCTCGTACCGCGATCTGCAGCGCTCCACGAAGGGGTTCAAGGAGAAGCTGGGCGCCGGCGGGTTTGGCACCGTGTACCGCGGCGTGCTGGCGAACCGGACGGTGGTGGCAGTGAAGCAGCTGGAGGGGATCGAGCAGGGTGAGAAGCAGTTCCGGATGGAGGTGGCCACCATCAGCAGCACGCACCACCTCAACCTGGTCCGCCTCATCGGCTTCTGCTCCGAGGGCCGGCACCGGCTGCTGGTCTACGAGTTCATGAAGAACGGCTCGCTCGACTCCTTCCTCTTCCGCGCCCCCGGCGGCGGTGACGCCCCCGCGAAGACGATGCCGTGGTCCACGCGGTTCGCGGTGGCCGTGGGCACGGCGCGCGGCATCACGTACCTGCACGAGGAGTGCCGCGACGTGATCGTGCACTGCGACATCAAGCCGGAGAACATCCTCCTCGACGAGCAGCACAACGCCAAGGTGTCCGACTTCGGCCTGGCCAAGCTGATCAACCCCAAGGACCACCGGCACCGCACGCTCACCAGCGTGCGCGGCACGCGAGGGTACCTGGCGCCGGAGTGGCTGGCCAACCTCCCCATCACGGTCAAGTCAGACGTGTACAGCTACGGGATGGTCCTGCTGGAGACCATCGGTGGGCGCCGCAACTTCGACATCGCCGAGGACACGGACCGGAAGAAGTTCTCGGTGTGGGCCTACGAGGAGTACGAGAAGGGAAACGTGGCCAGCATCCTCGACAAGCGGCTCGCCGAGGCGGATGTCGACATGGTCCAGGCGGAGCGCGCGCTGCAGGTGAGCTTCTGGTGCATCCAGGAGCAGCCGTCGCAGCGGCCCACCATGGGGAAGGTGGTGCAGATGCTGGAAGGGATCATGGACCTCGAGAGGCCGCCGCCGCCCAAGTCGTCCGACAGCTTCCTGACGGTGACCACGGCCACCAGCGGCGTCAGCAGCAGCATGGCGTCCACGTTCGCCTCGTCGTCGGCTGCGGCCCCTGCGCCGCCCATGCCTTCGCCGAATGTGGAGCAGGATGAGATCGCGGTGGGGCGGTCGGCGTCCGCCAGGACCCGCGAGATCGCGTCGATCCCGCTGCGCTCGTCGGAGCCGTACATGACAATGTAATGGCTGTGCTGATCCTCGCCTGATCATGGAAACCTCTCGCAGATCATCTGGCAAGTAGGGAATTGATAGGCTGCTCGATGGTCTGGTTGGTTCTGTTCTGGTGGAGCATGAAAGCAGCAGCCTCACTGAAACAGAGTGTTCTTCAGCTGCCTGTGAGATTTTCAAACACATGCATACTTTGTAATATGAAGTTTGTATGTGCCTGACGAGTAGCCAAAAATACCCGCGATTTGTAAGTAGCAGAACTAGACCAGGCTCGATACGCGTCGCAAATTGTACAAATAATTCGGACCGATGCAAATTGTACCGTAGCATGGATGGCAAATTAGTTCAGATGTACTAGTAGAATTTTGGTTTTTTGAGATGATTTCAGATGCTGAAATTTGGTTTTTGAGATGATTTCAGATGCAGAAATTTGTGTTTGAGATGATTTCAGATGCAGAACTGGTGATGCTGGACTCCACATCTGCATTGGCAATGCTTGATGCAGAACTCCAACTTGTCATGAGTGGCATGGCACCGGCTGACCGGCAATTTGCAACACCAGATGGATAGAACGTGCTCCATGAACATTTTTTTTGGTTTAATGCTGGGGAGCCGGATCAAGTAGCACCACGATGCTGGATCGATCATGTGGCGTTTTTTGTGGTCATCACTGGTAGTCAGGTAGTGGTAGATGCCCCTGCCTTCATGCATTTGCGTCCCGGCCATGTGACACACTCCTGTGTTTTTTTTTTTTTTTTTGCGAGTGACACACTCCTGTGTTGGGTTTATGAGGCCGCAGCTGTTCTTTGTACGGCAAGTTCTTACAGTAGCAGCAGCCACTGGAGCAAGTTGTCCTGCCCAGATCCAATGTATATATCTCTATAGTTGCTCGATCATCCAGTTCAAAGAAGAAATTGTTTGCTTGATTATAGATACCAATAACATAATGGTCAAAAAGTTACATCAGTACAAATTGGTTTCGTAGTGTAGTGGTTAGCACTCCAGACTTTGAATCTGGCGACCTGGGTTCGAATCCCGGCGAGACCTCTTTTTTTCCTTCCATTTTTAGCGCCTGCGCTGTCTGTCACTCCGAATTAGTATTCGCTTATTACTCTCGTTAACTAACGCACACACGTATCACAACAGCTATGTTTGTCATCACCAGTAACATCACCGCACCGCACGCTCGCATTTAGACTAAGATCATGTGGACTCCAACAGAGTCCTACTTTTCAGCGACAGAAACGGAGCACCGTACGTCTCCTCCAGCTAAGGGTCAACGCCTCAGCGAAGGAAAATCCTTAGGGTGTAAACGGATCGGATCGGATTTTGTCTCTACCATATCCTTTATCATATTTTTTTTTGGATTCGGATCGGATCGAATAATGAACGGTTGCGGATTCGGGGACGGATAGATATAATCACAGATTTGGAACGGAAACGGAGCGGATTCGGGGCGGAAAAAAATTAGTCGGATCGATATGCGCAATGTATATCATCAACCCACATAACCAAAAACAATAGCTCAACAAGCGTAATAATCTAACAAAGTTGTACTCTATTAGTTTAGACAAATAGAACTAACTACAAATTGTGCTCCACAAATGAACTTCACAACTCACTAACTACAAATTGTGCTCTATTAGTTTAGACATTTCGGTAGAAAATCGGATTATTCGGATTATAACCATCGGATAATCCTAATTAATATTCGGATAATTCATATTCGGATGGTATTTTACATACCGTATCCGGGTGTTCAGTTCGGAATCGGATATCCTTATCCGACAGATTCTTTGGAACCGGATATGGATTCTTTAAAACGGATTCGGCGACGGATTCGGTACGGAAATTATCCCATCCGTTTACACCCTACCTAGGTAGGCAGGAACGCACAAAATAGAAGGGGAAAAAACGCTGTTCTTCAACGCTCGTGGGCTTGAAGAAGTCAATCAATCCACCAACAGCCATAAACCGGCGATTCAGGAGAACCCATCCTCTCTTCTACCAATTCCACAAATCAATTTGACCGCGACAAGGAAGATGACAGTTGTACAGACACCTGGAAGTCATACAAAAAGACAGACAGACCTTTTCTCTTGACAATGAGAAAGGAGGGTAAAAAGAGACCATAAAACTGTGGAAAACTTTGGCCGAATGAGTTTTTTTTCGAGGAAGATGGCCGAATGAGTTTTTTTTTTTCGAGGAAGATGGCCGAATGAGTTAATTTAGTTAGTTGTTTTCGTCGTGGGAAAAACTTGGTGTTCCAGCTTCCAGGCAGGAAAAACTTGGCCAATGCATTACCTTTTTAATCATTATGTACACAGTTTACATCTCCAGAAGGTTGGAATCAGGAGGTGAGACTGGACCGGTCCTCGAGTTCAGTATTCAACCCAGTTGACGTCCAGATCCTTGAGCTTCAGGAGCCACTTCTGCCCATCCAAAGGGGCACCTGGCTTGTCCGGTTTGCTCGTTGGGTGCTTGGCAGTCACTGCGGGCGCGGACTCGGGCTGCCTCTCGCTGTCGGAGTCCACCGTCTGCTTCCGAGGCCGTCTTGGTTCGAGGGAGAGGAGCCGAGAGACCTCCTGTATGCCGCCCCATTTCTCCAGCGCCCGAGCAATGTCGTATCGCCCTGACAATGATGATAAAGTGTGGAGAACGTTTAGAAAGGAAGTCTTGCAATTCTGGTGGCACTAGCATGATAGAGACCCACGCCACATGGATACTGCTATCATCAATCTGGGATCTGACATATATGAAATCATGATGAGACTGGTATATGGTCAACTCCTGAAGCCATCAGTTATAACTTATGCGTCTGGCTTCATCATGGACCAAAGACAACCAACAATGATTGCACAAAACTAAAGATATTTGGTATTAACAAGTGAGCGGCCTCAGGTATCTCAGGGAACACTAACATGGACAAAGGGAACTGGTGGCATTAGCATGATAGAAACCCACGCCCCGTATGAAATCATGAGTGGGACTGGTATGTTGTCAGAATGTATATCCACTGATTTTAGCTTATCCACCTGGCTTGATCATGGACCTAAACCAATCAACAAAGATTGCAGAAAACTAAAGATAGTTGGTTCTAAATGGTGAGTTGTTTCAGGTATGTTCGGCAACACTAGCGTGGTAAAATTGTGCCGAACATAATTCAGTTTCTAGTCTGACTGCTATGTGCCGAACAAAGATTGTGATTAGACTGGTATGTGGTGAGTTGTTTCTAGTTTGACCATATAAAAGTTTGTTTGAATGAGTTTGCCATAAAAAAAGATACATCGGCTAATAACATATCCAAATAGATAGGCAGCTGCAATCAACATCACTAAGAAAAATGGGCAATACTTGGTCTAAAGTCTAAACAAAGGTACCTGCCCTCTCAAAAGACTTTCTGCTTGGCATGTAAGAAGGGTCCATCCCCCAGTTTTTCTGGAATCTCCTGATCTATAAATAATAATCATTCTGAACGTTAACGTATGACCACAAGCTGGACATGTAATAAATAAATAAAACACAGACATAATACAATATTTTATGACATACAACAAATGGAGCGCTTGTTGTCATTTCCCTTGCTAGCAATCTCACGAGGTAATTTTTTAAAAAAAACTTGTGGACAAGATATGGTACATGGTTGAAGATAAGAAAACACGATGCTATTAACCTTGCACTGGAATCCGCAACTTGAAAGAAGAGGGGAGGAGGGAAAACGATGTCTTACCTCTTCTTGCAAGTTCTCCAGATTATCCCAATAACCTCTTGGTTTCCGATTTTTATAAGAAAGGGCAAGATTCATTATGCTGGCAATCTTCCTGAAGCCACCCATTCGTGTTATTGCCTTCTCGATATCAACTCTTCCGTGTGTCCGAAGATGTTTTCTCTTAGGCATGAAGCCCTTCTGACCATGTTTTGCAATGAAACTACCAAGTTCAGATTTGAGAACCTCGATGTCCCTTTGCAGGCCTGGAACTTTTGGTCTCTGCTTCGTAGAACTTGAAGAGCACTCTACACATGCTTGCTCTGATTGCCATGTGTCTGTGTCCTCAATTGCAACAGTATCTGGATTGGTTGGAGCATGAGAGTGAATTGCGGAATTACCTCTCTCAGCTTTCGCCTTTTCAACATAATCACGGATTGCACATAAATTTGATGGAAGATCTTCGTATATGACCTGAAAATGATAAAATGGAACATTGTGGTTTAGTTTATCAAAGCCCAAAGATGATTAAATTTCACAACAAGTCAGAGTACATTAATGGTAAGAAGATGATACGTGAACCATGATCTGCTTTTATTGAGACGAATGGAATATTACGAAAAATTAGTCACACGCTCTCTTTGCTTACAGTGCAGTCATAAGTCTCAGTGTCCTTCTAAATGATGCCATACTAAGTACATGACCTACAAAAATATGGCGGTAGAACTTTGTTATTACGTTCAGTATGGCGTTTGCTAAGTGAGTGTACCTTGTAGGCTAGTAACAAGAATGTCATTAAAACTAATTATTTGGATGCCTGAGACTCAGTGTCCTCCTATGTTTGTAGCTAGCAAGCTAAATTAGGAAAAATAGTCACTTGAAGATTCTTAAGGTATAACCTAATATTTAATTACTATTTTTTAGGGAATGAAATATTAATTCTTGTTCTTGAGAGAGCCAAATGTGATTTAGTAATGATAGTGGATACAACCTTATACTGATTCAGAGTATAGAGATCCATTCAGTTCATCATTTGTCAGGAATAAGCCTGGGACTGTAGCTGATGGATGAGAGAACATAAATGGGTAGTTTTCCTTTTCTTTCTGTGGATTGTAATGGACATTATAGTTAATCGATAAAGCTCCGGCTTTCCTTCAAATATAAAATAAATGGGTAAAAGAATAAAAGGTAAAATCTGTCACATAAGCATGATAGCATATTGAGCAATATGATACATCTACAAGAAGGTTACTTGCGAAACTTAGCCACAGATAACAAATACCAGCCACGGTATATTTAGTTATAGACCCCAGGGCCAAAGTTATGGAAGAGCGAGTATAGTTCTTTCCTCAAAGAAATAATATACAAGATCTAGCCATCTGGGGCTCACCAAATCCTTTTTCGGTTCATAACAATAAGGTGTATATCAGTGGAAAAATGTTACTTAAATAAGTTGTGGATACCTCTTCGAGGATAGACTCTGAGAGGAAGGTATCCTTATGCATCTTGGTCTCGACCATATACTTCAGCAGCGTGTGCTGATCTCCAAGCTGTTCGAGGCGCCATTTTCCTTTAAATGAGTAGAAATCCCCCTCGACTTGCTCAAAGCAGATTTCACGTTCGAGTTTCTCACGAAGATCCATAACAACACGGGCATGGAGAACCATATAGAGTAGACCTTTGCAGCCCTCCTAGAAAAAACAAATCTGAGATGTTGCAGAACTAAACTGAACATCAGATACAGCATTAAAATAACTCCTACCTGTAATATGCGAACCTTGTTATTATCACGAAGAATAATCCGACTAATGGCCAGGTTTGGTATAACCCTACGAGATTGCTATATTAGATCATAGCCGTGTAATGAAAGTAGACTAAGTGAACTCAAAATAATGCAGAAAGATAAAACTACTTACTCAGGTAACTTCTCATATGCTGTGAGTACATCCCATACTTCTCGAACTGGTGCCTTCATGGTGATACTTGCAACAACACACCTGTGGGCCCCTTCATGTTCCTTCACCCAATCCATTCCACGAGAGAAGCCAATTTTCTTAGTATGCTTCCCGTGAAATTTAAGACTCCAAGGGAAATTATTTGATATGTCTAAGCTTAGTCAATTACCAAGAGGCCATCAAATCGTCGAAGATGGATCTCGTCTACCACACAAGGCCTATCAAGCCTGCAGACACTTCCGTATACACCCCATTTGCTATTCAACTCAGGAGGAGGTGGCGAAGCAAGCACACCACTAAGACTGGAAGAGGAAGGTGCTTCTTTGAATTTACTAGAAGAAATGTCATCATTCTCAACTGTTGCGCTACGGAAGTTAAGAGGCTTGGATTCTGCACCGGTAAATTTTGTAGGTCCAAACTTATGGTTTTCTAAATACATTTTTTCAGATCTGAAAGCCAAGGCTGTAAGATTCACAGGAAGATCCGACCTTATAATCCTCTCAAGAAATATTGCTGGGAAATTAAATCTAGGTATCACATTAACTTCATACAGCAAAATTGCACTGGCAGACCTGTTACAAAACAAAACAGAGGTCATATAAAACTTAAGAACATAAATTTCTTTCTGCTAGCTAAAAGCGTAGACCAAGGGGAACTCTAAGGATCCCTGAAATTTTAAAATATTTCTACACCAGGGCATCAAGCGGTAGCAAGGTAACCCACTATCAAGCAAATAAGCTAGATGCTCATCAAAATGCACATGACAAGATACAAAAATGACAACAACATGCCCACCTTGGACCAGATCTGACAGACCATTTTCCTTCGAACTTCTTAAAGTCACCATCGACCATGGAGAAGTGGAGCTCTCGCCCATCAACCTGCACGACAATTGTTACCACACAATTGAGTAAGTAAGGCTACTCGACATAACTAGGAAATGAGGGGATACCATTCATGCCTAAACGCTATCAGAAAATCCTGACCAAAATGCATTAACTAGCGAGGGCAGAATCAACTGATCATGTACATATCCCACACATTCAGGCAAAGCAAACATACAACATTTTTAACTGACATTTCATTTTGCCTTGCGGTTCAGTATCAATGAGGAAAATGTACTAGTAACGCCTGAATTGTGCTTAAGTTCATTGCAATGACAGAACATGCTGGCCAAAATGCATTCAGTAGTGAGGACCAAAACCAACCGAGCATGTACAGATGCTCCCATACATTCAGGCATATCAGTGACATGCCTCGCGAATCACGATCCAATATGAATGAGGAAAATGCACTAGCGAAGCCTTGATTGTGAGCTAACTTCATTGCATTCTAAAGGAATTACTAGTATGAAAATTCTGGCGAACACTAGACGTACAGCATCCGGGACCTCCCGGAGATCCAGCACGACGCGCGCCTCGATGTGCCAGTAGAGCGCCTGCTGCAGCCCCCTCTGCTCCAGCCATATCCTGCCGTCGTGCGGGCACGGGATCCTCCCACTGCAGGCGCAAAATTCGAGTCCCCCAAAATTAAACCCCACGAATCCTCCTGCTCTCAGACAGACGCGCGGCGCCCCGAACCGAAGGAAAGCTGAGAAGAAACGCGGACCTGTGGACGAGGTTGGGGACGAACTCGGCGAGGCGCTCGTAGTCGGTGATGATGCGCCAGACGGTGTCGACGTCGGCGGCCACCGCGACGGAGGCGAACACCCGCCGCTCCCGCCACGACACCACGTCGACGTCGCACTGGACGCTCGGACCCGCGCGGCCCCTGCGGGCGCCGCCGCCGCCGCGGTAAGGTTGCTGGTCGGCGCCCCAGTGGTCGCCCGTGGCGGCGGCCGCGGCGGCGACCGCGCGGTGGTGCCGCGAGAGCAGCGGCGGCGCGCGAGGGGTGCCAGGGCTGTTCGGGATCCGCGGGAGGAATGCGGCGGCCGGGGTGGGGGCGGGGGAGACGAGAACCCGCATGGCTCCCCGGCGTAGGTGCCGGCGAAGTGGGGGACTAGCTACGGGGGGAGAGCTCACTCCAGCCGTTCGAGCGGGTGTGGGGAGGTGGAGCTCGAGGAGCCAGGGACGATTAGCTGGGCCCGCCGTGTCGGTCTCGGATAGTGATTCTGCCGCGGCGATGTGTGGCGAGGAGGCGACGAAGCACCGTCTACTGCCACTTGTGTGGCGACTGGCTCGGTTGAATCCGCGGTGGGGTCGGGATTGTGTTCGGGTGGGGCCCACAGGTCTGACGTGGCTAGCCGCGGGAGAAACATCCGCGCGGCTCTCAAGTCCGCGAAGCTAGAATAAAAAGTCCGCGGGATCACTGTTGCAGCAATCCCCAGCAACATGGGCAGGTGGGCGAAACTGCCAACTGGAAAAAAATACCAGGAAACCCATACAAACAAGCTACGGCAGATCACACATTTCATAGGATAAAGCCAGATGATATGGACACTGGTATCTGAGGCCTGAGGGATCAAATCGAATGCATATCCTAACAACCACCAGGAGGTCTGACTTTATTTAGCATCATCATCTTCTTGTTATATTTATCCATTCTCACCGGCTGTTTGTCGGAGAAAAAGACTACTAGCTTAGAACACATATTACAGCCAGACTAACCCATACTAGTTTGAAGTTTGAACTACACATTTCAGAATAACACTGCAGCTACAGCCAACAGCCTACAAGTTTGTAAAAGACCTGCTGCCTAGGAAAATAGAGATTTCTTTTCGCCCATTGCGTAGGATATGATGTTCTTCTTCAGGGGTGATATGAACTGGGCACCATGGAAGGCGGCGGCCCTCAGGACGTTCAGGGGTCCGAAATCGACAGAGTACATCTTCTGGAAGCCATCTAGAACTGCCGCCATCGCAACATTCGCAGCCTTCCGGTCCTTCTCATACCGACTTAACAGAGAAAGCTGGCAAGTGGGAAAAGGTTCTGTGAGTTTGCTACGGATGATAAACACAGTGTTGGTTATACTAGACTAGCTACAATATGCAAACTGATATGCACTGCACCCAAATAAAGATGATTAAGCTGCTTAATGACCAGCTCTACAGTTTTTGCCTGCACTCAGTTACTAGGTTTGCTTCCTAAATGATAGTAGCAATAGTTGATCAAAGAAGCTAGGATATTGGTATCTGGAAATATCTAACCAAAACACAACATTATTAGGTACTTAGTTTATTCAGAAAAGGTACTTACATCTCCAATATCAGCACCAACAGAAACTCCTTCAGAAATAACGTTTGCTAAGGCAGCTGCATCTCCAAAACCCAAATTTACACCTTGGCCGGCCAAGGGGTGGACTGTATGAGCAGCATCACCAACTAGTGCTAGCCCTTTTGAAACATAATCATGAGAGTGCATCAGTGAGAGTGGAAATGCCATTCTGTCAGAGATCAGTCTAATCGCTTTTGGTGGCACTTCAAAGCATTCTTTTGTAGACGATGCAGTATCTCCAATGCCAGAAAATAACCTTTCCATGTATTGGTCAAGGCTACTAGAGTTGGGATGCGGGCCATAACCAAAATCCAAGGCATGGTTCACCGACTTCAAAAAATCTTCAGAGCTGGTGGACTTGTGGCGTGATGCCTCCTCTGGGCTCATTGTCCACACTATATTGCTGAAGTTGTCACCTATTGGAAGTAGGGCAATTGGACCAGAAGGGAGAAACCTCTGCCATGCACAGTCATTCTCTGCAACATGCTCCACTGTACATATGATCGCACTCTGAGGATAACTCCAGCCAGATGTTTTTATGCCTGCAGTCTGCCTTACATTGGACTTGGAACCATCAGCTCCTACCTGTGACGACAAGTTTACATAGGCGATTGAAGGCAATGAAGAGATACAAAAGTTTAAATGAATGGAGAAGCAGATAGAGGAACTTACCACCAACTTTGCATATAAAGTCTGTCCATCACTTAGGTCAAGTTTAACCAAATTGCTACGACGTAATTCCTCTGAAGTATGACAGGTGGAATCTGCCTCAGTTGATGGTGACTTCAGTCCTGCTGCTCCCCGTCTGCTCTTTGATGGGAAAGCAAGAGATACCAATCGAGTAGAGTAAATCATCTTTTCAATGTCTTCCTTTTGCTCCTGATAAGATAAACATAGGTATCAAAATAAGGTCACTATTTCGATGGAAAAGAAGTCTGCTTACAAAATAAACACATCAGCTGGCTGCAAAACACCAAACCATGAATTTCTACGAGTTATGCTCTTTGAGACTTTTATGATATGTGAGATCATTTTATTCTTCACGAATAAGACTATTAACATCACAAAAAGAGTAGTGTGCTTCATGAGCAGCAGTTCTAACAAAAACATAGTGTCAGTAACAAGGTATTGTGTGCAGCTAATAAATGTGATCATCGGAATTAGGTGGCATAAATACAAGTACATTGGTTTATTATTCAAAAATCTCTTGTACAAGCCTTAGTTTGCTCACTTGAACACGCGGACTGTAAGGTTATAAATTATTCAGCAAATTTGTAAACTAGGAAGCAGACCATTTAGTGTAGTAATTAGATGAGTTCAAACGTCAGAACTAACATCTAGATCCGAATCAAAATCATACAGAGTTTACAGAAAAACACAAACCTGTAAACGTAACAAAAGCGAGTTGCAAAGCACCTTGTTCTCCACCACACATCTAAACAATGCAAAAAAGCAAAATGTTATCAATGAACCTGCAATTTTTTTGGATCAGGTAATTACAGCAGCTTCTCTTTAAACATACCCAAGATGTTCTTTGCACACATCTCTCGCATTGTACCTTGTGTATCCTAGTCCAGTGTAATCCCATACCTGCATGTAATAATTAGTGCAAATTGCAATCAGTACTTATGCTGAACACCAACTATCTAAGCACGAAACTCTTGCTCTCGTTGTGTGCCAGAGCGGCAAATAAGAAACTGTTTCTGTGATTGCTTCGAAGTGCAAGAAATAAGAGGACCTGACCAAATGCAAAAGAGTCAAGTGATAATGCCTGCACATATGGTTGGATAGTTTCCGTACAAGGACCACACAACAATAGCCTAATATGCATAAATTAAACCATATAATAAGTAATATCGAATAGCTAAGCTTCACGTGATCTATATCAAACAGATGAGATGGGTAAGATAAAACACATGCAGAGTAAGGTTGGTGTCACTATCTTTCATGTTCCATACTTCCATTAGGGAATTGAGTGGGAATACTTTGAAAATGTGAAGTATAAATTGCATGCTACATTCGTATAGAGATTGATTCATTAGTTTATGCAACTTGGTTCAGTGAGATAAATGCATGAACGAGGAAACATACTACAAGAAGCATCAGTGATTTGTTCAAAGTCTGATCAAGCACAAGCAGTCGTACAGAAAAAACTAATCACCATACATACGAAATGATTGCATGTCATCACCTGCATTTTACCAAAGAAAGCATGTCTTTGCTTTTGAATATGCTCCCACGCACCGATATCTGAGAAATGACACAGTACAAGTAAGAAAAATATGTCCTGTTATGCAATATAATCACTAGTAGCTAAACAAGAAGTAGCTGCAAGCAGATGATAACGAATGTTTTAAGATGTTATAAACCTCTGAAACTACATGTTGTCAAGTTTCCTGTTTTCACTCTCAGTATGCAGAAGTGCAGCAAATCCAATCAAACTTGTGAAAAGAAACAACTGGTCACAACAGAAAAGGACTGCTGGGCATACATAGATCAGCAGGGTTGGCTGTACCCACGTGGTTGTGCTTATTTGACATAAGTTTCAGGTTATTACTCACTTGACAAGAAATGAGCTCAGCTGAATACTGTGTTATGATTTGTGCTAGGCGCATATCAATTACCTAACTTTGCAATGCAGAAGGTTATGACTGACTTGGTTTAAGGTTGTAGGAAAAATCTCGTGTAAGCATAAATGGTTCTTCAGATCTACTTAGAAACAGCTGCCAACCGAACAAAAGGGTTCGACCTTTCTGTATTATCACCAATGACATACTAAGCACCTTTCATTCAAAATATGGATACATGGCAGACAAATCCAGAATTCTTCTTCATCAGCATCCATTTTAGGTTTAAATCTTACCTCTGAAGAAGGAAATGGTTGCAGGGGTAACGGTGCTGACCCTTGAATCAGGTATACCATCTTTCTTCAGATAACCTCTTGACTTCAATGCAGGATTGCTATCGATGATGGCGACTCGCAGATGTTTGGTCAATGGCATATTAGCTGCATGTAGGATAAACAACCGCGTGAGAAACTCGAGAGTATATACATACTAGGACTGTCAAATTCATACACAATGTGTTTTTATGCAGACATCAAACTCCAGTCAAGTACACAAAGGCAGCAATACCTACACAGTGCACATGCAACGGCCAAGCCGACCATGCCGCCACCGACGATAGCCACGTCGAGCTCATCTACCCCAGCGTTGACGCCACGAAGCTGCTCCGCCCGAGACTAGATGTACACGGATACAAATCACCAACAAGAGCGTCGATCAATCCAAAGTATCTAAGTCCTACGGGGACACGCACAGCCAATTCATGGAGGGAAAAGGTACCTGCGTCTCTGTTTCCCCCAACGGCGCGCCGGAGAAGGCCCTCGCGTTCGGCCGGATCTGATTCGCCGCCGCGCTGCATCTGGTTTGGGGCACAGTGGCAGGACGCGGAAGGAGTGAGCCAGGCAGGGGCAGAACAAACGGCGGATCGAGAGGAGGGGAGGGAGTGGGGCGCACCTAGTCCTGCGTAGCAGGGAGTGGGCGGCGGCGGAGGCGCGCGCCGGCGTCATCGGCGACGACGAGGGACGGAGACGCCTGGCCTGGGCCCGCGAGCGGCGTGGTTTGGGTCCGAGCCCGAGGCCCTGCGCTCCTGCCAGACCAGGTGTGCGGTCGCACCGAGCCCGAGCCGAACCCGAACCTGGAACCAGGACCCAACCGAACCGAGCGGCGCGGCACGCACGCCCTCGATGTAGAGCAGAGCAGAGCAGAGAACACATTTGCAAATTGCATCATCGCCGTTGTCTTTGACAAGGATTCTTCTCTCCCACTTAAGCCGGTCAAGATTGCATTGTTGGTATGGAGAATTTGGTTTTCTATGTGTTCGGCTCAAAATCTTAAAAAGAAAAGTTTTCGGCTCTCGGTAAACATGTCCCATGAAAATCTTTGTGACTCCCATTATCGTGCCTATACATTTCATCACACTATCATATGATCACCATATGTAAACTTTGTGAAAAATCATCTACTACTTCCTCTGTTTCAATTAAATGTCGCAGTTATACTAAATCCGTGACACTTAATACAAAACACACGGAGTATTGAAATGGGAGTTGGTGATGGAGGTACATAGCTCAACACTCAATATTCATCATTGGACGCATCCAAATCGTTTGATTTGCATATTATCTCACATGTGATCCACAACCGAAAAGGATAAGATCTAAAAAAAACATCATACATATGAAAATCACGCTAGTAGATGCCCAATGAAAGGGATAATTAATTATTCTTTCCTAATTAATCCAACATCATGCAACAAAAAAATAGATAGAGATGATTAGTTAGGCCTTTTCCTTCTCTTCTCTCTGCAACGTATTCTATGCATCCGATACATGGTGTATTCGTGTATCATATGACCCTCTGATCCATATCGTTGCGCTACATAAAGTTGCGACTAAAATGTAGTTGCACGTCGATACGTCCCAAAAGTATTTATAATTTTGATTGATATGTTCTATTATTATATCATTGTTATTTATTTTTATCATAGTTTTACATCATTTTATATATTTTTCTTGGATTAACCTATTAATTCAGTTCATCATGAGCCCCAATGAAAATGCTTACATTCTAGAGGAAAGAGAACACATCATGAGGGGATGAAAGCAAGGCCGAGGAATGATTTGTATGTATTTTCGATGGTTTTTATGATGTGGATGAACTAGGTGATATTTTGGGTCCGGAATTGGTGTTTACAATGACATACTTTTTGTTTTGTGCCTAGGTGTGGTATGGTTGAAGTTTACTTATCTAATTTTTGGTAGCAGGATTTGATGTTGGCGGTGGTGTCGTGGTGGTGTCACGGCAGATGCCATGGGGATGGCTTAAGTGTGGGCTCGCTTGGGCGTTGGGGGAACCGGGGAGGGTTTGCGCGCTCACGAAGCACGCATGAAGAATCAGCAAGAAGTCGCAAGAACCAGCAAGAACAAAGCAAACCAAGAACAGCAAAGAACACCACGATGTACCCTGCTTCGGGGCCCTCTTGTGGAGGTAACACCCCTACTGCAGCTCTAGCCTACTCTCTTATATCTCAAGTGTTTACAAGTACAGAGCGCTCCTTGAGCTGTATGATGAACAATGGAGTGAGCTCCAGGTAGAAGATGAAGCTTGGGGGAAATGATGCTCACAATGGTCGATCCTCTCTCCTCTGTTGCCCGTCCCTCGCACTGGAGGATGTGGTAGCTCATTTATACACAAACCGAATTACTATTCTGCCCCTGGCTCCATGAGACAATGGCATTGCCAAGAGGAAAAGGACAAGCCTCTGCCTCCTGTCAATCCAACGGCTGGACTGTCAGGCCCTAGCAGGCCTATCTTGCTACTTTGGGCAATGGCAGGTGTAGCCCACCGGGTCTCGGTCATATCCTTTTTCCCGAATTGGCCGAGTCAGCTCCTAGGTTGCTGCGCTCCCAGGAATCCCGTGACCTGACCTGGCCGTCAAGTCCCTAACAGGCCTATCTTGCCACTTAGGGCAATGGCAGGCGTAGCCCCCGGGCCTCGGTCATATCCTCTTTCCCGAATTGATCAAGTCAGCGCCTAGGGCCTTGCGACCCGGAAAACCTGCGACTTGACCCGGCTGTCTTCTCAGCCTCTGGCAGGAGACCTGCAGGATCCGTGAACCTTTCTGACATTACTTGGCCCTTGTGCAATATCCGGATTACCTTATCCGAGTCCTTCCTCCAACCCGGCTACCTTATCCGGGTCCTTCCTGGCCAACCCGGCTACCTTATCCGGATCCTTCCTGACCAACCCGGCTAACTTAGCCGACACTTCTTAATCTGATCCGGTTTGTCTTTACCGGATCCTCTCTGGCGTCTTATCGCACTAGCTTGATCATGCGCCAACCGACTCTCACGAGAGATCCGGCCCAAGTGACCCGGCTATATGTTGATCCGGCTAGCTCTTTGCAACACTTAACACCACATCTTTGCCCTACCCGGGGGCAGCCCCCCGACAGTAGTCCCCGAAGCTGGTGCGGTTCTACAGCCTCGGCTGAAGAGCCGTAGCAGGTTAAAAATTAACATCACTAACCGAATCATACATCATACAATCTTGTCTCAGGATTTCCCGGGATACTTGGCAGTGAATCTCTGCGTAAAGCCCCATAATCCGGATCTCTGATCTGACATGCCACTGACAGCACATCATCCGGATTCTCCGGGTACTCGAGTGCATTTGACCAAACGACCGCGTCTTCTCGTTTTCTCCGTTGACCGGCACACAGGATCCGTGCAACTGCTTCCAATTCTATGGCCCAACATGTGTTTGGAACACACGGCCACAGATGTGGCCACAGAGTTCCAGGATGCAGTTACCGTGCGACGCTCCGAAAACCGCGCAGTAGTGCTTGGGCGCTATAAATAGGGGTGCGGTGGTTTCTCTTCTTCTCCGCTCGTTCCCCACTCCACGAACACCATCTGCGCCGCCGTCCTCGCCACAATCTCGCCCTTCCAAACTCGCCGCGCCGGAGACATTCAACGCACCGGAGGAAAACGACCGGGGCCGCGCACCGTGCCCAGCGCCGCCGTTTCTCCGCTGGGCTCCTTCCCCGTCGCGTCACCACCGTGAGTTTTCTTTTTCTCCGGCCATGGCGAACTCGAGGAGTTCATATCCCACGGGAAACTCGCATGTGTTTCTTGTGGATTTATCCGCATCTTAGTCCGTCGCCAAGCCTCAGTGCATCTAGAAGATCTCCTGTCTAGATTTTGCACTACACTGCCCTAGTTTTGTTTGCCACCGTATGAGCAGTTCGACCATGTTTTTACCCGTAATTTTCTTTCTTTTTTACCACCGCTGTAGATCTTCCAAACCCTAGAAACCCGCGGAAAGATGTTTGCGATTTCCAACCGCATCACCTTCCCTACTGGACCCGGTTAACCTACCCGGGATAAGATTAGCCGAGTTACCTTAGATCTGATTCGGTTTCAATGTTATCCGACTCTTCTTTGGTGTCATGGATTCCGAATCTCCTAATCCGGTTATCTGCCTTTTTACTGCAGAACTGAGTCGGTTATGGCCAAACTTCCTCCCGGCAGATGGGAGGGATCTGATGTTACCCGGAATGATTTGGAATGGCTACGAGCCACCCGGCGTATAACGCCGCAAGTTATATGCCGCAGACCCGGAAAAGAACTCGCACCGGCCCCCCGAACCCGGTGAGCGCGTGGTATTCATAGCGCATTTCGAGCGCGGGTTCGGATTGCCTGCTAGTGACTTCTTCCGGGCCTTTCTGGACTTTTTCGGACTACAACTTCACCACCTCCCGGCGAACGCCTTCGTCTCTTTATCAGCTTTCACTTCCTTCTGCGAAGGCTATCTCGGCCTCTGGCCGAGTGTGGATATATGGGCCAAATACTTCCACCTCCGCAAGCATACCATTCCAGGTACCAAGCCGAAACAACTGACTGCTTGCGGCTCGGTTAGCATCACGCCAAGGCAGGGATCCATCTTTCCCCGTGTCACTGGCCTAGACACGGTCAAGAAGTGGCAAAGGACCTTCCTTTATGTGAAGAGTGCTGAGGGCCATGATGCCCTCAATCTGCCCGAGTTCAGGATGGAGCCGCCCACAGCCGAACTGAACTTCGGTTACAATCCGGCTGAAACAATTGCTGAACTTCAGACAGTGCATACCACTCTGGAGGATTTTTTGAAGAATGGTATGATCTCTGACGACCTCCTCCGGACCTTCATCTCTCGCCGGGTCAGCCCTCTTCAAAGGCGTGATCACAAGATATGTCACATGCGTGGCGCACTAGATCCTACCCGGATCAGCAAGCACGAGCTTGACAAAGCTTCCGTCTTCAGACGGGTAAACGCCATTGCTGCCAATGAGATGTCGGATAAATGGCGGTGGGGTGTAAAGCCATTCTACCGGGAAAAACTTCCTCCACAGGTTAGCTCACCACTCTCCGAATCCAATCTTACTTCATCTGAATAACCCCGGCCTGATCCGGATTCGCATTATCTTTTTTGTAGCTGTTTGATCGTCAACTTACTGAAGACGGAGATCTCTCCACCAAGGCATGGACACCGGATCTTAGCCCGCCGCGCGAGGGCGAAGAGGATCCGGATACGGATGACTATTTGCCAATTCCCCGTGCCAAGCCAGTCCGCAAGGGTAAGCAATCAGACATTCACCATATTTCCGACGAGGAAGATGAAGATTGCTGCCTCTTAGAACCCATCGACGCTATTCCGATTTCATGGAAACCACCTCCTTGTGTTCCAGCCAAACAAGATACTGAAGAGGCCTCTCGGAAACGCGCTGAGGCGCCCGAAACAGATGCCCCACAGACAAAAAGAAGAAAGAAGTCCGGCGACAAGCCGAATCGCGTCAAGCCGATGCCTACCACCAAGGGGTAATACTGACTTAACTTTATTTGCTTTCTTCCTCTGTTAACCGAGTCATATATATCCGAGTTAACTGTCTGCTTTGCTTTATGCAGTGATGTCCTCATCACCGCGCAGACTCATTCCTCCATTTCTTCTCCCATTCCTCCACTGGATACGGCCATGGAAACCCAGTCTCCTGACCGAACTGCCACCTCACCGACGCGTGTCACAACTGCCAATATTCCTCAGCCGACTCCCATCTCAGAGCCGGTTATTGACTTGGAGAGTGAGGAAACCTCGGCTCCATCCGAGATTCAAGTTGGCCACGCCCTCTCAAGGAGCTGGAGAAGGAAAAGGCCAAGACATCGGCTACGCCCTTGCCTAAGCCGGATCCTCGCCCTACTCCCGCAGCGCAAACCCTGCTGAATCAAGAGCAGCAGAAGAAGAAAAAGCAGAAGCAGCAACAGCAACAGCAAGTTTCCGAGAAGCAGCACAAGGAGCCACATCCGAAGCAGACTCCGGGTGCGTCACCGCAACCCAAGCCGACTCAAGGTGCCTCTGGCACAACTCCAACCACCTCGGATAAGCAGGTGGTTGCTAGCAAGAAGGTTTCTGCCGCCCCATCAGCGATTCGATTCGGCCAGTCCGTGTCGAATCCGCGCCCTCCGAGCAGCGATAAGCTCGAGTCCGCCAAGCAATTCATTGAAGCTTGGAATGATGCTGACTTTGCCAAGGCTTCTCTACTTCAGCGCCACATCCGGCTGGGCCTAGTCGGATGTTTCAATCATTACACTCTGTACAGACCTCGGTCACTGAAGCTAACCGGGTGTTCGAGGTAAATTTTCCGAACCTTGCTTTTATTTCAACATGATCAAACAGTACTATACCCAGTCCCCGAGATTCGGGTCGAACGACTGATACTCCTCCGAGTAAGAAAGTCATTCGGCTTGAATCTCTAAAAAATTATCATGAATGTTGCCTTAACCGAGGACACCGTGGGACTTCCAGTCCCCGAGTCTCTTTTCCAACTGATTCGGTTAATCTCGGGCCAGTCCCCGAGATTCTTCTGACGCCGTTTGCCTGTTTTCTTTCAGGAAACCATGACCGCTCGCGGCAAGCTCTTTAAGCAGCTCGCCCATCAGCACCAGAAGCTCCAAACTTCCTTCGATGGGCTCTGTCTTGAAATGGACAAGAAAGAAGAAGAGCACAAGCGCGCCTTATCCGAGGAAAAATCAGAAGTGACTCGGCTCCAGCGAGAGCTTGACCGAGTTGAAAAAGTGAAGAACAAGGTTAAAGGAGAGCGGGATACGCTGAAGCGTGAAAAAGACACTATCCAGAAGGAGCGGGATACTTTCAAAGCCGGACTTGAGAAGCGGGCCAAACTGGACCAGCAAATTCAAACGACCATTGCCGAATCTGAAGCCGAAGTCAAAGCGGCTAAAGAAGAACTGAGTGCTCACAAAGCGGCCAGTGCGAAATGGCTTGCTGCACTTGCTAGCCTTAACGATGACATGGATCGTAAGTTCACCGAATCCCCTTTTTTCTTTCTGCTCTTAACCGATACATATGCTTGTGTTCCTTCTCGCTGAACTCAGTATTAGCTTATTTGTTTGTAGGAGAGTTTACCAGCATCCGGCTTCAAGCCGCCAGGGCTGTGAGAGACGCCCGAGCTGAGAGAGCTAAATTAACCGAGGCTCCCTACCAGAGACATGGGACATCGAAGATCATATTACAGCACTTAAGGCTCGGATTGCTCCTCTGAAGGATTCCCATATTGGTCTGCTTAATGCAAGTCTCAAGGCTCACCGAATCTTGTTTCCTGAAGCGCGGCAAGTTGTGCCTGCGGAGGAGCTGATCAGAGACCTGGACCAAGCGATGACCGGTTACAGCAGTGGAGGTCTTCATCCGCCCGCGCTGGTGCTGACGCAGCTTTACTATTCATCATGTCCTGGTATGAGCTAATTGACCTTGCCAAAGTGCGCTCATTTCGCGAAGGTTCTCCATGGGCTACAGACCCTACCCGGATCAAGATCCGTGAAGAAGCCGCCAACTTCATGGCCGAATTTGCACGCACCAAGCATCTTGATCTGGAGGCTCCGGTCTACTCGATGGAGAAGACTGAAGAAGAGGAATCGGACGATGCCTCCGCAGAAGAATATGCCGACTCTGAGGGCGAGTCTGATGAAGAAGAAGAATCCAGCAAGGTACCAGCCTCCGACTCGGCCAAGCTCACCGAACAAACTCCAACCGAGTCTCCTGTGATTCCAGCCACTAACTTGACTGTGATTACTAAACAGGCTTCACCTGATCCGGATATTTCCGAATCCGCCCATCCTTCAAGCTCTCCAGTCAAGATTACTTCCGAAGTGCCACCATCTTCTGAGTCTGCTCCAGCAACAGAACCTCCCGTAACCGCGTCCACTTCAACCGAAGCACCCGTAGCTGAAGCCCGTGCCCCCGAAGCTCCGCTAACCGAGGCTCCTACCACAGAAGTTCCGCAACCGAAACTCCTATGACCGAGTCTGCCGCGACCGAGTCCGCTGCACCCTGAAGTACTTAACAAAAACATTAAATCCCCGGTATGCCGGGAGCAGATGTAATAGACTATTTTAAGTTCTTTCGAGACTATGCTTATCATGCTTAACGCGATCCGGACAAGGTTTATGTTGGATCATCTTAAACCGAGTCCCCGAGTCTGTTTTCTTGTTTACTACTTTTGCCAAATCTTTGCTCTTGTCTACCTCTTTGGGTGTTTTGACAGTCGAGTCACAAGATAGGAATCATAGCATACAATACTTGAAACATGCGAGTTGTGGTTTAGAATCATTCAACATAAACGAAAAAATAAATAACAGGGGTTAGTAAACGACATGTGCCGAATCGGTTTTGGACCGAGTCCCCGAGTCCATTTTCATGTTTCCCATATTCCTCATCTCTGCTCTTGACTACCATTTTGGTGTTTGTCAGTCGAGTCACGAGATCAACAACACAACATACATTACTTGAATTTTGGGACGGGGTTCAAAGCGATTCGGCACACGAACGGTAACAAAAAACAGTAAAAAACACATGCATACGAACAGTCCCCGAGTCCAGACTCGGATTGCTGCGATTTCATTTATGATAAATTGAAATACATACATTGCGCCCTTAAGAGTAAAAGGGTCGAAGCAGAGCTACATTCCAGGTCGCTTGGTTTCTTGTCCGGGTCTGTCCAGGCCATCCTCCCTTGGTTCCTGTACATCTATAAGTAGTACGAGTCATTGTGCATAGCCCTGCTCACAATGAATGGTCCCTCCCATGGAGGTGACAATTTGTGTCGGCCTTTGCTGCGCTGCACCAGCCTCAGCACTAGATCACCCTCATGAAACACTCGAGGACTGATTTTCGGCTATGATAACGCCTGAGATTTTGCTGGTATATTGCTGTCCGAGACAGGGCCAACTCTCTTGCTTCCTCTAGCAGATCCACTGCATCTTCCCGGGCCTCTTTTGCCTCGGTTTCAGTGTACATTGCCACCCTTGGTGCATCATATTCTATGTCAGTGGGTAGGACAGCTTCTGCCCCATAAACCAGAAAGAATGGCGTAGCCTGTTGACCGATTCGGTGTAGTCCTTAGACCCCATAGAACTGATGGAATTTCATCTATCCAGCACCCCGGAGTTTTCAACAATGGTTCAATGAGACGAGCCTTGATGCCGGCTAACACTAGAGCATTTGATCTTTCCACTTGTCCATTGGACTCTGGATGTGCCACTGAGGCTATGTCTAACCGGATCCCCTTATCCATGCAGAATCGGGCAAACTCTCCGACAGCAAAGTTCGTGCCGTTATCCGAGATGATGCTATGAGGGTATCCGTATCTCAAAATGATTTCTTTCAAGAAGGTTACAGCCGAACGGCCATCCACTTTCCGGATTGGTTTCACCTCTATCCACTTGGTGAACTTATCCACCATCACCAGCATATGTGTCATGTTGCCCCTAGCCGGCTTGAAATCTCCCACCATATCCAAACACCACACAGCAAATGGCCAAGTAATAGGAATTGTCTTCAGTGCCGATGCGGGTAAGTGTGTTTGCTTAGCAAATCTCTGGCATCCTTCACATCTGCGGACTATGTCCTCCGCATCTGCATGAGCAGTGGGCCAATAAAATCCATGCCGGAACACTTTAGCCACCAGGGCTCTTGTACTGCAATGATGTCCACATTCACCTTGGTGTATCTCTAGGAGCATCTCCTTGCCCTCTGCTGGCTCCACGCAGCGCTGCAACACCTCGGTTACACTTCTTTTGTATAACTCCTTGTTGATGATGGTATAAGCCTTGGATCTCCTCTGGACACGCCTAGCCTTGGTTTCATCGCTTGGCAAGCTTCCTTCCTCGATGAATTTCATGATCTCTTCAGCCCACTCTGGTACTGGATGCAAAGGGAACAAGTGCTCATTTTCTTCCACAGGTTTGGCCGCCATTATTTCTTCTATCAGCTTCTGTCCATTCCCCACAATCCGGTTAGCATCATCTTCATCTCTGCTCCTCTTTCCCAAGACTCGGTTAGCATTTTCCGAATCTGTGTGAGCAGTCCCCGAGTCCGGGCATGCAGTCCCCGGGTCTTCCTCGATATACTCAACATCAACATTCATAGGAATAGCTTCGGATTCTTGCTTGGGAATAAAAATCGACTCGGAATCAGGCGAAGGTTTGATTGAAGGGACCCTTAGATGATTCAAGGATATTCCGGGTGGGATTGCCTCCCTAGACGACCCGAGTTTTGACAGAACATCTGCAGCTTGGTTTTCCAGCCGAGGTATATGCTTGTACTCACAGCCTTCAAAAAATCCCGAAATTTTCTGAACATGAAACCGATACAGTGCCATATTGGCATCAAGAGCATCCCAATTTCCAGAAGATTGCTGCACGACCAAATCCGAATCACCGAAACATTCAATCCGGCGAACGCCGATGTCCCGAGCCACATTAAGCCCATGGATCAGTGCCTCATACTCGGCTACATTGTTTGACGCTGAGAAATGAATCTGCAATACATATCGCAATTGATCCTGTTTTGGTGATGTGAGCACCACCCCAGCACCTAGCCCGATTTTGCATTTGGAACCGTCAAAGTGCAACCTCCAGTAATTGTAATCCGGTTTAGGTGGTTCATATTGCATCTCAGCCCAGTCACAAAGGAAATCCGGCAAAGCCTGAGACTTGATAGCATCTCTTCTCTCATAATGCGGTGTGTAAGGAGACACTTCTATCGCCCATTTGGCAACTCGGCCAGTTGCATCTTTGCACCCAATGATCTCCGCAATTGGAGCTTCACACACCACTGTAATCGGATGCTCTTGGAAGTAATGTTTCAACTTCTTGACCGCCAGGTACACACCATATGTCATCTTTTGGTAGTGAGGATAATTTTGCTTCGAAGTTGAGATCACCTCACTCAAATAGTACACCGGCCTCTGCACGGATTTGCCCTCTTCTTCTCTTTCTACCACAATAACCACACTTACGACCCGGTTAGTGGCCGCAATGTAAAGTAGCATTGGCTCATTCGGCAAAGGTGACGCCAGAATTGGTGCAGTGGACAACATCTTTTTTAATTCGTTGAAAGCCGAATCTGCTTGCGGGGTCCACGTGAACCCGGTGCTCTTTTTCATCAACTGATACAAGGGCAAGGCTTTTTCTCCTAGCCGACTCACAAACCGACTCAACGAGGCTAAACACCCGGTGAATTTTTGTACATCTTTCAGACATTTTGGCAGTTTCATTCTTTCTATGGCTCGGATCTTAGCCGGATTCACCTCAATACCTCGGCTCGATACAAGGAAACCGAGCAACTTTCCAGCCGGGACACCAAAAGTGCATTTATCCGGATTCAATTTCAAACGATATTTTCTTAAGTTCACAAATGTTTCCTCGAGATCCTCGAGGAGAGTGTGCTTTTCTTTAGTTTTGATGACGATATCATCGACATACACCTGCACATTTTTGCCCATTTGGGAGTGTAAGCATTTCTGCATACATCTCTGATAAGTTGCACCGGCATTTCTCAAACCGAAACACATGACACGATAGCAATACGCCCCGTACGGGGTAATAAAAGCAGTCTTTATTTGATCTTTAGGGTTCAGTGGTATCTGGTGAAAACCAGAGTACGCATCAATGAAAGACAACAACTCACACCCAGCAGTGGAATCGATCACTTGATCAATCCGAGGTAAAGGAAATGGATCCTTCGGGCATGCCTTGTTCAGATTGGTGAAGTCGATGCACATACGCCACACCTTGACCACAGCTGGTTCGTCCTTCTTCTTCTCTACCAGAACCGGATTGGATATCCAGTCTGGATGCAACACCTCCATAATAAATCCGGCTGCAAGCAGCTTAGCCAGCTCATCAAGCACCACTTTTCTTCGATCATCTGAGAGACGCCGAGTCGGTTGCCTCACCGGTTTTACATCCGGCCTGACAAATAAAGAGTGCTCTGCCAACTCCCTCGGAACACCAGGCAGGTCCTTAGCCGACCATGCAAAGATATCCCGATTCTCACGGAGGAAGTGACAGAGCGCGCTTTCCTATTTCTCATCCAGCCCGGCACCAATGATGGCCATGCGCTCCGGGTTCTCCGGGTCAATGGGGATCTTCTTCGTCTCCTTGGGCACCTCAAATGTTGCACCCGCATCCGGATTGGTCATGGCCAGCACGCCTAACTGAGCCGACTTCGCCATTGCCACCACCTCGTGCATCTTGCTCTTTTCAGCTTGTATCACCAGTGATTCGGCTAAGTTAGAACCAACTGTAGCACACTGTATGGAACTGCTGGTATCACTGCATTCACCTCCTTTGCTCTTCTCAACTGACTTTTCTTGTCAGTTGGCTCGGTCACGAAAACCACATAACTCTGATGTGCTTCCTTGTAATCATTTCCAGGGTATCCACCTTGCCTACTTGGGCCAACATCATTGTCATTGCCTCCCATGTTCACCAGGTTAACCGGCTTCGTTGCTGCTGGCCTCGGAGCTCCAGCGTTCACCGGGGTTGCATTGGCTCCGGTTAAAGGCATACTCGGCCTAAAATTCGGTCTAGGAGCTCCTCTCTGAGGTGGTCCTCTCTGACCCTCCGCCTGAATGCGATGATGCCAGCTACAATTCCGAGTTGAATGATTGGCCGGCTTGCGTGGATCTGTTGTGTGATAGCAGCAAGGCCCATCCAATCTGGACTCAAAAGTCAGAGGTGGACTTGGTCCCTCCCACACTTTCTTCGGCCAAGTACCTTGATTCGGCCTCCAAGCCGGACCATCAGTTTTTTGCCTCTGGCTATCTCCCGCTCCGGGTTGGTCCATGTTTACCGCAGCAACTTGATCAGAACCGTATCTGTAATCCGGATCTCTCCTCTTGTAACCGAATTCATGTCGGTCACTGGGCCTTAATGGTCCAACTCGGTTATTAACCGGTTGCCTCCTGTTTGCTCCCACTGCATCCAATGCGGGCTGTGTTGGATCACCCAGTGCATACGTGTCTGCTATCCGGATCATATCTGCCAGGGTTTTTGGCATATCTCTTTGGAGTTTCTGCCAAAGTGGGGTACCATGCCTGCATCCCTGCGCAAACCATGAAATGGCCTGCTCCTCTACTACACCTTCGCAAGAATTGCGCATGTTGCTCCACCGAGTCAAATACTCTCGGTCTGTCTCCCTCTCTTCCTGCTTGCATGCAGCCAGGAGCTGAGGTCGGTTTGGCCTCTTGTAGGTGCTGGAGAAGTTGCTGTTAAACGCCTGTTCCAAATCCATCCAACAATTGATACTACCCGGCGGCAAGTTATTCAACCAGATCCGGGCTGGACCTTCTAACATATGCGGGAGATACCGGACCGCCCATCGGCGATTGCCCCCCGCAATGTGCACTGATGATACATAGTCCGTCAGCCAATCCTGTGGCTTGGTGCTGCCATTATACGGCTTCGTGTTGCGGCCGAGCTGGAACAACGGCACACTTGGCTCATTCATTATCCGAGGTCCAAAGCATGGTGGACCCGGTGGGCCTTGCTCTTCCAGCTTCTCGGACTGGTAGATTCTGTCCAACTTGAGACGCTGATCGTCCGGATCCAACATCCGAGGCCCCAGTCTCGACGCCAGTGCATTGTCATACGTCTGGTATCCGGCTCGCGCCATAGCCGAATTGCCATCGTCATAGCGGTAGCCCACCTGGCCACCACTTTGCTGCTGCACCTGTGCCATCATCTGCTGTCCGGGATGGCGTGGTGGTTGACCTCGGCCAGCCGAATTTCCCCTTCCGGCACCCAGATTGCCTTGACCACCACTGTTTCTGCTTTGTCCGCCTCTTCCTTGAGCTGCTAGCTGCTTGCCCGCATATACGGCATCATAGGTTTGCAGCTGCTTGCTCTTACCCGAGTTCACACTTGGGGATCGGTCAACTACAACATGCGGAGATGACGCCTGGCCCTTAGACTTCTGGCTAGCAGCCTTAACCGACACCACTACACGGGAACCACCAGCATCCGGATTAGCTTTCCAGTAGGCTTCATTCTGCCTGTTGCACACATCTACAAGCTCATTGACTCTCTCCGCCTGCTTGCGCCAAGCATCCCCGGTTAATGTACTTAATTCGGCTCGCGCTGCCGCTGCAGCCCTAAGATTCTTAGCCGGGGAGCTATATACCGGCTTGCCTGTGCCGAATCTATGACTAGTAGCCTTACTTGAGCTCGATCTTGCAGCTCTGGCTAACTCGTCATTGAGGTCCTTACCCCTGTTACGCAACTCGGCTTTCTTGCGTGAGCGATGCACTACAGGAGTAAAACCATCTGTGATTCCATTAGCCGCATTGTACTCTCTCATATCCCTATCAAAGGCTTGCCTAGACTCCACCACTAACCGGGCTTCTTTTTGCAACCTCAGGCGCTCTGCCTCTAGCTGAGCTACAGTGAGTTCTACATCTGCCCCAGGTGCCACTGGCCGAGCTAATTTCTCCAAGACATCTTCTAAAGGAGCCTCCCTACTCGACATGCCAAGCGGGCCAACAGGATCTGGTCTCTCCTTTGGGAACTTAGCTGTCCGAGTCGGCTTGCCAACCGGATCAACTGGCGTGGCCAGCTCCTCGGGCATGCTTTTGCTGGTATCTCCTTTGCCAGCTGCTGCACTTGGCCCGGTCATCATCACCTCCACGCTACTCCCGGGGCGAGCGCTACGCCATCCGAGAGCTGCGCGGAAAGAGGGAGGATCCGCAGCCACGAGCACCTGCGCCGGGTACTCGCGGACAGGCTCGGTGGCGACGTAGGTAACGAAGCTGCCGAGCGTCATGAGGAAACCGTCAGCGGGGAAGGGCTTGTCGGTGAAGCACCCCGCGTTGTCGCTGATGAAGTTGAACTCGCCGATCTTGCAAACGAGCCCAGAGAGGACCCGCTCGCCGGAGCCAGCGACGGTGCCCGTCCGGATGGAAACCCCAGCCAACGCCGCCGCTCGCCCCACGGTGGGCGCCAACTGTCGTGGTGGTGTCACGGCAGATGCCATGGGGATGGCTTAAGTGTGGGCTCGCTTGGGCGTTGGGGGAACCGGGGAGGGTTTGCGCGCTCACGAAGCACGCATGAAGAATCAGCAAGAAGTCGCAAGAACCAGCAAGAACAAAGCAAACCAAGAACAGCAAAGAACACCACGATGTACCCTGCTTCGGGGCCCTCTTGTGGAGGTAACACCCCTACTGCAGCTCTAGCCTACTCTCTTATATCTCAAGTGTTTACAAGTACAGTGCGCTCCTTGAGCTGTATGATGAACAATGGAGTGAGCTCCAGGTAGAAGATGAAGCTTGGGGGGAAATGATGCTCACAATGGTCGATCCTCTCTCCTCTGTTGCCCGTCCCTCGCACTGGAGGATGTGGTAGCTCATTTATACACAAACCGAATTACTATTCTGCCCCTGGCTCCATGAGACAATGGCATTGCCAAGAGGAAAAGGACAAGCCTCTGCCTCCTGTCAATCCAACGGCTGGACTGTCAGGCCCTAGCAGGCCTATCTTGCTACTTTGGGCAATGGCAGGTGTAGCCCACCGGGTCTCGGTCATATCCTTTTTCCCGAATTGGCCGAGTCAGCTCCTAGGTTGCTGCGCTCCCAGGAATCCCGTGACCTGACCTGGCCGTCAAGTCCCTAACAGGCCTATCTTGCCACTTAGGGCAATGGCAGGCGTAGCCCCCGGGCCTCGGTCATATCCTCTTTCCCGAATTGATCAAGTCAGCGCCTAGGGCCTTGCGACCCGGAAAACCTGCGACTTGACCCGGCCGTCTTCTCAGCCTCTGGCAGGAGACCTGCAGGATCCGTGAACCTTTCTGACATTACTTGGCCCTTGTGCAATATCCGGATTACCTTATCCGAGTCCTTCCTGTCCAACCCGGCTACCTTATCCGGGTCCTTCCTAGCCAACCCGGCTACCTTATCCGGATCCTTCCTGACCAACAGGCTAACTTAGCCAACACTTCTTAATCTGATCCGGTTTATCTTTACCGGATCCTCTCTGGCGTCTTATCGCACTAGCTTGATCATGCGCCAACCGACTCTCACGAGAGATCCGGCCCAAGTGACCCGGCTATATGTTGATCCGGCTAGCTCTTTGCAACACTTAACACCACATCTTTGCCCTACCCGGGGCAGCCCCCGACAGGTGGTTATTTGTTTTATCGAGAAAATAGGTGAAAATGAACAAGGACATCTGTTTGGGTATTGCCGGGGTATACCCAATTTGTGTCGGGCATGTGTACGACACCCTAAACCGGACACATTTTTTAGTGTGTCGGACAAATTTGGAAGGTGTCCCGGGAGATGCTCTTAGCCTGGATGGGTCGCTGTCATGTGGGCCATGAGCTAATACTACTCTATCAGTACACTTGTTTCTTTGCGAGTATACTCTATCAGTACACTTAATGCTTCATGCCACGGTGGCGGTAAATCCATGCATGCACGGACGTAGGCTAGAGTATTTTTTGCCTAATCTGGCCCTTTTGCCGAACTAATGACGTATCTGGCCGCTCCCGGGAACTAATTGCAAATCTGGCCCCCCGAGGTCGGCGCCAACGCAAATGGAGCCGACCTTGTGTAGGTCGGCGAAATGCCATTTCGCCGACCTACACAAGGTCGGCTCCATTTGCGTTGGCGCCGACCTCATGGGTCAGATTTGCAAATTTTGGTTGGCGCCGAACTGCACAAGTTCGGCTCCATTTGCGTTGGCGCCGACCTCAGAGGCCAGATTTGCAATTAGTTCCCGGGAGCGGCCAGATACGTCATTAGTTCGGCAAAAAGGCCAGATTTGGCAAAAAATACTAGGCTAGAGCACCTCATGCATGCATGTTTGCTACAATTAACGAGCTATATTTAATTAGCCCATCATTGGTTTTTTAATCTTACCGCCTAACCCATGCATAATCCATGCATGCACGTGTGATTGTAGCTGGATGTAATATTCCATGATATCTATACCATATAAGGTAGCTAGCTTAGTAACACATCCAGATTTAGCAGCTATTGGTTTCCATGTATACTATTATTATCTCCCTCTTGTGAAATGTTTTGTATATGATTTGGCATATATTTTAGTACGATGTGACCGTATTTTATATGGTTATAGGGTAAATTCGCAAAACAAAAAAATGGTTGTAGGATTTTTCCCGCCGGTTGATATTTTTTGAAAGTCAATATAAGACCACTTCCGTTAGTAGCTCCCCCGCTGGCCCCAAACCTACCACCGAGGCACGTGATAAAAAAATGAAGATCATAACCATGAAAAAATAGACACATTTAAACTACACACCAAAGGTTGGAATCCCAAACCCCATTAACCACTTTCCTCGAGTCCATAACATGTTTATATAACCTGAACCTGAAGAAATCATGGTTGCCGCAATGTGCGAACACATAGCAGAAAAAATTGCATGACTACACCATAAGTCCATAACAAACCCACAAGCAAAAACCATACATCACATCCCGTCCCAAGCACCATGGAAAAGGTGGTCCTTATCATCTCCTTCGTCTCCGCCCCTCCCCCTCACCCCACCACCCAACTGCCCTCGCCATCTATGTTAGCCAAATATACAAGGGTCATTGTGAAGAACACCCCCCAAAGCCCTACCACGCAAGAACGAAAGAAGAAAGCTCGACCGCATCCCCGAGCGAAATGTGGAGGAAGCCTTGATGGACCATCATCCGCCAGTGGGAGCCAAGGTGACGACGCCTCCACGACAACACATAATTAACGTCCTAAATTCAGTTACCACTGTCCTAAATTCAGGTCAGACTTGACAGAGTGCTAGTCACTCGAGCTGCAGAAAGGAACGGAGTGATGATAGCCTTATCACGTCATACAGAAGATTAGCAATTTATTAAGTCACCCAGTTTTTTATATTAAATAGAGCAGCAATATATTCACAAAACAAATCTAGTTTTCTAGTGCTACCCTTTCTACTTTACTTGTGATGAATCCTGAACCTGGATTTGAAACTATCAAAGAATTATGTTCAGTAAAGGGGAAAAGGAACCAAAAGTGCTAAACTCAGTACATGATTCTCTTGAATTTTGGACCATGGAAATAACAACACGCTGCCATGCTAGGAACTTCCGAACTTGTAAAGAAAAGAGCTCAAAATTCCAAGGCTACTTAAGGCAGTAGAGTATCAGCTTGTAAAGATGAATCCATCGCAGTATGATCCCCAGGCTCCGGTGGGTTGTTCCCGGAGTGGATGGCCGACGCCCCACGACTGGTAATTGGTGCCCCCTCATCTCGATTTGAATATATTATCTTAAATATCTTGCTTGCTTATAACATACAATATGAAAGAATGGTATTAAGAGGATTAAAAGACAGGGCAATGAATCCCATTTATGAGTCAATAGAAACCATCAACACCCGGACCTCTAAAACAAAATGTGTGACAAAAAACTTTGTACGAGTGAAACAAGAGAAACATACAATGCGAGGTTCTGAGACAGCTTTCCAAATATGTGCGGTTTGTATGACTGAAACAAGAGGCACATACAACAGCAACTAACTTGAACAATTCAGAATAGTAAGATACTGGGGACTTCACGTCATCAGCTAACTTTGGCTGAAAAAAATGTGCACCTTCTACTGCAGACTACAGGTAAAGTGCATGACATACGACATGTAAGGAAAATAATAACAATCGGTAGTCTCGAACAACAAATATAATCCCTACTCAGGCTGAACAACCAAAAACTATATAAAATAGAGATTTCAGAATCCACTACATATAACAAGGGAAAGAAAAACATGGACAGCAACTATGTTAGATGTTAGCTTAGAACTTGTTTGCTTAGTATAATGTATCTGAATAAAATAGTGAATTACCGGCTAAAAAAATAAGTAAGTCAAGAACAACTAAAAAAAATATACCTCGACCAAGGCATCAGGTCGGACTCAAAAGGAAATGATGTTTTCTCGAGAATAAAAACGTGGGCAACCACAATACGTAAACTAATTGGTTCACACATGGAAGCGTTTTCTTTTTGGATCTTCCATAGTGTACTGTTAATACAAGCATTCACCTCTGTTCTTTTCGGTATCTTGTTAATAGGGTCTTCCATATAAGGAACAGACTGAACAGATTTGGCAAGGGAAGCCGTCTACACACGACAAATATATCTGGATCAACAAATAAACAATATCCAAAATGAAAAGAAGCAAGTTTCACCTATCTAACCTGGGGAAAAAAGGAAAATACAGTTTGCATCCTTCATGTTTAATTTTGATAACATAAACTATTGTAGGAGGTCAGCAACTGAAGCTAACAACTTTGATAGATTGTTGTAGAATGATAATAAAGATTTAACAGGCTTGTTACATAATAGAGAACCCAAAATTTGATTGAGAATGAACGCTGATGCTGATATTCAGAAATGACTGTGTAAGAAAATACATTACGAAAAATAATTGAGTGGAGCTCACAAAATTCCATGTGTTGAAAAATAATTACTGAACATATACAAGAATTCAGTTCTTAGCATTAGGATAAAACCGTTAAAGGTTTTGTAATCTGAAGAATTAACATGCTAGCAGATCAGTGTTCCAATAACACCACATATGGAAGTATGAAACACTTCTTACATCAGTGCATTGCAGATAAAAATGTTAAAGTGGGCCCAATCATTTTCAATCTAAGATGCCAATAAAACATCTCTTAAACAGAAAAGTGGGACAGGGACAGGGTAACTTCAACAGAGTTTCTTATGCAACTTCAAGAACATTATAATCATGACATTCGAATTTTTGATCACTAACAATGATATTTAGCGGGAATTTGGGGAATCATGTCGCTCCCATGCTCGGATGCTTGCTCTTAAAATAGAACATGTTGTCGTATTCCTCTACAACTAATATACGTGCTCATAAACTTGATACCCTGCTTTGGTACATATTAGTACAAATACGTTAGGTTTCAACCAAAATGTATTATTCTTACTGTCACCCTACACGACAGTCTATGAGAAAGAATAACTCACCAAAGCAGAGGGGTGTAGCACCAATCCATGAAACTCATTGGGGGAACCACGTACTTGTCCTCTAGCATCATTGCTTTTAAACTCACCAGGGTATGACCAAACTAAACATGGCAAAGGTCCATCTTTTGATTGATCATAACCTGGAGGTAGATATAGGCTCGCTGTAAGTGGAACGCCATCCTTCCGCTTGTATCGTATCATCACCTTATACAATGAAGCAAGCTGGGGGTATGGGTGCAGAAAATTTGTAAACTGAACTTGCTTCTTTTTCGGCCACATTTGCAGGTAATATTGTGTATTTTCTGTTTTTGAAGATTTTGGGTACTAAAAAAAGGGGAAAGATGGTGATTCAGAACAGCGTGCTTTGCTCACCAAGGTTGAGAAATCTTCAGAGGCGTTAATGTTCCGTCTGTGATTGTATCCCTGTAGTAACAATCATCTTCAATTAGATTTTGGGAAAAGAACTTGAAGGAGAAATCATCACTCAAGAATCTGAAAAGTGCAAAAGGGGAAGCTCGCCTACCTTGTCAGAGAATGCCACCACGCGGTCCTGAGGGGTGGCGCGCAACAGGACTTGAGGTGGCAACACGGTCCTGGAAGGGGAAGATGGCGGCAGCAACCTGGACGGGAGACAACATGACTCTGGAACTCCTCGATATTGAAATTGCCTTGAAAGCAAATCCCATGATACACCCTCTTCTTCGAAAACAATGGATCAATGCGCCTTCCTCTTGAATCAAAGCAAAAGATCACGTGTGTTCAAAAAGAAATTTATTAGGCTTGCTTACTTCGTCGTATTTGGTGGTTAATGGTACAAAGATCCAAAATTATCGGTATTTAGAACTTTAGAAGTGGGAAAAATAGTAAAATATAAAGCTATGACCTGTATCCCTTATTTAGAAAGTTAAGACTGTGCTTAATTTAAGTGGTGGTGAGTATGCTTTGTCTATAATTAGGTATCTAAGTATTTTACGTAATACCATCCCAAATGATTTTTACTACAAAACACATAAGCCTGATTCATCGACTTCAACATAATCATATTATGCAAATCCTAAATGCAAATAGCTTTAGATCTTAGAGAGCCACTGATGCTCATAAGCTTATATCGAGCAAGTGAAACAAACCTCAAAAATAAATTTTATTTCGAAGATTCAATCACTGTAATATAGGATTATCACCTCCATTAGCTCCACACATGCAGCTTCTAGCAGAAAGGTAATGAAAGAACTACATTTCTTAAGAACCTGCGATATTGCATTGTTTTCGTCCCTGGAGCAGAGAACTAACGAGCAGCCAATCTTGGGCTACTAATTGCAAAGCTTAGGAATACTATATGATTCTCATTAATCTTCCTTGGAGGGGGTAAGCATCATGTTGTACTCAGTTCCCCGCTTCTGGTTGTTCTGTCTAAAGCAGGGATGCATCATGAGAACTGATAAGCCACAATTACAGTTTGGATATGACAATTTAATAAGAAAACTGAGAGAAAAAACAGTATTTCGAGCGTAGATATATCCTTATCCAAAACTGAGAGAACTTCAGGTACCTGGATCCAGATTATGTCCGATTAGGATGAACAAGGCCGGATGGCTACCGGAGTTCAAGAATACGACGACATGAGGAAGGGAGCAACCTCGGGCAACGTCTGCCCTCCGCGTCCTTAGGGCCCCTAGCGCCTATAGATGTCAGTTCCTCGGAGATAAAGTCACCGCGTACTGTTAGCCGCCCCCACACAGTTCAACCAGGGAGAGAAATCTATCGTCTCACAGTTCAACCAGACAGAGGCCCAAGCGAGGGTAGAGAGAGTAGAGAGAGAAAGGGAAATGGGTTACCTTGGTCATGCAACATCCGTTGCCCTCCAGCCATCGTCATGGTCGCGCTCCGGCCACCTGTGAGCCTCGATGTAGTGCCGCCGCCATGCCTCGATGTAGTGCCGCCGCCGTGCTCTTCTTCTCCACATCCCCACCATCACCTCCTTGTTGGTCGGGGTCAGGCTGGAAACCGAGCAAGTGCTCACTAAGGAGCTCGGGAGTCGGGACAAAGCCACGGGGATCTCGTAGCTACGGCGGCGGGCGGGGTCAGACTCCTGGCGACGGCAGCGAGCAGGTACCCGATTCGTGTGGCAACGATGAGGAAACGGACGTCTAGGGATCGATCTGGCGTTCGGTTGCTCAATTCGATCGCCGGAGGCCTCAATTCGCCGGCGGCTGGCGTGAATCAACGGCGGCGCGGGTGGAGTGGAGTGGAGAACCGCTAGGGTTGGCGGTCAGTTGGTTGGGAGAGGCGACGGGTAGGAGGCAGGAGAGATAGACTGTTCGTACCGCTTCGGGTCATAGGGCGGTGGCAAACCGGCGTAATATTCTCCATCCACGAGGAACGAATGGTGTGAAATCGTGAAGAGACGATCGGGCGGTCAGGATGCGTTTGATCGTCTGCCGATCGAGGCAGAGGGTGGGTTTTTGACGTACGAACGTACCGCGACTAACCATCACGACCGCAGACTCCCATTTAATAGTAAATATATCATTGTTATTTATTTTTATCATAGTTTTACATCATTTTATATATTTTTCTTGGATTAACCTATTAATTCAGTTCATCATGAGCCCCAATGAAAATGCTTACATTCTAGAGGAAAGAGAACACATCATGAGGGGATGAAAGCAAGGCCGAGGAATGATTTGTATGTATTTTCGATGGTTTTTATGATGTGGATGAACTAGGTGATATTTTGGGTCCGGAATTGGTGTTGACAATGACATACTTTTTGTTTTGTGCCTAGGTGTGGTATGGTTGAAGTTTACTTATCTAATTTTTGGTAGCAGGATTTGATGTTGGCGGTGGTTATTTGTTTTATCGAGAAAATAGGTGAAAATGAACAAGGACATCTGTTTGGGTATTGCCGGGGTATACCCAATTTGTGTCGGGCATGTGTACGACACCCTAAACCGGACACATTTTTTAGTGTGTCGGACAAATTTGGAAGGTGTCCCGGGAGATGCTCTTAGCCTGGATGTGTCGCTGTCATGTGGGCCATGAGCTAATACTACTCTATCAGTACACTTGTTTCTTTGCGAGTATACTCTATCAGTACACTTAATGCTTCATGCCACGGTGGCGGTAAATCCATGCATGCACGGACGTAGGCTAGAGCACCTCATGCATGCATGTTTGCTACAATTAACGAGCTATATTTAATTAGCCCATCATTGGTTTTTTAATCTTACCGCCTAACCCATGCATAATCCATGCATGCACGTGTGATTGTAGCTGGATGTAATATTCCATGATATCTATACCATATAAGGTAGCTAGCTTAGTAACACATCCAGATTTAGCAGCTATTGGTTTCCATGTATACTATTATTATCTCCCTCTTGTGAAATGTTTTGTATATGATTTGGCATATATTTTAGTACGATGTGACCGTATTTTATATGGTTATAGGGTAAATTCGCAAAACAAAAAAATGGTTGTAGGATTTTTCCCGCCGGTTGATATTTTTTGAAAGTCAATATAAGACCACTTCCGTTAGTAGCTCCCCCGCTGGCCCCAAACCTACCACCGAGGCACGTGATAAAAAAATGAAGATCATAACCATGAAAAAATAGACACATTTAAACTACACACCAAAGGTTGGAATCCCAAACCCCATTAACCACTCTCCTCGAGTCCATAACATGTTTATATAACCTGAACCTGAAGAAATCATGGTTGCCGCAATGTGCGAACACATAGCAGAAAAAATTGCATGACTACACCATAAGTCCATAACAAACCCACAAGCAAAAACCATACATCACATCCCGTCCCAAGCACCATGGAAAAGGTGGTCCTTATCATCTCCTTCGTCTCCGCCCCTCCCCCTCACCCCACCCACCCAACTGCCCTCGCCATCTATGTTAGCCAAATATACAAGGGTCATTGTGAAGAACACCCCCCAAAGCCCTACCACGCAAGAACGAAAGAAGAAAGCTCGACCGCATCCCCGAGCGAAATGTGGAGGAAGCCTTGATGGACCATCATCCGCCAGTGGGAGCCAAGGTGACGACGCCTCCACGACAACACATAATTAACGTCCAATCCCAACAGCAAAAATCGGCCTTGCTCAGTGAGCAACCAAACCCTACCTCCCATCAAACACCGTCTGTTGCCCGTCGACTATATCTAGTCCAACACCACAAAGCCTCGGACGGCGACTTCATCTCGTCCCAAGACAAACGTCCAAAACCATACGGTTTCCCTGACTTTAAAAGTTATATACATTGTGATTCGGCTGCTCATGTGGTTTTCTGATTAGCCAACAATGTTAATAGACGAAAATATTTCGTTAAAAGAAAAACTACTAGTATCAAATTTGTAGTAAAAAAATAAACCTAGGGTGTTTACTACACTTCGCCGGCCAGTCTAAATGGCAGCCGATCATCGAACGAAAAGGAATCTAGCAGCAAAAAAAAAAAAACCAGAAAACCTCCAGCCCTTAACCCTCGCCGCCGCGGCGCGGCGCCGCCCTCCAGTCTCCACCCACGGCTCCGCGCTCCAGTCTCCACCACCGCCGCCCCAGCCCCCAACCCAGAGACCAGAGACTCCAGTTCGATGGCCGGCGAAGCCACGCCCCACAACCGCAAGGCCGCGGCGGGCGCGCCGGCATCCACGAGGCCCCGCCGGCGGAGCCCCTCTCCGCCGGTCCTCCTTCCCCGGTCCGGCGACCCGCGTCGTCGCCGGCCTCCGTCTTTCCCTCCCGAGCCCGGCGCCCTGCCCCGGCGGCCCGCGCCTTCCCCGGCGGCCCGCGCTGCGGCGTCAGGAGTCTGACAGGTAGGGCCGCTTCCAGCCAGCTGGCCACACCTGTCAGCCAGCAAGCTTCCTCTCCTGCGGCCCACCTGACAGACAGGTGAGTTCAAATTTTGAACTCACGGAGCTTTGCGTCTTCCGCTTCGCCCCATTCCATCGGCCTCCCCTTCTTATACCTCCGCATTGCTCTGGCTTCGCCCCCCTCCTCCTCCTTCGATTCAAGGGGAATCATGGCGGACCCCGCTCCCCTCTTGCTCCTCCTGTCCCGTACCACGCCGGACCTTGTCCTCCTCCCTGCCCGGCTTCCACCTCGCTCTTCCGTCCCCCCCACCGACCCCGTCAGCATCTGCCTTCGGGCGTTTCTATCCAGTCCGGGAGCGTCTGCGCTACGTCGAGCTGCAGTGGCGGTCGGGAAGCAGGTGATCTCTGATCCAGCTAGGCTGGCCATATGGTGGAGGATAATCACCGGGCGGACGCCGCCGCCGCCGCGGCCTCCGCTTCATCCACTCCCTCTTCCCCCATCCAATCCACCACTGGATGTACCAACTCTGCCTCAAAAGCTCTACAAACTCGCGCTCGACGTGGTCCAGATGCCCGAGATGCTGGAGCAGCTCGACGGTCCCGCACAAGAGGACGACGATCACACCATCCGCATCGTGCTGATCGCGCTCCTACTGCTTATGCTGCTGCTGCATGCAGGAAGGCCTCGGGACGAGGAGGACGAGGACGAGGACGAGGATGACCTCCTCGACCTCGCGCAGATGCGCCTTCCCCTGTTCGTCAGGGAAGGCCTGCGTGAGATGTTCGGCCTCCCGCCGCTCCCCCTTCGCCCGCGTCGGCTCCCGCTGTTCGTGCGGCAGGCCCTCCGTGAAGCCGCAGGGATTCCTCCGCTCCCGGTGCCGCTCCAGGATCGTCAGCGGCTCCCAGCCCTCCCAGCCCTCAGGCCCATCAGAATCCCGGGGGCACTCCTGCGCGCGGCTGCGGCAAGGTGAGGAACCGGAAGAAATACCTAATGGTCGTGCGTCATTGAGTTTGATTTCGAATCCGTCTTCCGTGGTCACAGAGAGGGACAGCGTAGGGGGCTCGCCGTCGCCGAGGGCCAGCGCCGTGTCGCCGCGCCAATCGAGCTGGCCGCCCCTGTGGAGGAAACCCCAAGGTGGGCGCGCTATGGTACTGTGTCGATGCTGCGCCATATCAAGGAAAAGGGATTGGAGAGGACGGAACAGGCCATCTCCAGGTGACCCCTTCTTCCAATCCACTATATTCATCTAGGTGCGCTTGGATGGTCTGTGATGCTGAATGCTGCCTGGGTCTTATTTCTGATGCTTGAGTCTTATTTGTGATGCTGTGTTACTTGATTCTGAATTTGTAAGACGCATCCTTGTTGTGTGTTCTGTACTCAAGGAAGCAGCATTGATTCATGAACATTCCACTATGAACACCACTCAGTTTGAAATTTTTTCTAACGGCACCACTTGTGAAACATTTGCTATCCACAATGGCAGGATTTCGAACTTATGAGTGCGTTACTGTTTTTAACCTGCTGCATGCATGTACAGATGTACTGTGATCTTAGGCTTCAGAAGTTTGTCATTGGATGGAACTAGGATTTACGAATGTCATGGGCTCGAGAAATTTCTAGGCCCTTTTGATGATTGGTGTAGTAAGTACTTCATCATAAGCGATATGTTTGTTCGCAACAATGCAATCCAAATATAGGACTTCGACGTATTGCATGCAGCAGTCATTTTACATGATCTATCCTCCTTGTTTGCGACACGGTAACTACTTTTGTTGATTGGTTATGTGCACTCACTTTCTCATTTTGTCCGGATTCCTTTTGTGATGTTACTGTCTCTATTGATTGTATCTGATTTAAAATTTGTAAAACTGTGCTTGCACCAACAAACTAGAAGGGCAACGTAGCATGTTGTCAGGTTTTTGTTGAATGCTGCTTGGGTCTTTTTTGTGATGTTGTGTTACTTGAATCCTAAATCTGTAAGAGGCATTAACACTTCTTGTGTGTTCTGTACTCAAGGAAGCAGCATTCATGAACACTTCAGTTTGAGCAATGCCTATGTTTCCTCAACTCAGTTTGAAAATCTTCTAACAGCACCACTTGTGAAACATTTGCTATCCACAATGGCAGGATTTGGATCTTATGAGTGTGTTAGTGTTTTTAACCTGCTGCATGCGTGTACTCTGATCTTAGGCTTCAGAAGTTTGTCATTCGATGGAACTAGGATTTACGAGTGTCAGGTTGCTTATAAATGTTGATGTGCCCTTTTGATGATTGGAGTAGTAGGTTCTTCATGATAAGAGATATGTTTGTTTGCATCAATGCAATCTAAATGTAGGACTTCGACGTATTGCGTGCACCAGTCATTTTACATGATCTATCCTCCTTGTTTGCGACACGGTAACTACTTTTGTTGATTGGTTATTTGAACTCAGTTCCTCATTTTGTCCAGGTTCACTCTCATAGTAACCTGCAAATTCTTGGGAGTATGTTTCTTTCTATCATTTGTATCGGATTTAGTGTTTCTTGGGCAAGCATGTTTGTCAGTTTTTCTTTAAATGCTTGGGTTTCTTTTGTGATGTGCCGGTAGTTGCTAAACTGTGTGTGCTCTGTTCAGTGGCTTGATATTTTCCTGCCCTTCCTGCCTGCCAAAGGTCCCAATCTAATTTCAGAGTGTAGTTCATTCTTTGCAGTGCTGCTACTCAATTTGTGTTACTTACAGATTTTCTTAACTTTCAGTGTTGCAACAGACATTCAGTCAATGGTACAGGACACCAAGACCAAGTTTGAGAAGGAAAGGTGAATAACAAAGCCATTTTACTTGTCTTTAGCTTTCTTTGTTATAATAGGGATACATATTTCTGTTGTGCTTTTCTTAGAGTGAAGATTTGGTGTGCTCTTTTGCTCATCGCCCTAACATGAACATGGACCAAAGCCAGTTATTGACACTAAAAACTGTGGATATTTGTTGATGTACCCCTAATGCTGACAAAAGTTCATTGTTTGCATTAGCAGGCAGAATTTTCTTAAAGCTGTAACGAAGACATCCAAAGAGGTTTTGAATTTGCATTGATATAACATTTAGATCTGATTATATAATGTATGGTCATAGTTTGGTTAACAGCAGATTGTATTTGATGCAGTGTGAAGGTTCATTGAAGACTGAGTACACCAAGTTTGAAGCCACTCATGACAAGTTCTGCAAAGACAAAGCTGCACACGTACAAAATTTCAAAGGTATATGCCAAATGAAGCGCCTGCTACCACATTTTCTGAAGTGTATGGCACATATTACTCGGTTTTCTCGTATTTTAGGATGTGCAGATGAACGGTAGTGGCATCCTGTGCAATTGAACATATTTGCTTATAAATGACTTTGCTATATGTTATCCTGAAACGTTTAGGATAATTATATCGTCAAACATTATCCAAGGAAAACCATGTCGTCAATAACCCTTAAATCTGGTTGAACTGTGTGCTCAGTTTAAGTATACATCTGTACTGGCTATTATAAATTCTCTTAAGTCAGGTGATTGTTATGAATAATGGGTACCATGATTTCTTAGTTTCTGCAGCATAGATGTAATGGGTCATCTCTGTTATCGACTACTCATTCACATGCCATGTTCTGCAGATCTCTTCTCAAAGTTTGAAGTTGAAAAGGAGAAATTGATCGTTCAGTATGAACTGCAAAGTAAGTGCATGCTTATGCCCGAAAGATCCTTCCTCTGATTTGAATGTCATTTAAAAAGTTCTTGTGTGTGGAAGATCTTTGCTCTGACACAAATGTCCTTTGTACAGGGAAAAAAGAGAAGGCTACTCTGTCTGAGCTTGAGAAAATGGTTTCAGAGAAGATCGCGGATGCAGAAGTATCTCTGAAGAAGATGAAGCAGGTATATTTAACATCCTATGTCTGTTTACTAGAACGGCCTTTTGCTCCTGTCACCATTATCGCTTCGCGAAGTTCAGTTTAGTTTGATATTATACATATTGTAAAATGGCAAAGCAGCTCATAAATGGAAAAAATCTGCAACTAAATAAGGTTGATTTTGATAATAAGATATTGTTTTAATTGCCAAATAATGTGGAAGCAAGATCAAGTCATTGCATCTTGATAATTTGCTAGAGAGAACTTCTTTTGAAAGGAATGAAATCCATTGAGAGGGTTAAATGCAGACCTAACTTTCTGAAAATACTCATGCTGCTCTGTATACCCGAACGAATTTTGAGAAGGCTTTGCCATCAGAGTTAATAATTCTAGCATTAGTGTTTATCAGCATGTCCTTGCCACTACAAGTATGACTGACTAACTACGCAAAATGAACTAGAATTGATGTACTGATGAAGTACTGGAAATAAAGAAATAAGTTGGATGCAGGTTTACCATATGGGTAATGATGGTGTTTAGAGAAGCCCGTAGATGTTTGCATACTTAAGTCATTGGGGCCTGCTTTCCATCTATTTATAATTATAAAAGCAATCCAAATGATCTAAAAATGCACATCAACTATCTTACTATGCATGCTCTAAGATACATACTCGATGATATGTGAACTAATTTGATGATTATGCGCAGCACACATATGCTTCTCTTGGGCAAGCAACTAGTGTAACTCTGTTTCTGTTTTGCAGGGTGACAAACCCATCAGCATGCCCCGCAAGTCCTTTGCCACGTTTCTGGGGCCCGAAGATGAGTCCGGGCGCGAGGGCTGATGCAACTCTTACGGGACGGTCCATCTTTAAGACCGACTTGACTCGACTTGTGGATACTGGATAGTTTTGAAAACAGGGATGATGCATAGGTGGGAGAGAGAGAGAGATTTGTAGTAGCTTCTGTAGTAATTTGGATAGTAGCTTCACCGCCCAGCTGAAGCGGGGTTTTCGTCTTCTGGTATTGCTTTCTGGCACATCAGCCACAACCAGCATGCTGAACTTCTCCTGACAGGGTTTCGCACAGTGATCGACTTCAGTATGTGCTTCTTTCTGTTTGGCAACATGTAAATTCTCTAGCAGCAGCCTTTCCCCTGGATCAGCAACATTAAGTAAGAAACATAGATATAGTACTGCTATATATTCATGTATCAAGCTCAGTTCATATAATCTTCACACGTATGTTTTGAACAAAATAATCTACTGCAAACCCATCCTTCCCAGGAAAGAAAGCGTGTAGAATCTCAGTAGCCAAGACGTCGTGGATCTGAACGGTCAGGTACATGTCGCTGCATCGGGGCCTTTCACGTGGACAGTGGTGCGCTTGAAACAGTTCATGCACTGGAATCGCCACCACGAGCCCGTGGACACCATGGACGTGAACTGCGTCTCGCAGTGCCGGCACAGAGCAGGGCACCGGAACGTCGGCCGGCGTGGCGGCGGCGGCGGTTGAGTATTGGTGGGCGCCTGGTTGTACGAGCCCGGCGACGGCCACTCGTACATCGGCATACTCGGATCACGCAGCACGCTGTGGCACCAGAGGCAGGGCACTGATCCGTTAGTCAGCTCGGTGCGTTTGACCTCCCTGACCGTCCAGCAGTGGTCGCGGCGCCCGACTCGGCCCGACTGGACGACTCTTCCGGTGCCGGCGCCTTCGCCGGTGTCGAGTGGTGCGGTCGGAACCACTCCTGCGCGGATGCGGCGTCGGTGACGTAGCCACGTAGGGGCCGTGGGCGGTGCTGGAGGAGAGGGCGTCGCAGGCCTTGCTGAGCAGCTTGAAGGCGCCCTCAGAGGCGGCGAAGTGGTTCTTTGTCGGGGTGGACGAGGAGGGACAGGGACAGGAACTTCCTTTGGTCGACATTGACAGCGACTTCCCGGCGGCCGGTCGACGTCGCCAAGCATGCACAACTGCGAAAACTGCGTTGGAGCGGCGCAAGAAGCGGGTAGCCCGTCGGCCGCGCCGAGGCCGGCCGGGAACGCAGGCGCTGCTCTGGATGCTGTATCAGTTGATCTTTCAGAGCTCTAATTTTGTGTGCGTGCCAGTAGAACTAGGTGTTGAGATATTATGAAAGTCTGGTGCTAAATTTCTTTATACAAAATGTGATCAGCACTCTTGGAGTAATTCCGCTGGGTGATAATATAATAAACACGCTTGATCGAGAGAAAAATCTTCGTATAATCTTTGCAAAAAGAAATGATCATTATTTTCAGTAAAATAAGGGAGTCAGGGCCGTGGAGTTGACCGTGCGATGCGAAGGGTGGCCGAGCAGCCCGATTGTGCATTGTGATGCTACACCGTAGGACCGGCGCATTATCCTTGACCGCCCAATTAGTGGGCGGCTCCCCAGCCCAATTTTACTTTTTTTTGGCGAAGAAACTTCTAACCTACCTGTCAAGACAGTACAAATAATGGAATAAGTAACATAAATTCATAGACCATCTAGCAACAACTACAAATATTAGAACGAGACGATTATGCGTTGCTATCATCGCCCCTCCCTCACATGCTAGGGCCCCGCGAGATGAGCATAGATCAGAAGTATCCAACATGTAGACACACAAATACAGACAAATGAAAACCAGATCCAATCGGATCTGCCGAGACAAACACCAATCGAATCCCACGAGATCCGTCGGATACACACATCCACACGCCCTCCAACGATGCTAGATGGGCCCGCCATAACAGGGGCTAGTCGACGAGAACTTCATTCTATCACAAGGGAGTTGCCGCCTCGCCTCCCTGAGTAGGAAACAAAAACTAGCAAAACACAAGAAAACACCTAAAACACCTAAAGCCTCGTCTCCCTGGCCGGGATCCACCATGCCCCCATGGCTGGCCATAGGAGATAGGGAGACCACCGGGGACGCTAGCGGGAGGCAGAAAACGTGAACTATATATGGATATATAAACATATTTTAGTGTGTAAATTACTCATTTTTCCATATGTAGGCTGTATTGAAATACCTAAAACTAATCGTAGAATTTTTTGGCTCTTAGGCACCGGTGATCCTAAAAAACCGAGAGTAATATTTTAAAGTTTCAAAACAAATTGAAAATAGTCCGGATGTAGAAAATGGTGTTTCCCACAAACTTGTAAAAACATAATTCCAATGAAAGTGTTGATTTGTGTATGCATATTTTCAAAACTATATTTTATGTAATTTTTCACTTTTGTGTAGCCCTCAATACAAAGTATTTTAAATTAAGATTTAGCATGTCTGTGGCGTACACCATTAACTACATTGAAAAACTAATAATTTTCTTTTGAAACTCTAAATATCATTTCAAATTTATTTAAATAGCAGGATCACTGTGCCCTAGAGTCAAAGACACTTACCGCTAAAACAACATCTTTTATTATTTGCATTATAGTACGGAGGGAGTACGAACCAGCTCTTCCTCTTTGATTTTTTAAGTTTCAATTTTTTAAAACTTATTTATAATACAACATAAAATTATTTGGATTATAGTACGGAGGCATGTTCTCAATGATGTATAATACAAGCGTGCAAAATCACAATATAAAATTATTTATATTATGCGCTACATAAAAATAACAAAATTTGGAAATTTGAATCAAATATACTCAAATCTGAATATTTCTCAATTTTGGGTAGCTTAGAATACAAATTAGTCAGTATTGCGATTTTGCACGCAAGTATACTACATCATTAAGAATATAAATGTGTTTTTTGTTTTTTGAAACTTTTGAACATTATTTTTGATTTTTTTAAGCAGAGTGAGCACGTAAGAAATCCACTCGTAGCCTCGTAGGGAGTACTCCCTCCGTTTCAAAATATGTGATGTTTTAGGTGTTACACATATTACTTATATTCGTACCAAAAAGAGTGTACATGTATGCTTAAATTTATCTAGATACATGTGTATGACCTCTCCTTGTACGACCGCTTGGTGGACCAAGTTTTGCACATACGATGCCCAAACGTCCATCTCGATACACGAATATTGCTGCTGATTTGCTACGTGTCCAGCTCTGAACGTGGTCCACGAAGTGGGTCGTTCAATCAGGGGTCATATAGGATTTATTTCCATGTGTGTACATGTGAATGTGGAACAATGCAGAAAAACCATCTTATATTATATTATTTTTAGAGAGCCTTATATTATAGAGAGAATTCCTTGTATGACACTACTTGAAATTTTAGTTCCTTATTTGACACCGAAAAGTTTTTTCTTCCCTATATGACCCTAGGTGTAAATTTGTTTCCTTATATGACATTGCTGTTTGATCCGTTAGTTCAAGACGTTATTTTTATTATTGTTGGACCAAACTAGCCCTGTTCTCAATCCATCTGCATCGGCCATGTTGTCTTCCGCGCGGCCGCACCCGGCGCCGTACATGAATTCCCATGACCGGCCGGAATAGCACTGGACTCAGCTCGGGCCGGTACCGCACCAACCGGGGGCGGCTGACATGGGTATGCCTATCGGGTACCCTACCATGAGGGTACCTGGTGCACGTATCGACTAGGCCCAACTATCAGAGCCTACATGAAGCCCATGAAGGGAGGCCCACGAAGATGGAGTATCCTCCAAGTTTGGCGAAGCAATAGTCGGTTTAGAGTTTCCTTACTTGTAAATCGAGTCGGTTACGAACACCCGAGACCCAGCCTATTATTTAAGGACTGGGAGGGCCATCGAACCAGACCACGTACTTTCAGAGCCACCAAAACCCTAGCGAGATCGACATCTCGCCGGGACCTTGTAACCATCATATTCACAAAGCAATAACAGACAGGCAGGACGTAGGGGTGTTACCTCCACACGAGGGCCCTGAACCTGGGTAAAATCTTTGCCCTGCTTGTCAGCCGACGATACTTCCAGCTCTACCACGTTCTCTCCCCCATATTCATAACCTAGGGACCTTAACCATGGGTCTTGATGAGTCTACCCCTCGTCAAGTGGCGCCGTCTGTGGGAAAGAATAGCGCTGGACTCGAAGTTTCGCCGGTCCCAACAGCAAACGGCAAATCGCCGATCACACCAGCAAACGGCAACTCGCCGATCTCATCTGCAAACGGCAACTCGCCGGCCATGTCAGCAAACAGCAACTCGCCGATCCAGGCGACACACGGCGACTCGCCGATCCACTCGAAAAGCGGCAGCCTGCCCGCTTCACCTGCAAAAAGCGCATCTGCTCTTCCAATGAATTTCAATCCGCACTCGCCGGAGCTTCAGGAGGCGTTTTCCGGCCTTGAATCAGGTTTGAGTTTAACTGTTGGAGCATTCAATTTTTTCGTAAACAATCTTGGCACGCAGGACTCGACAGATCCGCAACAACTGGCGCTGGGCGCACTCGAGGCTCCGTCGACTGCGCTCGCCCCGTCGTCGATTCCTGAAGCCTGCTCGCCCGCAACAACCATGTCGACCGGCGAGATCGACAGGTTCATGATGACGGAACTCCAAGGCGAGGAGGCAGAATCAGCATACCGCACAAGCAACGTCGACTTCAACCTACCACTCGACGAGAGTTTCGACTGCGGGATCTCCCTCGATGACTTCTACGAGCCCGCGATTCATAACGACAGCAACGTCGACTCGGAGATCTTCACCAACACCAACCTCGACTCAGAAATCCATAATGGCTTCGCCAACACCGAGATGAGCATAGGCGATGAGCACATCGACAACGAGATTCGCCTCGAAGATCTACTCGATGAACACACTGGCTCTGACATGAGCCTCGACGGCGACGTCGAGTCCATGACTGGAATCGACAGCACATACACCTGTCCACGGGTCACGCCCCATCAGGTCTACGTGGCCTTCTCCGCAGAATCATCCGCAGACGCAGCCGCTCGCAGGCCTGCACAATTCCCATGCACGGTAACCATGCCGGATGGGGTCACAACCTTGACAATCACGGAGGAGATGGCAGCAAAAGCAGATAAAGTCATAAAGGAGTGCACAATGATGCCACCAAATTCCACCCCAGAGGAGATGTTGACCTTCCAGTACTTCAACTGGCAGGAGTCAATTCGACTGCAAAACTACCGAGCGACGCTCGAGAGCGCAAAAGGCAAGCCAGCCTCTCGAGTGCCCGAAGAAGGGAGCAATCCCTCGGGTCCACAATGCAACCAACCCCACGACCTAGGTCGCGGTTGGCAAGCCTTCCAGAACATGAAAGGGTAGCAATCACCCGTAACCTGTCGTTCATGACAGAGGACGCTAACGGAATCCCAGTGCCCAAAACTGCTGCGGGTGCATTATTCTCCGTAGGTGCTTACCTCAAGGCAATGCAACCTCCGGCGAATGACCCTAACGCAGCCCTGCATCGCCAACAACTCAAATCGCTAGCTCTAGCGGCACAGGCTATACAGCCAGAAGACAAAACTCCAGCAAGGAATCGCGATCGCGACATAGTCGACTCACGACACGCAGCACATCATCGCAGTGGTCGCAGCCACCACTCGGATGAAGGAAGGAGAAGCACGCGCCGGCACAGGTCCAGCAGAAGCAGATCTCGAAGATCCTATAGCAGCGATTCATACTCTGATCGTGAACCAGAGCCATGCGGAGCATTGTGCTTCACTCGACGCATCCGTGAGACGCGGATGCCCAAAGGTTCAAGTTGACAGGCGAACAACCCAAGTACAACGGTCGCCAAGAACCTTCCGGGTGGCTAGAAGATTACAGACTCGCCGTGGCATGCCAGCGTGGCACGAACACCACGGCGATGCAGTACATACGACTCATGCTCGAAGGAACTGCCCGCGACTGGCTCAAGGCGCTCCCTCCATCATCATACGACTCGTGGGACGATTTCCGCAGAGACTTCATCAAAAACTTCGAGCCTCTATGTGAGCGCCCGAAGACATTCGAAGAATTAAGGGCATGCACTCAACGATCAGACGAGTCGTTGAGATCATACATACGGCGGTGGACCGAAATACGCAATTCGGTTGGCAAAGTGTCAGAAGACAGGGCCATGGATGCCTTCATACAAGGTCTCGCCAGGAAGGACTTCAAAGAGGCACTTGGTCGTGAAAAGCCAACCTCCCTGGCTGACCTCATCAAAGTTGCGACTGAGTGGGCAGATGGAGAGGATTCTGTACGCAGATCCCGTGCTTCCCCACCACGCGACAACTACGAAAGCGGCAGTCGAGGCCGCAGAGATTCATACAGAGAAGATCGCAGGCGCAAACGTTCCAAACGTCCTTACGACGATAACAGACCCGAGTTCATGGCGGCTGGATACACACAACCCGGGAGGACCAAGATAGAAGCAATCGACGCTCGGATGATCGACGGGACAGTCGAGATCGCGAGCAGCGGAGCGACAGCTACAAAAGGCAAGAATGGCGCAAACGCAGCGACGCAAAACCCGAGCGGTCATTCGAGGAAAAGATGGACGACTGGTGCAGATTCCACCTCTTCAAGGGGGACGACGGAAAACTACGCTCCAATCACACCCTAAGGAACTGCAGGGAATTCGACCAAATGGCGACTGACTACATGATACGACTCAAAGGTACGGCCCAGCACCTGCTCAGCCCACGCCTGCACCCGTACCACAGCCGAACGCTGTGCCCGCTCTCATGGCGCCACAGCCGCCACCGCAACCACCACCACAGCCTGCTCCAGGCGCAAACCTCGCAGGTGCCATACAACCCGTACTACGGGCGGAAGATGATCAATATCCACAGCCCCACGGGCAGATGTACATGATACAAAAGGGTCGCCCCTCCAACAGGCAGCAAAAGCTAATCACTCGACAGGTGAACATGGCTGTCATGGCACCTCCTGCCGTGCCGAATTTCTGAAGGGATCGGAAACCATCATAAGCTTCAGTCGAGAGGATCATCCCCCAGCTGTAGTTCGACCAGGGCACGCGGCTCTGGTACTCGACGCGCAAATAGGAGGCTACGCCATGACCAAGGTCTTCATGGATGGAGGCAGCGGCATAAACATCATCTTCGCGGACACGCTCCGCAAAATGAACAGGTCAGTCGAAAACCTCCCAAAATCTTCAAATACCTTCCACGGTATCGTTCCTGGCAAAGCAATTAGCCCAGAAGGCACCATACAACTCGACGTTACGTTCGGGGACAAAAGCCACTTCAGGACAGAGTCGATTGAGTTCGAGGTCGTCGACTGGAAATCACAATACCATGCTATTCTTGGTCGCCCGACGTTTGCTCGATTCATGGCGGTGCCACACTACGCGTACCTCACGCTGAAGATGCCAGGACCAAAGGGAGTCATCACTGTCCGTGGAAACTTTCAAAGGTCCGATGCTTGCGACCGCGAGTTCAGCAAAATCTCCGAGATGTTCGGGGTGGAAGAATCACTCGCCGACTGGCGATTTCCAACGACCGCACACTCCTTCCGGAGCATAAGAAGTTGGCAGTCGACAGATCCTTCAATGCTACAAATGACACAAGGTCGCATCAGGTGCACCCGACCGATCCGTCCAAGACAGTCAACATATCTTCGAGCCTGCCTATCGCATAGGAAGGCGCGCTCGTCGAATTCCTCCGTGAGAACTGGGAAATATTTGCGTGGTGTCCAGCCGACATGCCAGGTATTCCCAGGGAATTCGCCGAGCACTCTCTCCAATTGTTTCCAGATGCAAAGCCAGTCAAGCAAACGATGCGTCGAATCTCCGGCCCAAAGCGAACCGCAGTCGAATCTGAAGTCGACCGGTTACTCGCAGCAGGATTCATTAGGGAAATCAAGAAATCACAATGGGTGGCCAACCCCGTACTCGTAGAGAAGAAGCATACAGACATCCTTCGGATGTGCGTGGACTTCACAGCGCTGAACAAGTGCTGTCCAAAGGATCACTTCCCGCTACCCGAATCGACCAGATCGTCGACTCCACCGCCGGATGCGCACGACTCTCCTTTCTGGATGCTTACTCAGGTTATCACCAGATAAGGATGAAGCAAGAAGACGAAGAAAAAACGGCGTTCATAACCCCACTCGGGGTCTACTGCTACACAACTATGCCCTTTGGGCTCAAAAACGCGGGTGCAACATACCAGCGCATGATGCAGGACTGCCTCAAAAAGCAAATCGGACGCAACGTCCAGGTCTACGTGGATGACATTGTCATTACCACAAGGGAAGAACACACACTACTCGACGATTTGAGGGAGACGTTCGCAAACCTCAAACGCTTCCATATCAAGCTCAATCCTAAGAAGTGCACGTTCGGCGTTCCAGCCGGGCAGCTCCTAGGGTACCTAGTCTCTGCCCGTGGAATCGAAGCAGACCCGGAGAAAATACAGGCCATCCTCACAATGCAAAGGCCTTCAAAGCTTCACGATGTGCAGAAACTAGCAGGACGAGTAGCAGCGCTCAGTCGATTCATCAGCAAACTGGGTGAAAAGGCTCTACCATTCTATCGACTGATGAAGAAGGCGGACAAGTTCGAGTGGACGCCAGAAGCTGAAGCAGCCTTCACAGATCTCAAGCGGATCCTCACAAGCCCTCCGATCCTCGTCGCACCTAAGGAACGGGAACCACTCTACCTGTATGTCTCGGCTACAAACAGGGTGGTGAGCACCGTACTGGTAGTCGAACGCATGGAGGAGGGGCACATCCAAAGCATACAACGTCCAGTCTACTACCTGAGCGAGGTTCTCTCCATATCAAAACAGCGGTACCCGCACTATCAAAAGCTGGCATACGCTGTATTCATGTCCTCAAGGAAGTTGACACACTACTTCACCGAGCACCCGATCACCGTGGTAAGTAACTCAGCAATCGGTGATATCCTCACAAACCCCAATGCAACGGGTCGAGTCGCAAAATGGCTCATCGAGCTGGCTCCAAGAGACATCAAGTACGAGCACCCGAAGGCTATCAAAGCACAAGTCCTACCCGACTTCACAACCGAGTGGATAGAGGCCCAATTACCTGGAGCACCAGACGTGTCCAATTCCTGGACCATGTACTTCGATGGGTCCAAGAAACACGAAGGCGCAGGCGCAGGCGTCATCCTCATATCACCAAAAGGGGACAAGCTACGTTATGTTTTGCAGATGGGATTCAAACTACCCTCCAATAACGAGGCTGAATACGAGGCTCTGATCCATGGCATGCGGATGGCAAAAGCACTTGGGTGCACTCGATTGATGATCTACGGCGACTCCAATCTCGTGGTGCAGCAAACAATGAAGGCCTGCGACGCAATCGCGGACAACATGATCGCTTATCGCGACCTGTACAACACACTGGAGGGCAGCTTCGATGGCTGTGAGTTGAGGCACATAGGAAGGGAAAGTAACGAAGAAGCAGACATGCTAGCCAATCTTGGCTCAACTGGCGCACAAATTCCACCTGGTGTCTTCCTCGAGCGCATCGAACACAGATCTATCAAGGAGAAACGAGAGCCTCCTCCGTCGACTACGCCAGCCAAAAGCAAAGCGCCCAGCACAGAGGACCCCCAGTCGAGGTACTCCTCATTGAGCCAACTTGGACTCAACCTTTTCTGGCTTACATACTCCGCGGCTGTAATAACCCAAAAAGTTTCATATTTAATTTTATTGACTTGGCCGCATAAACAAGAAAATAACATGTACCAAGGAAAAGAAAAGAAATTTAGAAAACAGCAAGGGGTTGCTGGTAAGGTATGATGCTAGATATTTTGATCCAGATCGCTTAGCCTTATCCTTGCCAAGCAAAATAAAATAAAACGGATAGGATAAACAAGCAGGGCAGGTCCTATCCAGTTCAGGGACATTCCGGCGATTCTTACCTGGTACTAGTATCTGCCTCCCCAGGTCCAACAGTGTAGAACTACACTATAAATACCCCTCAGCTGGAGCCTCTCACCATCGCTGAATCAAGCTAGCATCTCTCTCCATTCTTTCTGCTCCACCGATAGGAAAGCTCAGTTTCTGCTCGTTGAGCTAGGCAGCAAGTTTTAGCCCTTAGAGAGTAGGAGGAGGAAGCTATTTCCGGAGGTAAGCAACTAGCTCATCTATTTCCGGTGCTTATTCCGATCCATGCTGATCTCTTAGCTGTAGTACTAGTAAATGCTTTCCATGCTAATAGATCCATCGATCCATGTTTCTGTCCAAGAGAACGTTGCACTTGCTTCCTGGTAGTTCTGATCAAATTAGCTAAAGAACTTTGCACGTATATACTGGATCAATGGTTAATGATGAACACATTAAATTAGTCGATTCGCCGTCGGCGCCGCGACGACTGCCGGAGCTACGATTGTGTTCAGGTTTGTCGACCCGGCGGCGACGCCGTGGAAATGAATCTTTGACTGAATGGATAGATTGACAAGATTATACAGAAATACTTGACACGCATGAACTGATCAAATAAATTAAGCAAAGCTATGCATGGACTCATACTTGGAACGTGTACAGAGTAATGAATGAAAGAAACGTCCAGAGGACTAACTCGTGCATGCATGGCAACAGAACTAGTACATGAACCATACATGTCTTCAAGGAGAATTTATCCATGATTAATCTAACTAATTATTAAATGGTGAACGTGGGAAACATAGTATCATTTTACTCAACCCGACCGATGTGACATGTTTAGGTCTGGAGGAGACAGAAGTTTAATTCCCGAAGAGGCTCAAGGCAAGCTGCGTATACCAGAAATCTCTTGTTTGGTTGATGTTCCTTTGATTGATTTTATTTGGTTGCTTTGCTTATCTTTGTATCGTATGATATTAATTTCCCATATCTCTAGAGCTTCTCTTTTTCATATATTTAGGACTTTTGGTATGTCGTATATTGGTCAAGATAAAATATGGAATAATATATCAACAAAACGATTGGTCATAATTATTGGAAAGCGTGGTGTATCTAGCCTGAGACGGCCGATACCTGAAAGGTGTGGGATGAGAAGGCCCGGATGGGAAGGCCCACACAAGTAGGGGACTCGGTGACGTGATTTTGCTGATACTCTGCAGAGACTAACACTTAAATATGATATTTGTGTGATGATACTACAATTGGTGGTATTTGGTTTATTATGTCAACTGGTTTCGAGTTGGCGATATGGAGTGTTAAGTTTTAATGAGTTGTGCATATGTGCAAAGGCATTTGAATTGTGTTTATTCTTGCTGGGTATGTTTAACATACTCACGTCCTTTTATTTTTATCTGGTATGCGCAGACGAAGGTTAAGATCAAGAAGTGATAGACGAGGATCCATGTGGTGACAATAAGAGAAGATTCCGTTGCTAATGTAATAAAATAAATTGTACTTGTAATATTGGATAATGAATAAAGTGGAGACCTTGCTTGGCTTTTGTCGATGATATTTCACTATTCTAAGCCTTGTATGCTTATGGGTTCTTCACCCATAAGTGTACGGCGGCTGTCATTCTCCCAGGCCGTGGTTTGGGGCGTGACAGATGTAATATCCGAAAATAATAATAATAATAATAATAATTGAACCTTAACACTAAATATTTGTGCACTTTTTAATTTATGTAGCAAAAGTGCAGTTTACACATAAATCTAGGTTGAAATAAAAAGGAAGAAGTAACACTCAAGTAACCTCTAAATATCTCGGACTAGAAGCTGCTACTGGATAAATATCTTAGAGTAAGCTGACCGGGGAAGGTCGATCTAATCCACCGCTTTTCCTTATCCCTAACTGGACAGATGTCCATCTCTCGTCTGCGTTCCCCAGCTATAAATAGCCTCTCGGCCACCCCACGCTGCCTCACTCCACAGTTCACAGTGCAAGCTACTCCTAGTTTCCATCGGTAGACTCTAGTACGATTTGACGAGTTGGCAGACAAGATAGAGGTACGGCAGTTGCTGGACCCATTCCTCGGTCTTGCCTTAAGCATACTAAGTATCTAGTTGTTGTTCTTTTCTCTAGCTGTTGTAGGCTCCTTCCTCTCCTAGATTTGTTGTTTGTTCATGAACTGGAGTAGGATTCTTGCTGCTTCTTGATACGATCTTGCATGAGAAGTAGGGAAATTACTAGAAGTGTCAAGAGGAATGGATTAGCCTAGTACTAATATATCCAGGAGCTGACGCATCTTATGTCCATTAAATCAGTGCCAGTAATTACTACCAAATTTACATGCAGAACCATGGAAGACAACTAGTACAACTTGGTGCTAATTAGTAAATGTACAGATCAATTAATCCCCATACTTTCTTGCAATAGTAAACTAGTAAAGCTAGTAATATTTGGTGTGCATCGCATGCGTACAGTGAGAAGATCTTGCTTGCATGCATAGAGGAGTAGTCAAATCCACGATCCATGTTGCCAGAATAGTAGTATAGCTAGCTACTCACGCCTCATGTGTATACCTCATTACCTCACCCTGCTGCTAGTACCATGCATGAAATAAGGACTGATTGGACTGATTCAACTAATGAATTCTATGCAAACCGACCAGGTTGAAGCCAAGTCGATCGGAGAAAATAATCAAAGGCAAGGCCGTGCATACCAGTTTCTTCTGCAAATAATTCCTACACATATAATCTTTTGAACTAATGGCCATATATACTGCATGTGATATAAACGTGATGGGTTTGTGAATACTTGTGATGATTATATTTTGTAATGTTGAATGCTATGCATGATTTGTTTGTGAATGACACCGTCGTGATCATGGTATGTATGGTGTACCAAGCCCGAGGCGGTCGATACCTGAAATAACGGTACGCGGTTGAAAACCGGTACTAGTGTGGGATGGATGTGCCTCACACAAGTAGGGGACTCGGCGTCGTGATTCTCGGAGATGGGTACTACCATTGGTGGAGATTACGACGGTCATTTGTGTGCTTGTGGTGTTTACTTTTATTTGTATTGTCGCACCGCTGATTAAATTTCTAGTATTTAATTTCATGTATATCAGCTTTACTAACATGTTTATGGAAATTGTTAACTGTCATTTAATTAATTATTCTTTTATCCTTGCTGAGTATGTTCCACATACTCACGGCCAATTTCTTTCCTCTGGTATGTGCAGTGCTTAAGGAACATGATTGTGATGGGGAAGCAATGGAGGTCCTAGAAAATCAGTAGACATCTAGGCAGGGTGTTGGAGCTACGGTTTTACTTAGACATGAACAAATGGAGGGATGCCTTTCTCGCATGCCTAGTACAATGGAATAGTGTTCCTTCTAGTCTACCTATTTCTTTTGTAAGATATGATGTACTCATGAATAAATGGAACCTGGTGTTGTCTTGTGCTCTTAATTTTAGAGAAGTACTACTTACGCCTTGTATGCTTATGAGGTATTTTTATTTCATAAGTATACGGCGGACTGTCGCGATTATTTCTCCGCTAGCCGGGGCGTGACAGTTTTTGTGGTATCAGAGCACAGGTTCCAGATAATCTACCATAACAAAACTTAAATAAAGCTTTAGGGTTAAAAAAAAAGGAGGTTTAGAAGGTCAGTAACAAAGTAGACAAATTTTGGGGTAGGATGGCGACCTTGCTCCGCTAGTATCATAGGATGTGTACCGGTTTGTTTAAAGTTTCTGTCCTTGCTTGTGCATTAGCATTTTGTTTGCATGGTAGGACTAGGTAGTAGCCTGTTGATAAGAGGTGTAGCCATGGATGTTTTGTTTGTTTTACTAACATGCAGGTTGTGTGTTGTCAAATCAGGCATGGCGTATGTGGAGATTCCAGCCAAGGAATTTTGGTAGAGTTTACCGCAACTTTTTGTCTGGCGGCACCAGTTGTTAGCTGGAGGCCTGGCCCGGAGGAGATGGTTGTTGTAGGGGTTCAGGTTGACCTTGGTCCAGGTGATAGTGTCCAGGTGATAGTGTTCCATTTCTGCGCTACGAGGCTGTAGGTGCATCCATGCCGGAGGCCGAGCAGACGGCGTCCTTGATGGTCACCTATGCTCTAGCTACTGAACGTCTGGTCTAAATAAGAGATATCAATTTTCCTGTGTTGGAGTTCCAGCAGAAGCAGAATAACGAACTGCGCCAGAAGCTAGCTGAGACTCAGCACCTGTGTAGCTGATGGACATTGTCCGTTCTAGTGAGAGGGAGGTTGCTTTCCTGGAGCGCCTATCTCACAGGTTCAGTCGTTGCATTCGTAGCCTGAAGGACACTGTTGCAGCTCTGCAGCGTGGAGATGGAAGCTCTGCCGGTAGCTCCTGAACTAGGGGCATCAGCAGCTTGAGCAGTAGTGGTGTCGTACCTAGTGTTCTATAAAATAAAGTCTTGCAGGGAGTAGAGTGTGGGTGGCAGTAGTTTGGGCTGCAAGACGCAGTGGAAGAGTGGTTGGGGATGGCACTAGTCATTCGTCCTGGTTTGGGAATGAAAAGTACCTGTAATAGCACTCTAGCACTATGCTTTGCATGCTGTGAAAGAACTTGTGGTCTGCTGGCCGAGGCTATAGAACTACTAGCGATATTACTCGTGCATTTTCCTTTACATAATCTAGCGTTTAATCTGCATGAAGTTGAAGAAGGATGCTTGTTTTGCTATTGTTTGTTCTACTTGGTACTACTGTTCTTTGTAGTATTACTGAAAACCTTTCCTGTGAACATTTCTTGCTCGGCATGTGACTCAAAAATATTTAGTGGCATGTGTACAGACCTGACACTTTATAAGATGTACATATGCATCTCTTTGTTGAGATTTTCCTTGATTGCTAAGACAAGCTGAGAAACCTGGAACGTGACTAGGTGAGGAATATGTAATAACCCATCTCTTTCACCTAGTAGTACATCATGCATGCAAGTTGAGAGGCATGCATGCAAGTTGCAAGGCATCGGTGAGAATTAAAATTTGCCTGGCATGCATATATGCAGGTGTCCATCTGAAACCTGGAACGTTGCGCATCTGCGTCGTTTCTACGCATAAAGTGCTCACAGTCATACAATGTAATAGGCTATATGTCGGATGGCTGCAGGTTTCAGACGCGCTTTTTTCCTTACCAGGGTACCTAAGGGGACTGGAAGGTTTTTAATGAGGCGGCCTGCAGCCTAATATTCAAAAGAGGAATAAAATCAGTGTTCCTTCGACTTCTTTGTGGTTACTACCCGCATAATTCATACCTTAACCGCACCCGAAACCCTCGGGGGCTGTGTTATCGATCAAATGAGCTCTCGCTCTTGCAGAAACACAATGCCTTAGCCGCACCCGAATGCTCGGGGGCTGCGTAACAAGGATCCAAACAAAGAACACAAAAACTCTGCAGCCGCACTCGAATACTCGGGGGCTGCACAGTCATTGGTTCACAACCAACACATATTTCACAAACCCCGCTCGACTGACTCGGGGGATCGACAAAAAATCAAAGTATACAAACTATACAATATACAAAGAGTCAAAAATTACACTCGGGGGCTGCCCCCTGTACAAAAATTGCACTCGCAAACTATTCTAGTCCTCGGGCTCGTCCTTTACGGGCAGCTCGGGACCGCAAAGCTGTTCGCGAGTGCACTCGATTAGACTGCGACTGACAGCTCGGGATCGGGTGGTGATTGGAGCCTGCGAGGAACTAGTCGCAGTAGCAGGTTCTCGTGACTGTTCAAAGAGCATAATCACAAACACAAAGTTTGTGTCAGAAGCAAAAACTCAGGTCATAAACATACAACTCCTCGAGTGAAAGACATTAGTAAAAGACTGTTTGCATAAACAAGGTAGCACAAACAAAGCGCAGACTCGCGCAATTCAGAAAGTATCATTACAAGGCATAAAACAAAAGGGTACATCTACCCTAAACCTAAGAATTCGATTTCCTAAGCAGACGAGTGGCAGTCTCGACTGCCCGGCGCTCCATGGTGGTCATAAAAACCTCGGCCAGTCGCGCGGCAGCTCCGCTCACCCCCTTCAGAGAAATGGGCTTCCCATCTGGCTTCCGAGGGAACGCAGACAGTGCTGCCTCGTAGTCGCAATCTATCCCATGTCCCATAAGAAGCCTGATGGTGGACTCGGATCCGCGTACCGTGTTGGCGCGAGCGAAATCCGCCATGGTGGACGTCCCGGGGCCAAACACGTCGGCGAAGTCGTCCACCGTCGACGGCACTACGCCAGTCGGGAACATCACCTTGTATACAGCGCCAAGTGTGCTCGTCGATTTGGCGAGTGCATCTTTCGCCTGGTTGCATATGGTGCTTAAGCCGCCCACAGCCTGTTCCAGCGAAAGATCGTCACTCGCCACGTCCGCAGAGGCCGGTGCGCCAACAGCTTCTGCACAATTCAAAAAAGGCAAAAGTCATTTCATGACACTCGACAGTTATATCATCATATCAAAAGGAGAAAAGATTACTCACATCCCATGGCCTGCGCGAGTGCCGCGAGCTGGTCAGCATATCCTCGCTCGCGTGCAGCGGCTGAGTTGGTGGCGGCAGCCAGCTCTTTCTTCGACTCTTCGCGCTGTGCGGCGAGTGCGTCTTCCAGCTCCTTCTTCTCGCCTGGCCCAGCAAAATCACGTGCATTCAATACTCGACAAAATCAAGCATTGCAAAAAGAAATTCAGCAAAACAAAAGCAAAAAGGAGAACTCACGACTGAGCCGCTCTAGCTCGGCGCGCATGGTATCCCTCTCCTGCTCCACCTGAACATAAGCCTTGGCAGAATCTGCCAAGGTATGATAGAAGGGCTGCAAGCACACGAATTCAGCAAAAATTCTAACTCTCACAGTCCCAAGTCAAACGGGTCAGGCAAAAAAGTACTTACGTGATTCATCCACGGTTCAGAAGTCGCGACTGATGTCCCGACCTCTGGGGCTGTCACCTTGGCCGTTTCAGTGACAGCATCAGTGGCCATTGGCTGGACAGTCTCGTTTCCAGTCGGTGCAGAATTCGAGTGCTCCAGGGTTGGAACATTCTCGACTGGAGGAGTCCCAGGCTGATTGTTTTCAGCGCTGTGAGCAACACAACAAAGCAAAAAGGTGGTCAGCACAAATATGTGACAGCACAAAATTCTCATATCATACTCAAAAAACACATACCTGTGCTCCTCATCTTCGGAGTCGCCAAAAATTGGTCCCCCAAAGGCTGGGGTACCACTCGACTGAAGAGGAAGAGTTGAGCTTGTTGAGCACGCACGCAAAGGAGCGGCTTGGAAAACAGGTGGTGAGCCTGATTCCTCGTCATCCTCCAAACCCTGCCCCTTCGCGGGTGAACTCATAGCAGAAGGCGCCTTCTTGGCCAGTCGACGCCGCTTTGGCGGCGCGGTATCGATTTCTTGGTCAGCGGTGGCCTTTTCTTCAGATTGGACCTCTTCTGCTGCTTCTTCATCGACCTCCTCCGCATGCGACGTGGTGGCAGAAGGGATGGGCGACTGATCCCTTTTCGGGTCCACCACCTGCACCTGAGTTTCTTCAGTCTCACCATTTTCTGGCAGAGGGGGCAGAGAGGTGGCAGTCGAGTGGTCCTGCATCGCATACATTGCAAATTGCAAAGTCAGAGGCAAAATCGAACAAACACATGGCATACGAGTGGCAAATTCTTAAAATGCAGATATACCTCAGGCAAAGGGTTTTCCGCCCCATACGGCTCAATGGGACAGTCGACGTCGCATTTGTCGCCTGTCGTCAAGTTGGTGATGTGCCGCACGTGATTCACAAGCTCGTTCCTTGACAGATCCTCTGGGCTCATCCGAGTGGAGTCACCCGCGCCATCATACTCCCACATGGGGTGCGCTCGGGCACGGAGTGGCCACACTCGCCTCTTTACAAAGGTGGCGATCAAGTGAAGGCCCGTAACCTTGTCCAGCAGTCCGTCGATTCGAGTCAGCAAAGGGCGCGCTTCCTTCATTTCTTCGGCTGAGAGCTGGTGATCCCACGCCTTGGTCCTGACGTAAGCCGCAGTCGAGAAGGTGGCGACTCCGTCTTGCTCGACACTCGCATAAAACCACCCTTTCCTCCAGCCTTGCGCGGAGTCGACGGTCTTCAGGCGGAAATAGCGGGTGTCGCTGCGCACCTGGATGCCGCAGCCACCCACGGGGTAGGTGTGACCACCTCCTCTGTTGGGTCGCACCATGAATATTGTCTTCCATAGCGCCCAGCTGGGTGCGACGCCAAGGAAGCACTCGCACAGCGTGATAAAACACGCAATATGCATAATACCGTTAGGGGTGAGATCGTGGATCTGCACCCCGTAGGCAAAAAGGAGGCCACGAACAAAGTCGTGGAGGGAAGAGAGAAGCCCCTAGACACAAACTCCGCAAAACAAACACGCTCGTTGGCGCGTGGTTCGGGGAGTACCTCCTTGGGCGACGGCGCGCGGACGGCGAGCTGCTGCGCGGGTGGCAGATATCCCTGCTCGCGGAGCTTGAGCAAATGGGCGTCCTTGATGGTGGACCTCGCCCAATCCCCGCTGTTCTTCTTCAGGGCAGCGGTGGACGCAGATGTACCCGCCACGGTCTTTTTGCCCTTGGCCGCATCGGTCGCGGCAGCAGCAGCAGCACCACGCTTGGAGCCCCCACCTTTCGCCATTGCAGCAGTGGAGGGTGTGGGAGGCAAAGAGCTTGGGCGCAGAAACAATGGGGGCAAAGTGCGGGGAAGAAGATGAGACAAGGGGCGGCGCAGGGAGCAAATGGCAAGTAAAAAACTCTGCCAGCGCTGTCCCCCTATTTACCACAGATCGCAAAATGATCGTAACCGTCAAAACAGATGCATACGCTCTGCGCGAAATCTAGCCATACACGTGGTGGCCACGGAGGGCAACCGTCGCCGGCCACTCCGCCCACTACGCACGGGAATCCAGGACCATAATCACGCCCCGTGAAAATCACGCCAGAACGGTCAAATCAAGTCCACGCGGCGTCATCCCTGGTCAGCTCTGCAGAAACGGGCCCACAAAACAGAGTCACGTCTTATCAAAGCCTCTCCAAGCACGCCACCGCTTGTCAGAGATAGCAGTCGCAAAATGCGTCATTGCTGACGTTGTCTCATCTTGCACAACTGGCATACAAGTCACTCGATGACATCTTCGGGTTGTCTCTCACAAGAATTTCGGTTGGTTCTCCAGCAAAGGTCATAAATGCCACTCGAGATGATCTCGACCGCATCATCATACTCCCATCGGGAGCATATCAAAAAATTTCTTTGACTAAATATGTGCAGGATAAAAGATTTTGAGATTATCCTCCATTGCAAGCAATAAAGCACAATCTCGGGGGCTACTCCCATCGGGAGCGCTGTCGCGCACCCGATAGAATAATGTCAAAGTATCAGTCGACATATTACTCGACTCAGTTCATAAGCAAAGTCATACTCGAATTATTCCCGAGTTGATCCGACGATCCTTGGATGCTGCATGCATAGTGCAAAGGTAAGACCCGCCGATCAGTCGAGCTGGGCTAAGGACCGCTCCAGCAGCGTTATCCTCAAGTGTTCCATGTCAGCAGACATAATGAATAATCCCCGACGGACGCGTTGGGTAGATTCAAAATTATGCTGCAGTTCGATTCTGTAAGACCTCAACGGCCGTTTCGAGTCTGTTCAGTTTGTTCCAGATTCGAGTCCGGGGACTCGAGTTTGATTGAAAGCTAGTATGGTTTTGCCACAAATGGTAGTTAACTGGCCCCGATCCGTCGTGTGTGCCGGGCCTGCTAAGCTAATATCCCTTGACTATCATAAGCAAAAACTCATAGTCGATGAAACACTCGACATAGCCAACATGTGCTATTTCATAAGAATTCTAAATACAGATGCAAAAAATGTAACGTGCATGATGTATGAGTCCATGCCCGACTCTTCGAATCAGACAAGTACTCGGGGGCTACTGACATGGGTATGCCTATCGGGTACCCTACCATGAGGGTACCTGGTGCACGTATCGACTAGGCCCAACTATCAGAGCCTACATGAAGCCCATGAAGGGAGGCCCACGAAGATGGAGTATCCTCCAAGTTTGGCGAAACAATAGTCGGTTTAGAGTTTCCTTACTTGTAAATCGAGTCGGTTACGAATACCCGAGACCCAGCCTATTATTTAAGGACTGGGAGGGCCATCGAACCAGACCACGTACTTTCAGAGCCACCAAAACCCTAGCGAGATCGACATCTCGCCGGGACCCTTGTAACCATCATATTCACAAAGCAATAACAGACAGGCAGGACGTAGGGGTGTTATCTCCACACGAGGGCCCTGAACCTGGGTAAAATCTTTGCCCTGCTTGTCAGCCGACGATACTTCCAGCTCTACCACGTTCTCTCCCCCATATTCATAACCTAGGGACCTTAACCATGGGTCTTGATGAGTCTACCCCTCGTCAGCGGCGTAGGGCGTGCTGGTGTTGAAAGTGCATGGTTGCCCCCATGCGTGGTTTTGGTAATTAATGAAATCCTTATGGACTAATATTTACATTGAGATATTCTTATAGATCTTGTCCATGGGAAAAGATTGGAGTTCATGTGTTGGACTCTTGAAGATGACATGATGACCAATGCTCTATTCAAGAGTTTATATGAAGAATGGTCATGTGTAGAGTTGAGCTTATTGCAAGTATGACTTGGAAAAGAAGATTGAGTGAACAATCATGTTTACCTCCAAGCCATCATACATATCAAGAGAAGAAGATGAAGTGCAAGCTCAATATGATGCATCTCGGAAGATGTCATTTGATTGAGGCTTGCAAAGGAGACATGAAGACGGAGCTTAGCGAGGCCCTCCCATAATGGAGTATGGGGGAGCATTTGGAGAAGTCTTCATCAAGCATGTGCTAGCAAGCACAATCAAGAAAGGTGCTTCAACTTGAGAGAGTCAAGATCGTCATCATCGAGCTCAAGTGGAATGCGCAAGACAAAGGTATGATCTTGATAGGTTTTCTATTTTACCGGTCTCATGTTGTTAGTCAGAGACCGGGTTATAGGATAGACGGCGTACTATCAAGAGGGGCTCTCAAGTAACTTGATCGCATCTTTGTGGAGAGCTCAAACCTTTGCATACTTGCCATATCATCTTTCTTGGTTCTTATTTAGTTTTCTCCTTGTTTTGTTTTGGTGCTTGTTGTGATCTTCACGACAAGCCCAAGTTCACCAAAAACGAATTTCGTATGGAAAACTTGTTGCGTTTTCGGTTTTGAAGGTTTGCCGGTTATTCTTTTTTAGAGAGGTTTTACCTTTCTCCATTTGGTTTTATCTTACATTGTTGGACTATGATGTTTCTCTGCATGATCTTTTAAAGCTCTTCGTTGCGATTCCAACGAGCCCGAGAATATCGAAAACGGAGTCCGGATGATCAAGATATCTTTGTTTTCGTGATCAGTGTTTGCAGTTTTCTGAGGGGCGGAAGTTCTGGATTTGGCCGGAAATTCCGGCCATCCGGAAGTTCCGGCCAAATTTCCGGCAAAAGTTCCGGCCAAATGTAGAACCGTTTTTTAGTCGCTTTTCTGAGGGTCCAGAAGTTCTTGGCCGGAAGTTCCGGCCCTGGACCGGAAGTTCTGGCCTAAGTGAGCCTGCAACGGCTATTTTCGTGGGAGGGGCTATAAATACTCCTCCCCTTCTTCAACCTTGAGCAGCTCGTTTTTTCCTCTCTCTCCTCCATTGTTTGACCTATGAAAAGCTTGTCCCTCTCAATTCCTCCCATGATTCTTGCATATCTTTGAGAGAAAAGAGAGAGGAGATCTAGATCTACTTTTTCACTAATCAATCTCTCCTCTAAGTGAGGGGAACTTAGTGGATCTAGATCTTGGAGTTCTTGTGTGGTTCTCCTCTTTGTTCTTCCTCTCTTATTCCCCCATAAGCATTTGTTGCTTTGTTGGAATTTGAGAGTGAAGGATTTGAGCACTTATGCTCTTGCCTTTTGCTTTGTGCATCGGTGTGCTCTCCACGAGGATTCGTGGAAGTTGAAAGTTTGTGAGCTTGTTACTCTTGGGTCCTTAGACCCTAGACGCCCGTGTGGTGGTTGGACCTTTGTGGTCACTTGTAAAGCCGTTCGGGAGCCCCCAATCCCGTTGTGGGTTGTGCCCCAGATTGTTGTTGAAAGCCGTCGGGAGCCCCCAATCCCATTGTGGGTTGTGCCCCGGATTGTTGTTGAAAGGCTCCGGATTCCGCCTCGAAGGATTTCGATAGTGGAAGGTGAACCAAACCTTTGTGGTGCGGTTCATCGGAGAAGAAGGTGAAACCTTTGTGGTTGTTGAACCATTGTGTTGGTTCACACCTCTCCAACGAGACGTACTCCCTTAACAAGGAGGAACTCGGGAATACATCCTCGTCTCCGCGTGCCTCGGTTATTTCTATACCCGAGCTTTTTACTTATGCACTTTACATTGTGATAGCCTTCGTGCTTGAAGTATTCTATATTGCTATCACCTTGTTGCTTGTCTTGCTTAGCATAAGTTGTTGGTGCACATATGTGAGCCTAGTTTATTTAAGTTGTCGGTTTGCTAATTTAAACACCTAGTTTTATTCCGCAATTAGCAAGACTAAACCGGAAAAGTTTAATCGCCTATTCACCCCCCCCTCTAGGCGACATCATTGTCCTTTCAGGTGTGTCGGCTGAAATACCCGAGTTTGGAGCTCATCTCATCATCTGACGCCGGCAAGCCGCCGGCTCCTCTTCCTAGCCCTGCTCGACGCCCTAGAGCTTGCGTACCGGATGGGGGAAATCCATGGAGATCGCTGGCGAGGTCACCGGCGACCCTGCTCCTCCTGCTCGATTGCTCGTGCTCGTGTGTGCGGTACAACGGCGAGACGGCGTGGTGCTTCTCGAGCCGCGCTGGGAAGCTCCGTGGAGCTACTGAAGTACGGAGGACACGCAGGATCCGCGCGACGCCGGTGTGGTCGATTCACGCTAGGGTGAGTACAGTATGCATCAGCTGCCTGCAGTAGGCTCGGTACAGTCGGCTGCAGAATGGGCTAGCTCTTGGTAGTGATCGATATGCAAACTTTGGTATATATTGATTTGTAACTGAGCTGGTTTGTATTCGGTAGTAGTAGGTGTACGACAGTACGATACGATGCAAAATATGTGGAGTAAAAAACTGAATAAAGTCCGTTATGTGACCAAATGTCCAGGGTCGTCACTTAACCTGTTGCTAAATTTGTCCTGTAACTTTTTTTCGTCACATAATGCACCAGGGGTAAAGAGTCATCTAACATCCTGAGTTAACACTGTTTGTGTTCAAAATGCACTAGAGTGTCATATAAGGAAATAAATTTACAGCTAGGGTCATATAGGGAAGAAAAAAGTTTCTAGTGTCATATAAGGAACTAAATTTTCAACTAGTGTCATATAAGGAATTCTCTCTATATTATATTTTGGAACTTGCTAACTATACTAAGTTATCCTCGTGATCAGTTTTACATCCCCATGTACACTATAATCGGGAAAGGCGGTCCCTGCTCTCCGTCCTTGCTGCTCCACGTCAGCCACCCGAAGGCAGCTGCAGCGTCCATCAGGCCACCCTGCGTCGTCGACTTGATAGGCCGCTGGTGCGGGAGGTGGTGGCGGCTGGTGCGGGCTAGGCCGCTAGGGTTCCGCCCGAGCCGCCTCAGAGGAGACGACTCGGGGGCGAGAGGACAAAGATCCAATACCAGTTACCTTAATGATTATGCAAAATTATTTTGGTACGAAGCCAAAGTTGGTTAAAAATACGCATGAAGTCCGTCTCATACAATAAGGACATTAAAGTTCATTACATCCTGTTTTTAAATACAAAAACATGCATTTGCTAACATAAATTTAGAGTTAGTGCGTCGGTTCGGATTTCTTTCAGCCAACAGCCGGTCTGAGGTTGGAATCCCGCCGGTCCCCAATATTTTAGTCACAAACAGTAAAAAAGGGAAAAAACTGAATATGCACGATGAGTTGTAGGATTCGAGGCTTCGAGCACACGACAAGCTGGGACGCACATGAGGATGCAACCATCGGAGCTGCGTAGCCGTTATGTTTCCACAGAGTACTGCGCATTCTAGTTATAATGTTCGCAAACTTTGGGTGTGTAGACCCTTACACTCAGGTGTTGCTTAAGATGTGTAGCGTCCGCTGTACGCTATGATTGTTGAGCGCTACACAAAATGGTTAGTTCCATGAAATAGTTTTCCCGGATGTTTAGTTTGTGAAATAGTTTCGCCATGTGCCAATTGTGTCCACTTTGCCATGTACGGTGGGAGGTGGAGGAAGAGAACCACATAGGGGACTCATGGGAGCGCGTGGTGTGGGGCGGGAGCAGATCATCTTCATGGACTGACGCGACGTGGGATGGGAGTAGGCAGACGGCGCGACCGTAGAATATTGTTTTCACAATGTGCGTAGAATTCATCCAAATAGTACATCCTATGGTATATTTACATTTGGTAAAATGGGGAGGGCCGGACCGAAGGAGATATCTCCAATATATAGTTACCGGAAATACCGGCCAGTTACTTTATCCATGGCAGTAACTTCTCTGTACAATTCCATTGCTTCCTTCATGGTCTTGGCTTCTGACAAGAGCTGCAGTCGTTTCTTCGGGCTACGACACTTTAAGGAAGGGCCTTGAAACTTTTCCCACTTTTCCAACTTCTCAATCATCACATGGAACCATTGTGGATGGAAACCAGCAGCACCGAGTAGCAAGATTCCAATATAATCCGCAGAAATCCATTTTGGCTCCCGGGAGCACATGCTCCCGGTATGCTAAAAAAAAATTCAAAAATTCAAAACTTGTCACAAAAATCCGAAAAAAATCATGCACGTACCTGAGCATGTCACACACCACCGTGTCAAATTTGGCGACGAATCGACATCGTATACGCCCTGTGCAAAATTGACAAAGTTCTGACAGAATATGAGATCTAAAATTTGTATTTTCAGATCTGAGATTTGTCTTTTTTACACAGGGCGCATACGATGTCGATTCGTCGCCAAATTTGACACGGTGGTGCGTGACATGCTCAGGTACATGCATGATTTTTTTCGGAATTTTTCGACAAGTTTTGAATTTTTGAAATTTTTTTAAACATACCGGGAGCATGTGCTCCCGGGAGCCAAAACGCGTTTCTCTATAATCCGCCTCTATCTCCATCCTACATACATAGGCAACATTATCTGATGTTAATAAGGTAGACAAATTATGGAGCACACAATTAACTAATGGTGGAATTTTGTTTTAAAGGCGGTCGATTTGTTTAAAGGGCTTCCACAAATGGTACTCTTAACATGCTACTCTCTCTGTTTTTAATATAAGACATTTTAGCCTTTTCACATGCACATGTATCTAGACACGATTTACTTTGTATGTACACTCATTGAATCTAGTCAATACGCACAACACGTAAAACATCTTACTCCCTCCGTTTCGAAAAGAAATGGATGTATCTAGACATATTTTTAGCGATAGATATATCTATCTTGGTGACATCATTTCCCAAATGGAGGGAGTATATAAAAAAAACGGAGGGAGTAGCTAGCTAGAGTAATTAGAATTTGAAAAAACTCAACATTTTCCATCTGTAGAAGGGTACCGACTTACTCCCTCAGTTCCTTGATGTAAGGTGCATAGTTTTTTGAAGAAAAATTCACAATATAAAGTGTATTTGCTATAAATGGACAATTTGACCCATAAAAAATGATACCTAGTCTCAAAAGAGAAATTTAATGGATTGTATTCATATCGTGGCTATTAAGAACTCATCTCTCGCTATTTTTTTAGAAAAGAATTTAGTCCACTCTATTGTAAAATACCCTGTCTTAATATTCGTGCAGAAAACTATACGCCCTACATTCAGGAATGGAGGGAGTTTTTCTTAATCCAGATGGACCAAACCTAGGAATCTTTTGGTAATCGGTTACTACTGGCCGCCTAGAAATACATCTGACTCATGTCAAAAAATAAAAATACATCTGACTCACACATAAAAAAAAACCTTCTGACTGGAATTAAAAAAGGTTATGCAAATAACAAAGGTCATGTGTGCACTTAACCTCGCAGTCTATTTTTTTTTTGTTATAAAAGAACATGCACGTACTTATTATTTCCGTGGTTGAGAAGTGTAATCTAAATTTCACATGAACGATGTAGCAGACAGCTCACTTTCGGATCATACAGTAAATTTTCATGTCCCACATACGTAACATAAAACACCAGGAACAACATGAAATACTAACCTGCGCGAGAAGATGTTATCCAGAAGCGAGTGGATGGTGTTGATATCCGCGGAGTGCCTTGCAATGACGTGCCCAAGCTAGTAAAAACGACAGCAATGTCAGATTTGAGACTGTCGCCAAAATTGCACATAGCTGGCCCATGAAGCAAAATAGAGCCTACCTCATGCGCAAGCATTGCGGCAATCTCTTCATCAGTCTTAAACCAGTCAAACAATCCAGTGTTGACCGTGATTTTGCCACTGGAGAGGATTCCTGCAACTGGATAGGGATGCTTGATGAGGATCACCTCCCAGTTGAGCCCACGAAGATGGGTGGTGTTTGGCTGCGCCTTTCCCCACTTCCTGCGCTTCTCGGTGACGCGGAGCATGGGGGCGTCGTTGCTGTCATAAATGCCGAGGCCACGGTGGGCAGCGTGGATGAGTTTCTCGACGATGCGACGGACACGGGCGCTTCTCGGATCGCTTGGGTCGAGGATCTCAAAGGTGGTGGCAATTTGCTCAGCGAAAATAGAGTCAGCCATGTCGCGCTCTTCCTGATGGGAGTAGAGGACTAAGTGGGAGCGGTAGGTGCAGGGCACGATCTCCCGGTCGTAGGCTGCCATCACCGTGGCGCTCAAGGTGATCGCCGTGGCCGCAGCAACCTTCCGAGGTTCATGGTACCACCGGAGGACGAAGCGCCGCGGGGAGGTGGACTGTCGTCGGAAGAGAGGCTTCATGTGGGCGGATCCTCGGATCGAACCCAAATCCTGCGTCAAGCGCTGTGGCGCGGCGAGGCCCTGGTAGCACCGAGTGGCCGGCGCCTTGCAACGTTGCATGATCCCGGAGAGCAGGGACCTCGTGTTCCTCAGGCAGTTCATGACCTCCGAATTCTTTTCCACCCTTTCCTTCTGTTTTGTGGAATTTGCAGGCAGATCGATCTACGGTGCTCTTCCCTGGGTCTGGGACTATATAATGGAGATGCTACCTAACGCTGCGTGCGTCCCTGATACGAACCGGAGTCGGAACGTTCAAACCGACCAGAATTCAGGTTGCTCGATCGTGAATCCGAGATCGCGCCTTGTGGCGACACGGACCAGCACCGGGTCTGGACTCTGGAGTTTGTCTTCCATGGCGTTCCGGCCGGCCGGCCGTCAAACAGGGAGAGGCAGACAAGCACGATATAGACATCGCGTCTTGTAGGTCTGGCCATTGGTGGCGGCACGAGGCAGGCCATTGGTCGCGTGCCTGCCGCTGGATGCAGAGCAGGTCTTCGACAGAGGCCTGGCAGGTGGCAGCGGGAGGGAGGGTAAGGCGTCGGCATGGCTAGCACCGATGCGATAATCTGGCCGGCGGCGGCTACGACGACCCCTATACCTAGCGCGTGGACGCTGGTCGTGTTGCCGATGGTCGACCTTGGATGACTGTATTCATATCACAGTTTCAGGCTATGGGTTCAGACTGTTTGAGTACTGATTTGTTCGTATCCAAACCATTCCATTCTACTAACACTCTAAAGGCTAAACTAAACCAAATTATCACAGTGACTCAGTCCGTTCAAACCAATCGAGCTATACCGTTAGAAAAACCAAACTGAATCTTAGGTTTCAGTCCAAACTATTCCCAGCCCTACCGAGACGTGCGTGCTTCAGATTTCAGAGGCACCTCTGGTGCGACTGCGAGCAACCGCACGGAAGGGGAAATCCACTTCGGCTCATAGGTGATCTACACCCACTACCCAAAAAACGAATTTTAAAATGTCAAAAAAATTCAAACAAAAATTTCGGATGTACATTCGAATATTCTATGTTCATACAAAAAAAAGGGATGAAAAGACATTTTGTGCGGCCGGGGTAAGAAAGACAAATCCCCGGCGTTCACAAATGACTCTGCACGTAATATTTTTTCTCTTTTTTATACCGGTCACAAAAATGTCTTTTCGATGCGAAACTTTTTGTACGGATAGACATTTTTTATACGAACACCCAAAATTTTTGTTTGAAAATCAGGGACGAATCTCGTCCGTCGGACGGACGAAACGGATGGCCCAGATTTCACCCTGGCGCCATATGGCCTTGTAAAAAACTGTTTTCGTATAGGCTTACCCATGCAGATTCTATGGGATTGGCCCGTTTACTGCTTCATCCGTTTCTTGCGGGTTAACTAGGTATATTCCCTAAAAAAGTATATTCTAGTATTTCTTTCGTTCGTTAACGCAAAAGAATACATGGCGCTTAGTGTTAAAAAAAGTATATATGGGGCTAAACCAATTAAAAAAAATCATGAGACAAGTAATTTAAATTCCTTGTGAAGAATTGAATATTTTTTTAAGGAATACAAAATAATTTAGAAACATGTGACACAAATATTTTAGAAACTGGTGAAAGAAAGTTTTGGTACCGCGTGTGTAATTATTTCACAACCTCGTGAACAATTGCAAAAGAAAAACCCCATCCTACAAGTTCTTTTTGGACGCTGTAAAATTTTATTTATATTATGCTGAAACAGGTTTTAAATCCTGTAGCGATTATTTCAAAATCTGGTGAACAGTTATTTTGTGCCATGTGACCAGTTTTTGAACCTGAAATCAATTTATTTGAATGGACAATGAACCAATTTTTGAAGTATGAACAAAATTTGGGAACATTTTTTTACTTGCCAACAAATTTGTTGGATTGGGTGATGGCCTTTTGTTTGGAATGAAGCAAACAAGAAAATATAGGATCCATGAGGCAGATGCAACTATTTACAGTGGATGGTTGAAAAAGGAATGCCCGTTGAATATAACACTTTGTTTAACTTTGTGAACATCTTTATACTGCGCCCAAAATTCTGTTGGTTCATTTTTTTTGTGACTTCTGTAAGAAGACAAATTTCGGTGCTCCAAAATTACCATGCGCGAGATACTCCATCATTTTTCCATATTAGAATTTATTTAGTATTATTGAGGCTAATATATTTATATTAACTTAACCAAACTTTACGAAGTTTAACTTAGGAGAGTGCCGATAAACACTATTTTGACGCAACATAAGTGGTACTTTTTTTCTTGGTATGATATTGCTGCTCGTATACTGGTCAATTGTCATGTTTGAGTTGTTTTTTCGTGATTGGTTGAATCCCGTGTTTCAAATATTGATACAATGTTCTTGCAGATGAAATAATCTACTCCCTCCGTCCTAAAATAAGTGTCTCAAATTTGTACAAAAGTGAATGTACCTATGCATGTATCATGTCTACATACATCCACTTTTTGACAAATCTAAGACAGTTATTATTGGACGGAGGGAGTAATAAATATCCTTGCTATGTGCATTTTCTAAGTTGAAATCTCTTAGGACGGCAGATCACGCATTTTAAACCGGGCAGCAGTCATCAAAAGACAAAAGAACTATCCAAATGGAAAAGAAATAGGAGTCGACTCTGGAAAGAAAAGAGTCTGTGCCAGTCTGCTGCTGGTGTCTGGATGCTGACTCTGCATTGCGTGCCTGGTAAAGCCAGATGATATGGACACTGGCATCTAAGGGATTAAATCGAATGCATATCCTAACAACAACCAGGAGGTCTAACTTTATTTAGCATCATTTTAATGTTACATGCAGTCCATTCTCACCGTTTGTTTGTCGGAGAAAGGCAACTAGCTTAGAACACATATTACAGCCAGACTAACCCATACTAGTTTGAACTACACATTTCAGAATAACACTGCAAGTCTGCAGCTACAGCCAACAGCCAAAAGAGTTTGTAAGACCTGCTGCCTACGAAAATACAGATGATTTTTGTCGCCCATTGCGTAAGAAATGATCTTCTTCAATGGCGATATGAACTGCGCATCATGGAACACGGTGGCTGTTAGGACGTTCAGGGGTCCGAAATCGACAGAGTACATCTTCTGGAAGCCATCTAGAACTGCTGCCATCGCAACATTGGCAGCCTTCCTGTCCTTCTCATACCGGCTTAACAAAGATAGCTGGCAAGTGGGAAAAGGTTTTGTTAGTTTGCTGTGGATGATAAACACAGTGTTGGTCATACTAGACTAACTACAATATGCAAACTGATATGCACTGCACCCAAATAAAGATGATTATGCTGCCGAATGACCAGCTCTACAGCTTTTGCTTGCACTTAATTAGTTTCTAAAGCAGTAATAGTTGCTCATAGAAGCTAGGATACAGTGGTATCTGAAAAATTCTAACGAAACACAACATTATTAGGTGCTTAGTTGATTCAAGAAAAAAAAGGTACTTACATCTCCAATATCAGCACCAACAAAAACTCCTTCAGAAAAAACGTTTGCTAAGGCAGCTGCATCTCCAAAACCCAAATTGACACCTTGGCCGGCCAACGGGTGGATTGTATGAGCAGCATCACCAACTAGTGCAAGCTCTTTTGAAACATAATCATGGGACTGCATCAGTGAGAGTGGAAATACCATTCTATCAGAGATCAGTCTAATCGCTTTCGGTGGCACTTCAAAGCATTGTTTTGTAGACGCTGCAGTATTTCCAATGCCAGAAAATAACCTTTCAACGTAACGGTCAAGACTACTAGAGTTGGGATGCGGACCATAACCAAAATCCATGGCATGGTTCACCGACTTCACAAAATCTTCAGGGCTGGTGAACTTCTGGCGTGATGCCTCCTCTGGGCTCATTGTCCACACTATATTGCTCAAGTTGTCACCTACTGGAAGTAGGGCAATTGGACCAGAAGGGGAAACCTCTCCCAAGCACAGCCATTCTCTGCAATATGCTCCACTGTACATATAATTGCACTCTGAGGATAATTCCACCCAGATGTTTTTATGCCCGTAGTCTGCCTTACATTGGACTTGGAACCATCAGCTACCTGTGACCATAAGTTTACATAGACGATTAAAGGAAATGAAGAGATACAAAAGTTTAAATGAATGGAGAAGCAGATATAGGAACTTACCACCAACTTCGAATATAGTCTGTCCATCGCTTAGGTCAAGTTTAACCAAATTACTATGACGTAATTACTCTGAAGTATGACCGGTGGAATCTGCCTCAGTGGATGGTGACTTCAATCCTGCTGATCCTTGTCCGCTCTTTGTTGGGAAAGCAAGAGATACCCATCGAGTAGGGTAGATCATCTTTTCAGTGTCTTCCTTTTGCTCCTGATAAGGGAAGCATCTAAGTATCAAAATAAGGTGACTATTTCAATGGAAAAGAAGTCAGCTTACAACATAAACACATCAGCTGGCTGCAAAACACCAAACTGTGAATTTCCACGAGTTATGTTCTTTGAGACTTTTAGGATATTTAAGATCATTTTATTCCTTGACTATTAACATCACACACAAAAGTATAGTGTGCTTCATGACTAACAGTTCTAAAAAATAGGTATTGTGTACAGCTAATAAATTTAATGCATAGGAATTAGGTTGTATGAAAGCAAGTACATTGATTTGTTATAGAGTCTCTTGTGTAGAAAACTTACTTTACTATCTGAAACATGTGGGCTGTGAGGTTGTACATTATTCAGCAAGTTTTTAGACGAGGAAGCAGACCATTTGTATGGAGTGAGCTAGTATTACACGAGTTCAAACATCAGAACAAACATCTAGATCCGAATCAAAACCATCCAGAGTTTAAAGAAAAAGACAAACCTGTAAACGTAACAAGAGGGAGTTGCAAAGGACCTTGTTCTACACCACACATCTAAGCAAAGCAAAATGCTATCAATACCAACGAAAAAATTGGATCAGGTAATTACAGAAGCTTCACTTATAACATACCCAAGGTATTCTTTGCAGACATCTCTTGCATTATACCTTGTGTACCCCAGTCCAGTGTAATCCCATACCTGCAAGTAATAATTTGTCCAAACTGCAATCAGTACTTACGCTGAACACCAAGTATCTAAGCAAGAAAACTCTTGATCTCGTGGCAGCGCGGTAAATAAAACGGAAGGAACTGTTGCTATTGCTGCGTGCAAATTCAACAAATAAGAAAGAAGAAACTGTTTCTCTGATTGTTTGAAAGTGTAACAAATAAGAGAGTACATATGACCACAGTTAAAGGAGCCAAGTGATAATGCTTGCAGATATGGCTAGACAATTTCCATACAAGGATCACACAACAATAGCCTAATGCACATAAATTAAACCATATAATAAGTACCATCCAATAGCTAAGCTTCAAGTAATCTATTCTATCCAAAAGATGAAATGGGGTAGATAAAACACATGCAGAATAAGGTAATAGCCTAGTGTCACTATCATTTATGTTCCATACTTCCATTTGGGAATTGAATGGGTACTTTGAAGTGTGAAGTATAAATTGCATGTTAGATCTGTACAGGGATTGATTCAATAGTTTATTCAACTTGGTTCACTGAGATAAATGCATGAATGAAGAAACTTACTACAAGAAGCATCGGTGACTTGTTCAGAGTCTAATAAAGCACAAACACTTGTAGAGAAGAAGTTAATCACCATACGTATGAACAATTGCATGTCATCACCTGCATTTCACCAAAGAAAGTGCGTCTTTGATCTTGAATATGCTCCCATGCACCAATATCTGCCAAATGACATACTACAGGTATGAAAAATAGGTCCTGTTATGCAATATTATCGCTAGTAGCTAAACTAGAAGTAGCGGCATACACATGAAAATAAATGTTTAAGATGTTAAATTTCTGAAACTACATGTTGCCAAGTTTCCTAGTTTCACTCCAAGTACGCAAATAGTGCAGCAAATCTAATCAAACTTGTGAAAAGACACAACTGGTCAGAACAGAAAAGGACTGCCGGGCAACATAGATCAGCTGGGTTGGCTGTACCCACGTGGTTGTGCTTATTTGACGTAAGTTTCAGGTTATATCTCACTAAACTTGACAAGAAATAAAGCTCAGCTGAATACTGCGATATAATTTCTGCTTGGTGCATATCAATTATGGAGTAGCTAACATTGCAAAGCAGAAGGTAAAGAGTGACGTGGTTTAAGATTGTAGGACCAATCTAGTGTAAGCATAAACAGTTCTTCAGATCTACTTATAAACCATTGTGAAACCCAACAAAAGGGGTCGACCTTTCTGTATCACCAATGACATACAAAACACCTTCAATTCTAAATATTGATACATGGCCGACACATCCAGAATACTGACATCAATCTTACCTCTGAAGAAAGAAATGGTTGCAGGGGCAACAGTGCTGACCCTTGAATCAGGTATACCATCTTTCTTCAGATAACCTCTTGAATTCAATGCAGGTAGGGATGAAAACGGTACGGAAACTTTTCGACTTTTCCGCGGAAAAACGGAAACGGAATGGAAATATTGAAACGGAAACGGAATTTCGCAAAACGGAAGCGGAAACGGAAACTTTTATGCGAAAACGGAAACGGAACAGCATATTCCGGCGGAACGACCACGGAAACGGAAATTCCGTTTCCGGTAATACGGAACTTTCCGTTTTTTTGGTATGGAAATTTAGTCAGAACCCAAAATCTGAATATAAAAATAAAAAACTCCAAAGCGACCATGTTTAATCCTAATGTATTCACATATCATCTCCCTCTTGACTCATGAAATTTTCTTATATTTTATTTACTCTTAAATTTTTGACAAGTTTGTTGATTTATTTGAATTTTCCTGCATTATTTAAGGGCCTTTTTGTTCCGGTGAACATCCGCTAGTTGTTCCGTATCCGCACCGTATTCGCCATGTATCTGTTTCCGACAATATTTGTTTCTGTATTTGTTTCTGGTGTTTCTGTATTTGTTTCCGCTTCCGTAAAAAAATATGAAAACAAATGTGGCACCACTCAGTTCCGTCCGTATCCGCTCCGTTTTCATCCCTAAATGCAGGATTGCTATCGATGATGGTAACTCGCAGATGTTTGGTCAATGGCATAATAGCTGCAGGTCGGATAAATAACCGCATTATAGACTCGATATTATATACATACAAGTCGGTACTTCTAATCTGAAACATTCCTAGGATTGTCAAATTCATACACAGTGTGGTTTTATGCAGACGTCAAACTCCGGTGAAGTACACAAAGGCAGCAATACCTACACAGTGCACATGGAACGGCCAATCCGACGATGCCGTCACCGACGATAGCGACATCGAGCTCATCTATCCCAGCTTTGACCTCCGCATTCCTACAAGTACACTGATACAATGACCAACGATTACTGAACGATCAATCCGAAGTACCCTGAACGATCATTCCACTAATCTCTACGGGCACAGGCACAGGCAATTCGCGGGGAGAAAAGGTACCTGCGTCTTGGTTTCCCCCACTGGCGCGCCGGAGAAGGCCCTCGCGTTCGGCCGGATCGGATTCGCCGCCGCGCAGCATCTGGTTTGGGGGAGAGTGGCAGGACGCGGGACGAGTCAGCCAGGCATGGGCAGACCAAACGTAGGATGGAGATGACGGGATGGAGTGGGCGCACCTTGTCCTGCGTAGCAGGGAGTGGGCGGCGGCGGAGGCGCGCGCCGGCGTCATCGGCGGCGACGAGGGAACAAGACGCCTGGGCCCGCGAGCGGCGTGGTTTGGGTCGGAGGCCCGAACCCAACCTGGTCCTGGCTAGAAGTCTAGAACCGGTCTGTGACTCGACCAACCCAACCGACGGGAGGGCTTCGATTTGAAGAATGGATATTAATTTTTTTTTGAAACCTTATTTTTGTACATCCTAAGGCCTTAACTGTGGATGCAATTTCAAATGTGGGCTAATAGGATGGGAAAAGGTAATAGGATGGGAAAAGGTGATACGAGCAATGTGGGATTAGGAGAGATCTGGATTAAATATTTGAGTAGAATGCTATTTTCCTTGTTTTTGCATACATGTGCACACTATTACAAGGCACACATAATTTTTTGGTAAAGTAATGGGTATTCAATGAGTGCGGATATTTGGAAACCGAGCTACACATAGCCTTTATTTTGCTAATTGGGAAATCTTATTTTGGGGTTTCAAAAATCTCAAAAACCTTGGATGTGGATAATATTGTCTTTTACCAACGTGTAAAATCTCGAATAAAAATAAGTTGCATTATGGACTGTGCAAAAAGACAAAATATGAATATGAAAGTAGTGAATAGTGCACAATTTGAACTCTCTAAAATCCAACATATTTTATAATTTTGGTGCAGCCCGGAATATGTATTGTTTTCTTTTCAGATTTTACACCTTGGTAGAACGCATTATTGTCTACATCCGGAATTGTTTCAGAATTCTTTGGAACTTCGAAATATGATTTTCCGAACTTGCATAATAAATGACTATTTGTAGCTCGGGTGCCAAATGCACTTTCCCGTATTCAACTGAATACCCATGAAGTAAGCTAGTGTCCTCCCTACAGGAGACTTCCCCTTGTCCATGTCAACTAGCATCATAAATGAACTTTTCCGCTGCGCTCCCACCGATACTTGCTTGGAGGTTGTTAAAATGGCTTTTTATTCAAGAAAAAATCATCACCCAAGGGGCACGTTCTTACATGTTACTCACCCGTATGCAAACACCACTTCCCGTTCGACTTGCTCCGGAAAGAGTTAGTTGAAATTCCATTTATAGTTTATGCAATACCAACATACTTTCTTGGGAACCGGTGTCTAGACATGCCAAAAAAGAGAGAATACACATGTCATTTTCATTTCATCATTAAATAGAAACACAACTTTTTGGATTTGTCAAATTTATTGAAATAAATACCAAAATACAAGAGAAAAGAACTAATTAGAAAAAAAATGTTATGTACATTTGGGGCCTCATGTGGTTGTATGCTTAGTTATGTACAAGAACTAAAAAGAAAAAAGAAAAAGGAAAAGAAGAAGAAGGAAATTCTCTTCCTTTGGAAAACCCCAGCACAACACACCCCGACCACCGCCTTCCCGACCCGCCGCCGCTCCACGCGCCCCCACCCTCCAGGCCTCCACTCTCCCTCCCGCAGCAAGCCAAGGCAGCGCGATGACCTCGCCGGCGGCTCCCCGTCGCAGGAATCCCGGGCGGGCGGAGCCCCACCGCCATAAGGCCGGGCCGGCTGCGCCTCACCGTCGTTGGGCCCCGCCGCCGCAAGGCCGGACCGGCGGCGCCCCACCGCCTCAAGGCCGCGGTGGCTCCTTCCCCTCCATCCTCCGGCGCCTCCCGCCGCCGGGCCGCGGTCCACGCCCTCCTCGCTGGCCCGCGTCGTGTACTCCTGCTGCCGCCGCGGCCAGGTCCCAAGCAGGCTGACAGATGGGGACGCGGCCCACGCGCTGGCTCCACCTGTCAGCCAAACGATTTTCAAATTTCGAGACCGTACGTACTCCTCTTCTCCCTTCGCTCCTTTCTTCTTCCTTCTCTTCGCCCCTCCGCACTTGTTCTCGTGTTTCATTTGCCTTCCGCAGCACCATCCCCTCCTTCGCCCTCCCCACAGCAACATCCTCCCCACATTACTTGTGTTCCACGTTCTCCCGAGACCACCCCCTTCTCCCTCGCCATGGAGAGCTCACCGCCCGGTTCGGTGCCCCCGGGATCGTCACCGCCGCTCGTCGCGCTTCCAACTCAGGCCGAGCCCCTTCTCCGTCTCGCCGCCCACCTACCACCCCGAGCGCAGCCCGATCGCGTCTCCGTCTTCATGAGAGCGGTGGTCTCAAGCAGGATGGGGAAGCTCGCCATGGCGCTGTTGAAGGAGCTCTGGTCCGACCCAACGAGGCTGAAGCGCATCATTATTTCCGTCTTCGGCCAGAAGCCCCCTCCACAGCCGCAACCACCGCTTGGTGTCGAGCTGCCCTCGGGAGAACGCGCCGATTTGATGGAGTTGCTTCACATCGTCTTCACCATACTCGGGGCATCCATGCTCCTCTCGCTGCTTTGTTCAGGGCTACATGATGACGAGGAGGATGCGCTCAGGCACGGGCGTCTACCTGGATTCGTGCGCCATGGGGTCGGAGACATCGTTGGGCTGCCGCCACTCTCGATTCGTCGCCCAGCTCGCCCACTGAGGATCCCGATGGCACTAGTTCGCGCGCGGTACTACTTGTGCTATTCCAATATTACAGTTCCCCTGCTCTGCTGGGTTCCTCTACAGGTTTCTGATGCTCTGTTTCAATTCGCGATCACAGGGATGCTGATAGGATTGGGCTCGTCCAGGACGACGCCCAGGGCCGCGGCCGCGTCGGCCTGCCAATCAACCTAGCCGCACCTGCAGAGAACGGGCTCAGGTGAATCCTTGGTCAAGGATTTCAGTTTACTTCTCGTGATTTGGCTCCGATTCCATTGATGCTTACGATGTGTGGTGATTGTGCGGCGCAGTAACTTCAAGGAGATCGTGCCCCGCCCGCTTCGTACCAAGGACAAGGCGCTCAAGGACGGCCTGATGAAGACTGAGCAGGGCATCTCTTGGTACTTTCACTTCCAATCCACATTCCGATCTATTACTCGTGAGAGACTTTGTTCGCAAGGGTCAGATTTCGAGTGCGTTTTGTGTTGGTGTTCATAACCTGGCCCTGGCTGCATGCAATTGGATGAGAACCAGGGTTGAGTGGCAATGTGGCATGTGGTTTTGGAAATTTAGGTGCCGCGTTGATGATTGGGGCATTAGGCTGTTAATCATAAGAGATCATTTGTGTGCAGATAGGACTTGTTGCATGCATTTCCGATTGGTTTGAAGTTCGAACACTAATGTGCCTGCATCAGCAAACCGAAAGGGCAGCGTAGCATGCATTTGTTGTTTAACAATCTCAGTTTGAAGTTTAAACATCCCAGCCTGAAAGTTCTTTAGCAGCATCACCTTATGCGAGATTTGCTGTCCACAATGGAAGGATTTGAGTTTTTGCGTGCGTTACTGTTACTAATTTGCTGCATCCATGTACACGGTCTTATGATGTTGTCTGTCTGTCGATTTCAGTTTACTTCTCATGATTTGGTTTCGATTCCATGGATGCTCACATTGTTCCGATTCCAGTGACTACAAGGAGATCGTGCCCGGGCTGCTTCGTAGCAAGGACAAGGACGGCCTGATGAGGACCGAGCAGGGCATCTCCAGCCCCAGGTGAATTCAGTATGCACATTCCCATGTATCTACGCAGTCGAAATAGCTTGTGTCAGCTTGGATTGTGCGCTGTATGCATGTACTCCCAGGTTTTAGGCTTCCTGAAAGTTTTCACTCGATAAGAGCCAGAGTTACGTTCATCTTAAGATATCTGTTGTGCACCGATGCACTTCTTAACTACAAGTGTTGCACGCACCTGTTCGTTAAATAATTTCTACTTTTGTTGATGTAATATTGCATCCACCCCTCCCGTTTGTCCTAGTTCGGACAGTGAAAGTTTGAGAGTTTCTTAATTACTGTTTCCTGTCCCAATCCACATCCCACCAGTGCAACTTGTGGGAGACTTGATGTTCGCATTGTGCTGAATGCATTATCGGTCTTATGTTTCAGAAGTGTAATTTGTCACTGGATTGAGTGCCATGTTGCCTCGGTGTCTCTTTTGTGATGTTATCTGCCTGTCGGACGTCTGCAGATCGAGCTTCTACTCTGCATTTCTAACAGATTTTATAAATTTGCAGTGTTGCATCAGAGAATCAGTCAATGGTCCAGAGTAGAAGCTATGTCAGTTTTGCAGGTATGCTAAATGTCACATATGCACTACCTGTTCTAGCATGAAGAATGGTCTTGGCATCCTGTCTAAATAACATACCTGCTTATAAATGAGTGTCTTATATGTTTTCCTGCAACTTTCATGGTACTTATATAGTCAAATCTGGTCGAACTGTGTGCTCACTTTAAGTGCATGCTTACTACTTATGAGCGAAAGATCTTCCTCCTATTCAAATGTCACTTCTTCTTGTTTGTGGAGATCTTTGCTCTGACACTTATGTGCATTGTACAGGGAAAAATGAGAAGGCTACTACATTTGATCTCAAGAAAACAGTTGCAGCTAATATAGGAAATGATCCAGTTTCTATGAAAAGGGCGGCCCAGCTTCAAGAGTGTTTCACAGCTTTACACAGTTCAAGTATGCCAAGTAAACTCCTCAGTTTTAAGTTCTTTAGTCATCTTGTTTCGGATATATTCAAGATGCCAAGTTTTGCTGTTTGCACCAAGTGATGTGAAATTTATTTTTGACAGAGAGAGACGGCAAGGCAACTCAAGAGCATGCAACTCAGAAGATTGCTGATCCAAGGAACATAAAGCAGGTATGTTAAAAGATGGGATAGGCTGCTCTATTTAGTTAACTGCATTTTTCTCTTAAAAATCTGCAACTAAATAATGTCAATGTTAATAGTAAGATAAGTTTTTATTTCCCAATAATATAGTAAGCGAGATGAAGTCAGAGCAATATTTATAGCTTTCTAGTGATATACTTCTTTTAAAGGGAACGATATCCATTGAAAGGGATTGATAACAGTCTGAAAATACTCATGCTGCTCTGTATAATTCGAGCATTATTGTTTATCACCATGCCCTTGCCACTACAAGTATGGCTGACTAACTATGCAAAGTAAACTAAAGTACAAGTACTGATGGAGTACTGGAACAGAACAAAGAAGTTAGATGCAGGTTTACCATAGGGTAATGCCGGTGTTTAGAGAAGCCCGTAGATTTTTGTACACTTTCATACCACCAGGGTGCCCGTAGCTTTCCACATATTAATAATTATAAAAGCAATCCAAATGATCCAGAAATGCACATCACCTATCTTACTATGCATGCTCTAAGATACATACTCGAGAACTAATTTGATAGTTATGCACAGCACACATATGCTTGTCTTGGGCAAGCAAGTAGTGTAACTCTGTTTCTGTTATGCAGGGTGACAAATTCAAGCCCGATGATGAGTCTGGGCGCGAGGACTGATGCAACTCTTACCAGATGGTCCATCTTTAAGACCGACTTGACTCGACTTGTTGATACTGGATAGTTTTGAAGAACAGGGATGATGAATAGGTGGAAGAGAGAGAGAGAGAGATGGAGTAGGTTCTGTAGGAATTTGTATAGTAGCTTCACCTCCCAGCTGATGCGGCGTTTTCGTTTTCTGGTATTGCTTTCTCGTACATCATCCACTACCAGGCACCAGTGTGCTGAACTTGTCCTGACAGGGTTTCGCACATTCATCGACTTCATCATGTGCTTCTTTCTGTTTGTAAATTCTCTAGCAGCAGTCTTCCCCTGGATCAGCAACATAAACATAGTACTGCTATATACATATATCAATCTCAGTTTACATGATCTTCGCATTCATGTTTCGAACAAAAGAAAAGAGTGAAGTGTCAGCCTGTCAGGTACAGGTTGCAGCGCCGGGGCCTTACACGTGGGCCATGGCGTCCTTGAGGCAGTTCTTGCACTGGAGATGCCATGAGACCGTGGACAGCATGGAACGCGAACTCGGCTCGTAGCGCGGGCACCGGAACGTCGGGGGCCTAGGCTTGTTCTTCTGTGGCGAGGGCGGCCGGTGGCGGTTCGTTCTTCTCCGGTGGCAGGGTCGGCGCCGGCGTCTTCAGGGCCACATATTCGGGTCGCGCAGCACGCTGTGGCACCGGACGCAGCACACTAATCCGTAACTTAGCTCCTGACCGTCCTTGCAATAGTCGCAGGCTCGCATCGGACGCGGACGAGCACCGCCGCGCCGGACTCCGCTTTGTCGGCCTCCGCTGCCGGCGCCTTCGCCCGTGTCGTGGGTGGCGCCGGAGGAGAGCGTGTCGCAGGCCTCGCGGAACAGCTTGAAGGAGCGGTCCTTGTTGGGGTGGTCGAGGAGGGACAGACGCCGGAACTGCCTCTTCACTGCCGAGGACGGCGTGCCAGTCGGCGGCGACTTTGGCGACGTCGGACATCGACGGGAACATACGCTGGGCCTTTACCGGCCAGCCGGCGTGCCGCGGCCACGTTGCCGGCGAGGAAGTGCTCCTGCGCGCCCTGCGCCATGTGATGTGAGCAACGTACACGTGCGAGGCGCGCTATCGATCGGGACGCCATCAAGACCGTCCCCTCGACAAGCAAAGCGTCAGGCTCAACGTTACCAAGTTCGCCCACACGCTCGAGCAAGCACGAAGCCTCTTGCCATGACACTGAGCTGTATCTTGCGAGCACGTTCGTTCTTGCTAGATTAGGCCTTCTTTCGAGCTTAAGATACTGATTATCCACGTCAGGTAAACCACTAGTCAATACCGCTCTCGATGGGTGGAGGGGGCAAATTGTCTGGTACCATTTTCGAAAGTAGAGCCATTTTAATTTAGGAACCATTTTCCAAATTTGGAACCATTTATAAAATCTGAACCATTGTAATTTTGGATCCGATTTTAAATTTGGAACCATTTTTCAAATTTGGAACCTTTTTTGAAATTGGAACTATTTTTACTTTGGAACCGTTTTCAAATTTGGAACCATTTTTCAAAGCTGGAACGATTTTCAAATTTGGAACTATTTATCAAATTTGGTACCAATTTCAAATTTGGAACCACTTTAAAATTTGGAACCATTTTTCGAATTTGGAACCATTTTTGAAATTAGAGCCATTTTAATTTAGGAACTATTTTCAATTCTGGAACCATTTATAAAATGTGAACCATTTTAATTTTGAAACCATTTTCAAATTTGGAACCATTTTTCAAATTTGGAACTATTTTTCAAATTTTGAACCATTTTTTAAATTGGAACCGTTTTAATTTTGGAACCATTTTTCGCATTTGGAACCATTTTCGAAATTAGAGCTATTTTAATTTAGGAACCATTTTTCAAATTTGGAACCATTCATAAAATTTGAACCATTTTAATATTTGAATCATTTTCTAACTTATTTTGAAATTGGAACCATTTTTATTTTGGAACCATTTTGAAATTTGGATCCAGTTTTGAAATTTGGAACCATTTTCAAGATCGGAACAATTTTTAAAATCTGAACCATTTTGAAAATGAACCATTTTCAAGATGATTTTTTTTCAAAATTAAACAATTATCAAAATCTGAACCATTTTAAAAAACAGTTTTCATACTTGAAGAAGTCAAAAATATAATTTCGAAATATTTCTAGAAAAAAAGGACAAGCAAGGAAGAAACGAGTGCACAGGGTGGTGCAGGCGTTCGCTGGTAACTCGTTGCTGGGCCAGAAGCGAGACCCATGCAGGCGAGTCCGATCGTTCGACTCGCTAAAGGCGATGTATAGGGAAACCCTGGCCCTGCTTGGATTGTCTTGAAAATCTCCGTTCCATAGAGCTTTCCTGGGCTTTCAACTAGATCGGACGGATTTTTAGGAGGAGCTCTACGGGTCCGTAGAAAATTACCTCCGTATTTGGCTAAGATACGGCATTCCAAGCGAGCCGGAGGAAGTTGTAGTACCCGTTTATGTGGGTATCGGCGTATTACTAACTATATAAAAGCGGGCCGAAATCGCGAGCTCTCCGCGCTCGGGGGTACTGTTCATCATTGTTCATGTGAACAGTGTTTCAATCCCGCCGTCGCCCGGCGATCGGACGTTCCACACGACACACCCGTGACGGTTTTGCAAAAAAATCCCTCACAAATCCAGCGCTTGCTCCGCAGTCCACAGTTCCATGAGGAGAAGGACCTACATGAAATTACAACAAACCCGAAGGTCTTTTCTGCAAAATCGTCCAGAGCGCCCCCTCCATCTCTCTTCTCCGCGCGACGCCGAAATCGCCGGCGCCGCCGACACCCCGCGCCGCCGTTCTGCTCCGTTCCCGGTGATTTCGACAACACCACGACCTTCGTCTCACCCTCCTCTACCCTCCCGTCGAACTGCGCTTGCTGGGGTGGTCCCAGTCGCCCGGAATCGAGTTGCTCTTCCCCGCTTCCGGCCGCCGGCTGCCGCGCGCGATGCCGTCGTCTCCGGCCTCTCCGTGAGAAATTGAAGACGTCAGCAGCTCCGCCCAGCTTCCCTCTTCCTCTCCGTCCACTGCCGCTTGCTGGAACAGCAGGAATCGCCGGAATCGAATGCCTCTTTTCCAACTACGGGCCTACGGCCGCCGCGCTCCGCCGTGCTCAAGCCACTATTCCGGCAACCATTTGCTCGCGGCGCCGCTGCCTTTCGGTATCCCGTGCCCGTGCGCGTGCAACGCACACACCCGCGGCAGTCCATTCAGCCTCCTCCGGCGAGCCTCGCCGTGGCCGCGCCGCCAACCCTCTCCATGTCACTGACATGAGGGGCCCACTGTCAGAAGTTTAATCTTTCTGAGAATAATAGAAATTGCCAAAATTCTGACAGATGGGCCCACTGTATTTCACAAAATTCCAAAAAATGATTAAAACTATTAAATCAACAACTATTGAACATTTTGACTTCCTAGATATTTGGAAATAACCAAAATGCATCTTCTCTAGCTACGAAATAAAAAAATTCACCTTTTTGTTTTGTTTTTCTATTTTCCAAAACTTTTGTAATTTTCCAAATACAACTCCAAATCAATTCGAACCAATTTCAAAAAAAAAGTGAAAATGAAAAAAGCCATTTCAAATACTTTGTGAACTTTTCTAAATTATTTCAATTCCAAAAAATAATGAAACTGCTATTTCAAATATTTCAAATACTTTGTGACCTTTTTCCAAATTATTACAAACTTTTAAATTTCCATAAAATATGTATTCCATAACTTTCTTTCAAACTGAAATAAAGTTCATAAAAATAATATCAGCAATATCATTTCCATATACTTCGTGACATTTTTCCAAATTATTTCACAACTCCAAATTTCCATAAAATATGGATTCCATTACTTTCTTTCGAAGTCAAATAAAATTCATAAAACAAAAACAGCAATGTCATTCAATGTGATGAACCCAATAAAACAATTTGGCACAAAACATCTTATTCAAAAAGAGGTTGGTAAACTATTTAAATACAATGACCCATTTATATCATGGGCTTTCAAATATCAAAATAATAGTACCACAAATGTAAATACTGCGAAACACCTGTCGTGTTGAATTAATTTTGAAGTGAATTAAATAAATGCTCATAAAATATATCCCCTCCGATTATACAGTCAAATTAAGTATTTAAGTCAAAATACAAATGTATTATCGAATCCAAATAGGTTACCATTTATATATAATACTCTTAAAAATTCCCACAAAATGATTACTACTGCAAAATCAACACCTTGAAATCTACCCATCAGAAAAATATGAAAGAAATATCGAAATGACCGCAAAAATAAATGCAGCCTATTTACGACATAATGCAAACATATTATATTTCAATTCCGTGAATATTTGTAGGCAATACGAATTCAATTTCCCCTTATTATAGAATAAACTTAAAAAATGCTCACAATAATATATTCCCTTCGATTATGCTGCCAAATAAAAAATTATAACAACATGGAACCATATTTCATCACCTCAAACTATTTAACATATTTTAAATATAACAAAACTTAACTTTATCGAACTATATAGCTAAATTTAAAAATACTTTATTACATGACTATTCGGAAAAAAAACCAAATAATTTCTCTAATTATGAATTGAACTTAAATTGAATTCAATAAATGCTCATAAAATGTATTTCCTCCAATTATAGAGTCAAATTAACTCCAAGGAATTTCAGTAAATTCCAACGGATTTCATCATTACACAAACTTCTTTCAAATTACTACTTCTCAAACCTACACAACTTTTAAATATGCACGTTACCAAATTTAAATTTCATTGTAGGTGCATTGCCTAATATTTGTATACATTGTAGGTGCACTTCATCTAATTATGGATTAAAATTTAATAAATGCTCACAAAATAAATTCCTTTGATTATACTACGCAATCGACAAAAACAAAAAGTACCAACCATTACTTGCACTACTTATGGCATAATGAAAACATATTTCAAGATTTCAATTCGCCGAATATTTGGAGAAAATCCAACATAATTCCCTCAAATTATGAATTCAATTTAAGAAATGTCCACATAATGTATTCCATTTGAATATGAGTTCACCCAAATTTTCAAGGCAAAATACGAACTTATTATATCTTCCCAAGTTGTTTAATATTCATAGATAATTTAGCTAAAATCTCTCTAATTATGCACATAAAATTTAAAAATGCTTCATTCACTAAATGTTTGCATAAAATAAAAGTCCATTTCCTCTAATTATGGATTGAATTTAACGAATTCCCTTCATTTTCGCTAAATATTTGGATATTCTCTAAACTTTATACACAAATGCTCAGAAAAAATCAATGCTAACTGCATATAGCAAAACACAAAACATAATTGCACAATTCAAAATGGTCAAAATTTGGATGCAACATAGACGAACTTTCCCCATTTGTTAGCACGAATCCAAAAAGTATGCAGTACCACTAACTACATACTTAACTTAAATATTATTTGAAAAAGAAGCACATTTCAACATTTCAAAATGCTAAAATATTTGAGGTATCCCAAGATATATCAACATGCTTGGAAAAAAATTGGTACTTACTAATGCCAAAATACAAACAATTTAAACAATTCAAATTGCCTAATATTTGTATACATTGTAGGTGCACTTCATCTAATTATGGATTAAAATTTAATAAATGCTCACAAAATACATTTCCTCTATTATACTACGCAGCCGGAAAAAAAAATTACCAATCATTACTTGCACTACTTATGGCATAATGCACATATTTCAAGATTTCAATTCGATGAATATTTGGAGAAAATCCAAATTAATTCCCTCACATTATGAACTGAATTTAATAAATGTCCAAATAATGTAATCCATTTGATTATGGTGTTCAACTAAATTTAGAAGGCAAAATACGAACTTATTATATCTTCCCAAGTTGTTTAAAATTCAGAGATAATTTAGCTGGAAAACATTCTAATTATGCACATAAAATTCAAAAGTGCTTCATTCACTAAATGCTTGCAAAAAATAAAAATCCATTTCCTCTAATTATGGATTGAATTTAACGAATTCCCTTACAATGCATTTCCTCAGACTATGGAGTTAAATTAAATATTTCGATATTTACGACAAATTACAAAGATACCTGACCATTCCAATTTATGGAATTAAATTAATTCAACGAATGCTGTTTGTTTACAATAATGCACATTTTAATACGAACATGCAGAGAAAATAATAAGTTTTTTTTCCTCATCTAAGTGATTCTCTTACTTAATCTTCTCAATTCAAAACCATTCCTTTAATACGCTTTGGACATCTGCAATAGTTTAATAAAGCATTGTTCGCGACATATTACAACAACATATCGCCAATAAAAATTTAAAAAATAACAAAGGCGCGTCGTGACGACGCACGAATTCCACTAGTCGCTACGAAGAGGCAACCCTTTCCAAAGGTCCCTGGGCTAGCGAAGGGACGATGCGTGGCAGCGCGCAAGTCCCGCGCTCGTAGCCTCGTACCAGTGTACGTTCGGTTCATGAGCTAGGATAGCGAAGAGCCACACGATCATGCGCGGAGCTCAGCAAGGTATATAAGTATGTACGAGCAGGGTGCACGAGATGATCAACACGTACGCATGTGTTTCTTGCGGGTGCTCAGCTGTGTTCCTCGCCGTGAAATCCATGCAACATACTTGTATTTTCCATGCACGTATAGCTAAAAGGACTACGAGCACACATAAGAACAGAGTATAATTAAGCACACAAAAAAAAGGACTAGGAAACACTCTCATCTCATATTCATATGGAGTAGGTCCGGGAGGAAAACCTAGCGCCCCCGCCGGACCCCTCCCCTCCTCTCCCCCTCCCTCGCCAACGCCATAGGGCGCGGCCGCGCAAACCCTAATACTTGTACAACTTTCATGGTATAGTATCAAAGCTTGCGATCTAGCCTTCGACATGATAGCTTCCCCATCCTCCGCGAGTGCTACCTTCCGGTCCTATAGTTATACTATCTCGGACTCGCTCAACTCCGGTGTGTCCGCAAGTGCATAAGCTCCGGTTTTGGCTCGACATCTGGCCGTTGTGGCTTGTGGGGAGTTGCTACTCCCCGCAGTGGTGGTCCTCCTGGTGCCAGCCATAGTGGAGTGGTGGCCGGAGTTGCTTGTCCAGTGGCAGTGGTAGACCTACTCTTTCTATATCTGGACATCTTGGTCTTTCAATAGTAGAATAGGGGTCGATGCTATGGTGGAGGTCGGCGACGAGTGCTTTTCTGCGTTGGTGGTACAAGTATGGGACATGCCTCGCTGTCACCCCATAACAGTCAACCGAGGCACAATCTTAGCCCGGGTGAAAACCCTACTCGATGGCTTCAGACGCTGCCACGACAACCACCACAGGTGTCACTTCCTCTTGGAGGAGTGGTCTTGGTGTTGATAGTGCTTTCCCTTCATGGAGGCACTACCTTGGATGTGAGGGGAGTCCCAATGTTGCATTTGGAGTTGCCCTGGCCTCACCGGTCTCACCGTCGAGGCCTAGTGGGGATGCGTCGCTATTGCTGGTTATTACTCAAGACGTGTTTCTTTGAGACGCAATGTACATCATTGCCAACACTCCTAGTTGTCACCTTCCTCAAGTTTGGTCAGATCTGCCATCTTCTCGCTAATCCTCTAGACACATGAGTAGGGTACGTTGCTCCACGAAGCCTTGGAGTCGTGTAGTTGTGCTATGATGGTGTTTGACATCGTCATGACGCGACCTTGAGGCCTGGTGTCCCGTCTCCTTGCCATTCTTGGCTGGAGGTTGGGCAAAGTGATGTCATTTGGCTATTGTAGAAGTGTGTTGTAGGCTTGTAGCCGTTGCCTTTGTCTTGGGTGTGATGTTGCAGCCTATGACTTTGTTCTCTCATTTGAAGCTTATTAATACAAAGCTCCTGCTAGTTCTCGAAAAAATGAAGGGTACATACCTTAGATAAAACGTTGGATGACACTTGAACTAGCCCAAATAAATCTTGGAATATATTTTCGAAATTGCAAAGGCCATTTCCCCAATTGTTGGCATAATTTGTATGGAGTTCATCCAAAACGGTAGATCCTTACATGGTATGGTGTGTTTGTATTTGAGAAGAAGAGGGGGGGGGGAGATATCTCCAATATAGTTACCGGAAATACCAGCCGGTTACTTTATCTATGGCAGTAACTTCTCTATACAATTCTAGCGCTTCGTTCATGGTCTTGGCTTCTGATAAGAGCTTCAATCTTTTCTTTGGACTAGGACGCCATAAAGGACGGATTTCAAACTTTTCTGCCTTCTGAATCATCACATGGAACCATTGTGGATGGAAACCAGCAGCACCGAGTAGCAAGATTCCAATATAATCCGCCTCTATCTCCCTCCTACATACATAGGCAAAATTATCTAAAGTGTCTGCAATTAATATGAATTAGCTGCGTAGGTCCGATATTAATAAAGTAGAAGAACTATAGAGGACACAAGCTAATGGTGAAATTTTATTTTAAAGGGAGTAAAATAAAATATTGAAAAAAGGGCTCCTACAATGGGTACCGTTAGCATACTAGCTAGCTAGCTAGCTAGCTAGAGTAATTATAATTTGGAAAAAAATCAGCCCTAAAAAACTTCTCACCAGAATTAAAAAAAATTATGCAAATAACAAAGTTCATGGATGCACTTAACCTTGGAGAATTTTTTTTAGATGCTTGCAGCCTTTTCTTTTGATATAAAAGAAATTATGCACCTATTATTACCACGGCTGAGAGAAGTGTAATCAAAATTTCACATGAACGATGTGGCAGGCAACTCACTTTTGGATCTTACAGTATAAATTTTCATGTCCCACATGCGTAACATAAATCACCACGAACAACATGAAATGCAAACCTGTGTGTGAAGATATTCATCACAAACCAATGGATGCTGTAAATATCCGCAGAGTGCCGTGCAATGATGTGGCCAACCTAGCAAAAACAACAAATGTCAGGTATGAGCCTGCCGCCAAAATTAGCTGTCGGGTTAAGCAATATAGAGCCTACCTCATGTGCAATAATTGCGGCAATCTCTTCGTCAGTCTTGTACCAGTCAAACAATCCAGTGTTGACTATAATTTTGCCATTGGGAAGGATTCCTGCATTTGGATAGTCATCCTTGATTAGGATCACCTCCCAGTTGACCTGAGGAAGATGACTCGTGTGTGGCTGCTTCTTTCCCCACTTACGGCGCTTCTCGGTGACGCGGAGCATGGGGGCGTCGTTGCTGTCATAGATGCCGAGGCCACGGTGGGCAGCGTGGACGATTCTCTCGGCGATGCGACGGAAACGGACGCTTCTCGGGTCGCTTGGGTCTAGGATCACATAATTGGCGGCATTGGCAATCTCGTCAGCAAAAACAGTGTCACCGAGGTCACTCGCTTCCTGATGGGAGTAGATGACTAAGTGGGAGCGGTAGGTGCAGGGCACGATCTCCCGGTCGTAGGCTGCCATCACCGCGGCGGTCAAGGTGATCGCCGTTGCCACAGTGACCTTCCAAGGCTCATGGTACCACCGTAGGACGAAGCGCCGCCGGGACGGGGTGCCGTACTGAAGATGTAGCGGTGGTGACACAGTCGATGATGGACGGACAACAGACCTGACGTGAGGGGGTGTGATGAATTCCCGGAAAGAAGAGAACAAGTCAGTCAGTCGCCGCCGCCGTCGCGGGGAGGTTGGCTGCTGGTGGTGGTGGTAGCGGCGGCGGAGGATCTGGGAGAAGATTGAGCGCGAGTCCCTAATACGGTTCATGATCGACCTTGGGGATCGTTGCTATGCTTGGCTATTTCAGGAGAACTATACGTGGTTTTGGCGATCAGATCAATCGAGTACGTCGCTGGTGGTGAGATCGATTTTCTAGTACTCCGTAGAAGCGTCATACTCGCAAAGTCTCGTAAAGTTTGGCCCATATGGCCCAGTTAAACAAATCACGAAAGAACTGGCCCAGTTTAAAAACTACGCAAAACCTGATCTTTTTTTTTTTGAAACGGGAAAACCTGATCTCGATCGCCGAAGGAAAATCACAAATCCTAATCTGACTATTGCTCACCAGTCACGATTGATCGCCGGACCAGTTGAAAAAAAAATCTGAAACAGATTGGACATAACATATACAAAGCCACAACTGTGTGCATCCTAGCTATGCAGAGGCCGAGTGTAATGCTTAAAACTTTTAAGTAATAAAATCCCTTTATCTAAAAAAATACAAAGCCACAAAGGTACTACACACGTGCCAAATCGGGATGAAATGACATGTGTGGTGCTATGTACCAAAAAATAAAACCAGTGCCCATTTTGGCCACTTTTGTTTTCAGAGAGCAACAGAAATGTTTCAGAGAACAACAAAACATATAATTTTTTATATGTTTTGTTGTTCATTATTTTATTGAAATATTTTACTTTTTATCCTTTTATTCGGGCAGAAACATATGAGCTCATGAGGCAATGTAAATTTCGGAAAGTGGTGTTTTTACTCCCAAACTCAGATGTTCCTGCCTGTTTTCTTTTGAAAAAGTAGTAAAATATTTCAGAATATTCTAAAACAAATAGGTGATGAACATAAACAAAAGTTCTACACACGTGCCAATTCGTGATGAAATGACATGTATGGTGCTCTCGATGAAAAAAAATCTGTACCACAAAAAGATATTTTTAAAAATCTCATTTTGGCCGATGATTTGTTTTTATTTTAGTCGTGACTAATGTAGAGGTCATTTGTGTTATGTTTTCGTTTAAACTGTTTCCCCCCTCTATTATAAATGAAAACAGCTATGCTTTGCCCTTTCGTAGAAAAAAAGCTCATCGTGTGTACCTCTTCTCGGCGCATGGTGTGCGGCAGATGTAGTCCACGACGCATGGATGACCGAGCACCCCTGCATCGTCATCTCATTCCACGCCCACGTACGCCCTCAAAGTCCAGCTGCAGGGGCGGCTGCACATGGTGGTGCGTCTCGGCATGCTCGGTGTATGCTTTGTCAGCCCTAGCTCAGACTAACGCGAGGTAGAACCGTAGAATACAATGAACATGAGACAGCTTACAACTTTTCTACTCTTTCTTCTTTCTTATTTTTTTTTCTGCCACAGTTTAACTGAAGAAACTACTGTCCGACTGAAACCAACACCAACAGCTACGCCAGACAAAACTATATTTCCTGAATCTCTTGACACCACAACTAAGCCAAAAAATAATTAAAAGCCTATCAGGACTAGCCCTTGGTGGTGTTGATATAGTACAAATCCACATCTATGAGAATTCCCAAAATTCTGCTCCGACGGGAGTCGAACTCGGGTTGCTAGGAGTGGCACAACACCCCTAACCACTGGGCCACAGCCCGGTCCTCACAACCAAGCCTAGCTTGGTGTGAAATGTCACCATGCCGTGGCGGAAGACGGCGCGACCAGCGACGGTGGTGTGTGGGTGAAGGTGGCCTTCTGGACAGGTGCGGACGATGGTCATGTACGCGCGGCGCAGGGCACACCAAAGACGACGGCGTGGATCATCGATGGCATTGGCAGATGTTCAGATGGACCGTGGACGCGCATGCATTTCACCGTGGCCAGGCTGTTGGCCTGCACCAGCATGTCCGGCGTGGCGATCCGCCGGCCTCCTGCTCGGGTCACCGAAAGAAAATAAAAAAAAGTGTCGCTATCACAAGTGTGAAACGGAAAGAAAATAAGAAAAATTGATTTGGTAATTTTTTTTCAGAAACAAAAGTTGACATTTTTGTTTCATGTGTTGCTGGCTTTGCTGCGTATACAGATTCTCCACGCGACCAGGCCAGTCATTGACGTGAAAATTAACTAGGAATCAGCCTTTGGCCCACTGTCACCGCACGTAAAGCCATGGCTTCCTCCCAATCCCGGTCGCTGCATGCATTGCTGGCGTCCTCGACACGCCACGCAGCACTCACTCTTGTGTTGCTAACTCGATGACTCGAGGTCCATGTTCCTGGATGAGAGGGTGGCGGTGTCCTCCCCTGCGCTCCAGACTACAGCAGCCCTGTGCCCCCGTCGAACGTCTCCCACCATCGGCGCCACGCTCCTGCTCGAGGCCTCCTCGATGTCGTTAATTATTCTGAATGTTCCTCATGATACCGGTGATCATATTATGTTTCCTGTCCACGCAGATCGGCTTGAAACGTCGAGATGGACATCGGCGTCCTCAGCCCCGTGACGCTGTCAGGCCTGAACCAGGGGAAGAGGGACCTGAGCAACCAGAGATGGACATACCCGGTACACCACATCTGCATAAACTGAACTTGTCTAGTTGTCGTTCTACTAACCGCAAAAAAAAAAAAAAAAAAAAAAAATAGTTGTCGTTCTACTGAACTCCATTTTCCTGTCCACGCAGATCGGCTTGAAATGCGAGTTGCTATATTTTCTGAATTTTTGACATCCGCTGTTATCTGGCACGCCTCAGAGCATCAAAGCCATGGTGCGGAATTCCACCAGACTCTGGCGGAACACGGCGCGAGTGGCGACCATGCCGCGGTGTGCGCGCGGGTGAAGGTGGGCAGGAAGTCCTCTGGACACTGGACAGGTGCGCCGCGCGGACGATGGTCATGTACGCGCAGGGCACGCCGAAGACGGCGTGGATGGCCTCGGCAGACGTCGACATGGACGGACGCCATTCACGGAGTGTGATGGGCACTGAGCCCGTGGCCAGGCTGTTGGCCAGCAGCAGCATGTCTGGCGTCGCCGACGCGATGGCGTGACCTTCCGCTCGGATCACCGAGGCGCGGCGTGGTAGCTTTGGGGAAACGGGGAAGGCGAGCTCCTCACAGCGCCGTACATGCTGGCGTGCTGTCGTTCTGTGCCATCCGGAAGAAAGAGGTGCTATTTTCCGCGCGGTCGCGGCCGTCGCTGGCCAAGGCGTCGCGGTGGTGGACATGCATGCGCGCGCGGGCGCGGCTGTGGGTGCTGGTGGACATGCGCGCTGGATTGTCGGCGCTGGTGGCAGATAGCACGGTGCACGGCTTGATGGTCGGCAGGAGCAGCTAGGAAGCGCAGTCCGCGGAGATGCACTGGCCACCGTGCCTTTGGTGCGCAGCCGGCACACGCCGAGCGTACTGGCAGTGCGTTCTCGCCGTTCAGCGCCGGCGCGCCGCTATCGCACGAAGGTGCGCGTCAAGCCGTTCACGCCCCAGCCCCTGCCGTTGAGTTCTTTCCGATGACCACGTCGAAGCTCGGGCGAGACGCGCACGTACAAGAAGCAAAGCTAGATGGTTGATGGATAGCTAGCAGCAACATGCACACACATGAATCGCTCGATGATTGCCAAAGATGTTGTCGTGCCTTGGATTGCTTTATTGCTCAACTTACCGTGTGCTTTTACAGGGTAGTGAGTACACGTATATAGTACACGGCTAGCTGCAATCCGACCCGGCGTCGAGCATAATTGCACGCAGGCAATTCAACGCTACTCCACCCGGTACTAATCCGGTTGATAAGTTGTGTGACCAATGGTGTGATTCATTCCATACAAAATTTTGGGCACATAGCGCATTAGGGGCAAAAACGTCTTTTCATTTCACTTTTTTATCACCACTAGTGTTCAAAATGAACTCAGGGTTCTACACGCTAGAGTGTCACATAATGCAAAATATTTAGACAAAGTGTCAAATAGGGAAGAAAAACAGTGAATCCTATTTTAAGTAGTGTCAAATAAGAAATTCACTCGACAAATTATGGTCGCGAGTAAAAAAAAAGTTTGTCAACTTTTTAAAAACTGTGGCTTTACAAATACGTTCACTGGACAAAAAAGGTTAACGGATTTAGAAAAGATCTTCACGATTTCGTAATAAAGGTTCATGGGTTAAAAAAATTACGTGATTCAAAAAAATGTTCACGGGATAAACTAAGTATGGTCGCAAGTTCAAAAGGTTGTTCGTGAATTTAACGAAATAAGTTTGCAGATTTGGAAAAAATCTCAACGATTTCATAGAAAAGGTTCAAGGGTTAAAAAAGTTCCGTGGTTTGAAAAAATGTTCACAAGATCAGAATAGTTTGTAGCAGAGTTCAAAAGAATATTTGTGATTTTGAAGAAAATTGTCAAGGGTTTAAAAATATGTCCTTGGGTTCGAAAAATGCTTTTGGATTCAAAAATCAAACAAAAAGGAAATACAAGAAAAGCCAAAACGAAAAGAAAACCGAAATTAGTGAAAAAGAGCTACTCCAGTAGAAGATAAACGAAAAATTACAAAAGGTTTCCATGTATTCTATTTAAAATGCAAAGAAATGAAGAAAAGGACCACACGTGAAAATGGCGGCACCACTGTCCGTCACGTCGTAAGAGAAATGCCACGGACGACGCTTTCATACGAGTTTATCCGATAATAAAACAGAAAATGAATTAGTAACAGAATAAGCGTGGGACGGCAGCAGGAGGCACGGGGCCCCACCGGGCTGATTCGGCTGCGTTTCCTCGGATGCTTGGTTGGCTATACAGCTGGGTCCCGCTCGCCGCTCGTTTCTTTATTTACCTCGCGTTCCTTATTACCTCACCGGGTTAAAACATATTCTGTTGAGTGAGCGACATACACAATTCCAGTTCACCGTCTTCGTCAATTAGATGCATATATCTTCTTTTTGACAGCCAAATTAGACGCATATCGAAAACGAGCAGAGGCGTCGTTGTGTTTCATTTTCTTTTTTGTAGTGTACGTGAGCCATATGCATGCCATGTTGGACCTTTGATTGGTGCAGTCCTAGTGGATAATCTCCAGGACTTCGTTTTACAAAATTTCACGGATTAGATAAAAGTTGGGGGATTCAGAACAAATCTCAACGATTTTGTTAATAAGGTTCCCTAGTTTGAAAAAATGTTCACGAGATCAAAAGAGTTTGGTTGTGAGTTCAAACTGTATTTTTGCGAATTTGGAAAATAGTCACGGGTTTAAATATATGTTCACCGGTCGTTCTCGGACTCAAAAAAGTTATTCATGTTAATTAAAAAAAAATATAAATATCAAACAAAAGAAAAACAAAAATAAATACAAGACAAACAAAAAAGAAACCAGTGAAAAAGAAATGGAAGATAAACGAAAAATGAAATGTTTCCAGGCACTCCCGTAGATATGCAGAAAGCTGAAAAAAGAAGAAGAAAGAAGAAATATGGTTAGGAATCAAAGAAAAGAACGTCCTATCAGCTCAACACGCGCGCGCTATAAGCGATGTATAAGGAAAGGGCATACCTAGTAAAAGAAGTCAGTGGATCAACGAGGTGAAACTGAATCCAATTAACAACACCAAGGGATCAGTTTTATTGCACTAAAACATGTCTAGATGCATGCATGCAGAAACTAGCTAGAAAGTCTTACATTTTGATACGGAGGGAATACATTTTTATCCACCGTCGTTTCTCATAAAAGATCTCAATACAAGCAAGAGTAAACCATACTGGTTTGAAGTCAGTATGTGTCTGAAAATGATTTTCCAGAATTTATTTTTAAAATCTGTGAAAAAACAATAGTAATGTTTTTACCCACACGCTGATCTTCTTGTTCTAATTCAAAGCGTGTTGGGCCCATCATGTGCCTTCATAAAGATAGAGACGTGGAAAGGAGTACGTACGTACATGCCTGAAAATCGCGGTACGGGTGCCAAGTCTAGTTTGTGCATCACGTCCTAAGAGAAATGCCACGGCCGGGGTTTCGCAAAAAAAAAAAAATGCCACGGCCTGGCGACGCGTACAATTGCATCGGACGAGCCGATACCAGACCATGTCGCGCTTGCAACTCCACAGCTGATACGAGGTTACCCGTAAATAATACAACCTCCGATCCATATTAATGGACTCAACTTTATCTAGATACGGATGTATCTAGTTAAGTGTTTAAACTAGATGCATCCGTATCTAGACAATGTTGAGACCATTAATATGGATCGGAGGGAGTACAAAAGAGAAATTGAATTAGTAACGGAATTGCCATGGGGACCGCAGCGCCGGATCGGCACCGGGCCCCACTGGCCTGATTCGGTCACGCGAACTGCTTGTATCCACCCGCGCATGCATGCTTGGCTGGGTCCCGTCCCACTCGTTTCTTTTTAATTACTAGCTCACCGTGTAAAAATCATTTTTGGTGAGTGAACGACATACACAAATTCCAGTCACCGAATGAGGTGGATTCATTCCATGAGTAACTAGATGGAGAAGCTCCTCTTACCCCTAGATCAACGGGGCTCAAGAGATCGTTTCAAGGAGGCGGACGCTATTAATTGTCGCAGAAGCCTTCCATGTCCACGTCGGTACCCTCCCCGGACACGGTGGGCCTCAAGATGTCGCCTCGCTCTTCGTCCGGCCTCGCTGTGCCACCTACCGATAGCAGCGAGCCGTCCCCGCAGCCTCTTGTGCGCTGCTCGAGCGAGGTAGCCAAAATACCAGTTCGGTATTGATTAAATCCCTCACCAGTTGATCCAGTTGGTCCGTATTATCAGTGAGAGTAGCATGTTATCCCGGTCTAGTTTATTGCTTTCCCGACACACCAAGGTACCAAACAGGTCTGAGGTTGGAAATAGACCAAGATATTCGATAGTTCAGACTTGAGAGTGTCGATTTCCAGGTTTCAAAGTTGAGGGTTTGATTTAGCTTTTGTCTATGTATGAGCTTGAAGGTTCGGTGTTTGCACTTTCTTCGTACAACAAAGCCGATAACTCATCTTTGCATGTAATTGTGAAGCCAATGTGCACGGCGCAGATTTGTTCCACATGTGAAAACATGTGAACACAATGATACCCACGGAAAGGAGCAGAGGCGTCGTTGTGTGTTCAATTCTTTTTGTGGTAGTACGTGTAGGTGCAGTTCTATCTACAAATCCGTTCACTTTGATTGGTGCAGTCAGTCCTAGTGGAGTACAGTACTACACACACCTCGCCAGCATGGACGAATCCGATGACGTACATACTCCCTCTTAATTAATTTTACGTGGCCAGTAGTTTGCGTGCCCGATCAGCGCGAATCAGCACGCAGAGGAGCGGGGCCCACTTGATTCTGTGGGGTCTCGCCCGCTCATGCCCTGCTGTCCATGCCGCTCATCTGCGCCGTGCACGTACGTAGGTGCTGGCTTGCCGCCTGGATGAGTGCCACGGCTTTGTTCTTTGCTTAATTAATCCTACTCCGTATTAGATTTTGAATTTTGCATGATGCTTCCGATCCGTGAGGGATTCGCGAGGATTGAAACTTCGACTGTCAGCCCTGTCGTTTTTTGCTTTCATATTTTCTACAGTAAGTCATATTGAACTTCTCTTTCGGCGAATGCTAGTAGTATATACTCCCTCCGTCCAAAAATAAGTGTCTCAAGTTTACCAAAAAGTGGATGTATCTAGACATCCACATGTATAGATACATCCACTTTTTGGCAAACTTGAAACACTTATTTTTGAACGGACGGAGTGTTATTTATGTACGTAGTTCTATTGCACTTAACTTGGAAACTTCCCAAATTGGTTAGGCGAATGAGAATTTATGTTAAACTTTTGATGTTTCTTGTTATTCGACTATATCTTGCATCTATTTTTTTGTTCCAAAACTGATTCTTAACTTTGAATTTTGGGATTATGGACATGACATATTGTTATGTTTCAAGTGTCGTGTTATTGTTTAATTATGGTGTTATGATGTCATAATTTGTCAAGCAACAAAAATCTCATCTGTTAGTACATGCCTTTTTTTTCTGTAGGTCTTACAAAGAATGATTTACCAAGCGATTTTGTGCCGGAACATGTTCTCTAGCAAATGGCTGGTGGCTCGCATCATCCATATGTTTTCGTATAATGGAGTCAATTCTGCTTCACTCGATTCATCTTTTAGTTATCACGGCGGCAAAAGACGCCACACTGGAGACATAGGAGACGTCAATGACAGAGGTCCGGGTGCTTGATTCCATCAAGGTAAGAGTCAAGCTGATGAGGCGGATCTAATTGGCAAGGTGGACAAGTTCAGGGGGTTTTTCACGACCGAACGAGGAGAGCCCCCATGGCGTGAACCGAATGCGGATCAATAATGCTTTATGCAAAACTGTTAGACTGAGCAGTGTCTTTTCATGAAACTTTTGTGAACTCTTGGTTGTTAGAAACCCTTGTGTGTTGATTTTTACAATTTTAAGTTTTTTCCAATATAGGTCCCACATGTCACTCACTTAAAAAATATGGCAAGATTTAAGTATGGAAAAGTGCGACCTCGTTTTTTATTCCTAGCCTTACACATGCGACGCAAAACATGAGGCAAAAAGTGGCAAACCTAGCTAGAATACGAACCAAACAAGCCATACATCTTAGTGCAAACAAGATGCAAAAATGTCTTTCTGGGTGGGTCCCACAGGGACCACCGATTGGGATAATTTCCTAACCCAGTCTGCTCTATTTCTTTTCCTTCAGAGTAAATCCTTACACAAGGCTCCTATGTAGCCACGGACCCTCGAAAGTTCAGTTTAAAAAAATCCTGACGCAGGGTCGTAAGATGACACGGTGTCCTCCAAGAAGTGATCCCGATCTACGATGGCAATCTATAAATTTCCACAAAACGACCGGAACACGATTAACAACATGATCTTACGGTGTTCTCGCCGCCTCCTGCTCGGCTTCAAGCCCGTGGCCGCCGTCCGTGCACAGCCGCCTCAGATCCCGACTACTCGCTACTACTCCTCCTTCCTTCGCCATGTCACCAAGCCAGCTTCCGTTTGTCGATCGCCCGCGCGGCAGCCGCTCCCCGGACGCTACTACACCTCCCAGCCGATCGACTCCCGGCGCCGGCGGTGGTTCCACAATTCGCTGAAGATCGCTTCGGTGGCCGCTCTCGTCTCCGGCGCCACAGCCACAGCGATAGCCGTCTATCTCCCTTATATCGAACTCGAGGTTGTGCCCTACACCAATCGGACTCATGTTGTCTTCCTCTCTCCCCAGTCTGAGCGCGAGGTGACTTCCCGCCTCGACGACGGGGACAGGAAAAAGTGGGCCGCCCAGTCCCGGATCGTCGACCCGCTCCACCCCGACAGTGTCCGCGTCCGTCTCATCGCCGAGAAAATCATCCGCGCCGCGCATTGCACCCTCGGCATCGACGGCCCCGACATTGCGATGCTCCACGGTGGCTCCTCTGTCAAGGATGAGAAGACCCGGAGAACTCAGCGTAGAAAAGCAAGCCATCTGCAGCCACACGCGGAACATCTCCGTGATCTCGAGTGGGAGGTTATCCTTGTCAAAGGCGAACAGGGCAATGTGATGGTCACGCCGGCGGGCAAGGTTGTGGTCTTCACCGGATTGCTCGACATTCTCAAGACTGATGCTGAGATTGCCTTTGCTCTTGGGCATGAGGTAGGAACATATAACCCTGGATTGACGAGTTCACATGTGTAACTAAAACTCATATCAACCATGCCATTTTTTGTTTCCGAAGGTCGGCCACATCATTGCACGGCACAAGGCGGAAATCGCCAACCACGACTGGTTTCCAATACTCCTTTGTCAGCCTTTCTTTAGTAAGTATGTTCAATTTTCAATGTCACATGTTCATGGTGGTTTAGTTACATTCTACCTAGAGAATTTATCCACACGTACTCTCTACATGTTAATAAGGTCGTTATATTTTCGACTTTGCATGAAACGGTTCATGAGTTACACCGAAAGAAATTGGATCGTGTGATAATTGACTTTGAGAAGTCATGTGACAAAACCAAATGACCTTTTCCACAACAACTAGTACTAAAGATCTTTAGCACTGCGTGCGAGGAGCTTGCTTCTCCCCAAGGGCATATGTCCTACATGCACGTGAATATGTATTTTCTTTGGTAATTATTTTTCATGAGCTGTATTCTTGTGAGTAGGTTTAATGCAGCTAGTCTTTGATTTGTTCGTCTGATGTTGCTGTGTATGTTTGTAGGATGGAGATAGAGGCGGATCATATTGGAATAATGCTACTCGGTGCTGCTGGTTTCCATCCATACACAACCTTTGTAGTCCTTTGGAAGCTAGCAAAGGCTGCTGCTGAAACGAGATTGGAAAGTTTCCTCTCTCCATATCCTTCATTTACGAAAAGGTCGAAATATTTGCTGCAACCCAAGGTCATCAAAAAGGCGATGGAATTATACAAAGAAGCTACTCCCGGCCAGGACGCGGACAACAAATCGGCACGGTGAGGGGTCAAACTCTCCATCTTGTCCGTACGTTTTTGTAGATAAAAGGCTCGACGAGCCCTACTTTGAATTAACAAAGCTCTCAACAAGCAAGGAGATAGCTCCCGCATGACACAAAATTGATCGGCCTTTTTGCCATTGTTTTTTCCGTTATTTCTCCATTGTGTCACGTCATATTTTCTCGCACTCGTTTGTTGGGAATAGCCTTTCCGCTGCATGTGCCGTGGCGTTTGCCAATGTTTTGTGCATGTAAAGCAGAAATTAAGTACACATATATAGGTGCATGGGTGCACACGTACTACTACCTTTTTTTTTTTTTTTGAACAAGACACGTACTACTACTTCTGTTGAAGGTTTGGGGGTTGAAGCGTGGACGAGTTTAAAAATAATGGCTGGGCCCTAGTCACATTGCCGGACTATCTTTACTACGAGTATTATATGGTCTGAATCGATTGAGCTAATTCCATAATGCCCCTGTCCGTAACATGTATGTTAGGGGTAAAACACTTGCAGGTTCTCAAATTGGGGTGGGACAGGGGTAGATGTAGGGTCGAAATCAGGGCGGATACGGTTGAATAGTGGTGAAACCATGTCCGTAATCATCTTTATTATGGATTCAAAGTAATAGCATATAGTATGCGGATATGAGTATGAAATCAGATCTTGCAGGTTACGAATATGGGGCGAATACGGTTCGGTTGCCGATAAATATTTTGTCAGATGTTGCTTCGAAAATAGGACCGACATGTAGCACAGGTTTTGTACCAACATAGTAGAAATTAAATTTATGTATTGTTATATTCTAAGAGGGTGCTTCCAATACAATGTTAAACTTCAGATGTTATAACTCATAATTTGAACTTTAAAAAATTCTATCCATAAATTACGACCAGCTTAAGTCATGACATCAAAAACATGAAATGTATCTTTATTCATATTTTTATTAACTAAAAAATATAGCAATTATTTATGTATTTATTTATTATTTTGTAAGTTATTTTAGTAATAATAATAATAATAATAAAAGTTTTTAAAAAGATTCACTTATACCATAAAAATATTCGTACGGTATTAGTTGCCGGATAGTGTGCCGGATTTAGCCGTGAAATATGATATATCTTCGGATATTGTCGATTATTAATAAAACCACTTCATGTTCCATACCCCGTGAATTCTATTCTTACGCATAACAGTATCGGCAGCTATCTGAGGCTGAAGGCGAGCCTCCGATCGGTCGGAACAAATCTGTAGCATTTTCACCCTTGGTAGAAGGGAAGGAACATGACATGCTTATTCATGTGCATCGTCTTTCAATTTCTCATATAAGTGAAATAGTATGGTTTTTACTATCCCATAAAAAAGGACTATAGTCTCAATGCTGATATTTCTGTAATCTAATACCTCACTTCGACATAAGTTTGATACGAAAGTAAGTTGGCCTTTGTGCAAGTATACTTGATGTGTATTTGTTGCAGATAATGACATAAAACATACGGAGTACATACCAATACCTGTAACGGTTTGGAGTGTAGACAGATGTTACAATATGCACGATCACAACCATATTTTTTTCTGGGGTCATATCCAAATTATCATATTATTCTGAATGTATTGCCAATGGTTAAGCTTGATTTAGCATCTACTACTAGAGACCATCGCAAACTGTCAGTGGCATTGTTTAATAATGTGAAACTGGAGGCAACAAAGTTATAGAGACCAACATAATTAGAGTTGGAACAAGCGGAGTAAGTGTTGCTCTCCCTTGTCTCTACGTATATGTTTTAAAATAGGGGAATCACGTAATTAAGAGAACAATAAAAATGGTATGTAAGTGCCAAGTTCTTAAGCATTAATTTGAACTACATGCATGCATGGACCGTCTAACATAACCCGTGGAAGGAGATACATAGCTCCCGTGTGACACAGAATTGACCGGCCTTTTTGCCATAGTTTTTGACGTTATTTCTCCGCCGTGTCACGTCATACTTTCTCGCACTCGTGTGTTGGGTGCAGGCCTTCCGCTGCATGTGCCGTGGCGTTTGCCAATGTTTTGTGCATGTAAGGCAGAAACTTAGCGCACGTATACGTGTGCATGGGTGCACACGGCACACGTACTACTTACTAATTATGTTGAACGTTTGGGGCCCACAAGCGTGGATGTGAGTTTATAATAATGCATGCCTACTAGGGCCCACAAGAGAACTATGAGGGGATGCGCAAACGCTATTTGTCGCTATGTGTCGTCTTGGTGTGTTGGCGGTCCGGCCAATATTATAGTCACACACAGTACACAGAATACTTTTACAGTCGATTTCGCTGCACAGTGAATTTTTTCAACCTTAGAATTTACAATGAAAATTAAACGAAACTGAAAGTAAACCTAATCTAGGTCGATGAACAATGGCTCGTCGATGCAGCAAGCCTTGCCGTCATGCTCCAATGGCTGGCGCGCGAAGCCTCCTTGTCGCCGCTGCCCGGTGATGCTGCTCTCCTCCACCCAGACCCGGATGCGAGTGGCGTGCGCTGCCTCCATCAGGGCTTGCAGCGCCAGGGTGGCAGAGCCATGAACCGACGAGCGGCTCTCCTGGTATCGTTGGTCTGCTCGGTAACCACCATCCTCAGTCACCATTCGCGCCTCTCCTGGCGCGCAGTGTCGTAGGATGCCAGCAAGGTGGCCTGCTCCGGGAAGGGCGACCACTCATCCTCTTCCTCATTTGTGTCGGCCTCTTCTTCCTCCTTGTTGTCCGATGACGGCAGAGGAGTTGGCTGCGGCAGTAGCGGCTGCCACTACATGAATAAACCTAGTTGCCGACGGCCTTATATATGCTGACGTTTTTTATCGGGGCCGTCGGCATGCATGGCTAGATGTCAACCGCCTCAGAAAAGTCGTCGGCCAACACAAACCATCGGCATACAAGTTTTTATGCCGACGGCTTTTTCGTGACTGTCGGCAACAAACTTTAGCCGACAACATTTACCCTATACACCGACGGCTTTTCTATGATGACCGTCGGCATATGGGTTTCTTCGCCTGACGGGAAAGACGGCCTTGGCAAAGCCGTCGACATTATATTTTTATTTTTTAATTTTGTACTAATCATGTAAAAATCATATCTTTTGTTTTACAAATCCAAATAATACAAATAATATATCTATAATTATTGAAAAAACGTGTAGAATACAAATATGTCATACTCATCCAAGTTTGCATCATGTAGCTTTATCCTTAGTTGTATTTTACATATAAACTAGTATCATGCACTAGTAGAAAACATGCCTTTCGTCCGGGCCATTAGTCCCGGCCGTGGCACGGGCTGAGACTAATGGTCCGGACACGTCGCCCCGAAAACGCCGAAGCGATGCGCATCCTTTAGTCGCGGCTCGTTAGGGATCAATGGTCCCGGTTCGTGTAACCAGCCGGGATTAAAGGGGTATGCGACCCGATGCGGCCGGGGACACCCCTTTAGTCGCGGCTCGTTACACGAGCCGGGACTAAAGGATTCAAACCGTTCGCTTCCCGCGCGGCCGCGACGCTTTGGAAACGCCACGGCGCACTTGATCGCCGGCGCTTCGTTGTCGATCGCTTCGTGTTCACCACCGGCCGGTGATCAATGGCGTGCTGGTTCACCTCCCCCTCTACTACTATATAATGGACATGATTTGCAACTCCATAAGCACACATCTAGAGCTCTTCTCTCCTCTAATCCCTCCCAAAGCCCTCCCTCGACCTCTCCCTCTCATTCCAATGGCGGAGCCGGTCGCGCGAACTCGGGTGTACCACCTCACCGCCGAAGAGATGACTTTCACGGTCACGGTCACTGCCCGTGCATCAAGGGTGGAGCGGTGGATCCGCTTCGTCAAGAAGGAGTTCCTGGACGCCGCACTGATCAAGTGTGTGGGCCTGGACTGCGAGTTCACCAACCCTCGCGAGGGTCGACAAAATCAGCGCGCCGCCGTCCTTCAACTCTCGGTGGCGAAAGAGAATTTGGTGTTCCAAATCCGTTGGGCTGATGAAGTGCCGCAGCTACTGAAGGAATTCTTGCGGGACAACACCATCAGATTTTGTGGCGCGGCTATCCACAATGATGTGCGCATGCTGCGATACTACAGAATTGACATTTCGACTGTGGTCGACCTCCAGAAGGTTATCCCGAACCCCACCAATAATCTCATTCCGAGTCTCTATGATCTAGCCAATGCTACTATTGGGACAAATCTTAAGAAGAAGAAGAGGAACAAGGACGACAAGAAGAAGAACAGGAAGAAGGACGACGAGGAAGAAGAAGAAGAAGATGAACTAATTTTTGGTTGGAGCAACGTTCCATTGAGCTTTGAGCAAGTGAAGTATGCCGCTCTAGACGCTCGGCTGGGCTTCGAGATTGCTAGGAGGCACTGGATGCTACATGGCTACGATACCCTTTTGATCGTCTCAACATTAATGTTGATGAGTAGATGTACGGTGTGTGGTGTGGTGTGTGTGAGAGGCTTCTATTGTAAAAAAATTAAATATTCGAAGTGCTATATTGAATCTTCAAATGAGTTCTATTTGCAAAATGTTTAAATCTTTTAATCCTTATAATTGAAAATTAATTGAAAATGAATTGAAAATGAATTAATATCACACCGAATTGTAATTGAAAATGAATTAATATGACACCGAATTGAAAATGAAAATGAATTAATATGACACCGAATTGAAATAGAAAATGAATTGAAACTGAATTAAATATGACACCGAATTGAAAATGAATTGAAATTGAAAATGAATTAATAATTATTATTACTTAATCATAAATCTTACTTAATCCATATTAAATTGAAAATGAATTAATATGATACCGAATTGAAAATGAAAATGAATTGAAAATGAATTGAAAATGAATTAATATGACACCGAATTGAAATTGAAAATGAATTAACATGACACCGAATTGAAAATGAATTGAAATTGAAAATGAATTAATAATTATTATTACTTAATCGTAAATCTTACTTAATCCATATTAAATTGAAAATGAATTGAAAATGTGAATTAATATGATACCGAATTGAAAATGAAATGAATTAATTTTTTGGCGCCCTCCCAATCACGATCGCCCTGACTCGTGCGTCGTCGACACGCCAGGCATGGCCATGCAGCACGAAGAGCGACGACGTGCACAGCGACGTCCTCGTTGAGTCGATGGGATGCTGCGCTCCAGCCTACGTCGAACGTCTCCCACCATCTGGCGCCCCGCTCCTGCTCTACGCCGCCCGGATGTCGTTATTCTGAATGTTCCTCATTAATCATGACGGTGATCATATTCTGTTTCTTCAGGCATACTTACCGGAGCACCGCCGCTGGCACCGGAGCCTGCGACGGCTGGCATTACAACCTCCCGGCGTACGTGCCGGTGATTCAGTTTGGACTTCAGACTATTCTCAGCGCTGAAGTAACAGAATATTATAGGGTGCTGCACCGGAGCCTGCGACGGCCGGCAGTACGACCTCCCGGCCTGGTCCATCAGCATACTGTCCGACTGCAAGACCGCCACGGTGCGCCGGATAGATACAATCGCTGGAACTGAACACTAGACAGCCTGAACGACGACATGTCCTGACGAACATGTTCTGATAAATTCAGGTGAAGGAACCGTCGTCGCCGGCGAAGATAACCCGGCTGGGGAGCTTTTCGTGGAAGTCGTATAGCGAGGACACAAACTCGCTAGACTCGAGTGCCTGACTTTCTTCAACTGCTCCGTCTGTCTGATCTCTGAATGTTCATTACCTTGTCGTTCGTCGATGCAGCGTGAACATCGACTCGAGCGAGTCTTCACGTCCGGCCAGTGGCCGCTGCTCACACCAACTCTGCACATGTAGTACTGCAATCTCTTGTGTCTGCCGCAGAATGTTGGAACCCACTACGACAACTGGAACCTCGGCGTCCTCAACCCGGTGACGCTGTCAGGCCTGAACCAGGGGAAGAGGGAGCTGAGCAACCAGAGATGGACATACCAGGTACACCACATCTGCCTAAACTATCAAGTTGTCGTTCTACTGAACTCCATTTCCCTGTCAACGCAGATCGGCATGAAAGGCGAGTTGCTAAATTTTCTGAATCTTTAACACAGCTGTTAACTGACAGGCCTCGTTAACTGACAGGCCTCAGAGCATCCAAGCCATTGGTGTGGAATTCCACCAGACCGTGGCGGAAGACGCCGCGAGCGGCGACCATGTCGCGGTGGTTCGTGTGGGCGAAGGTGGGCAGGAAGTCCTCTGGACAGGTGCGCCGTGAGGACGATGGTCATGTACGCGCCGAAGACGGCGTCGATGGCCTCGGCAGACGTCGAGATGGACCGACGCGTTTCGCGGAGGGTGATGAGCACTGAGCCCGTGGCCTGGCTTTTGGCCAGCAGCAGTATGTCCGGCGTCACCGACGCGATGGCGTGACCTTCCTTCCTCCTCAGAGCGCCGTACGTGCTGCCGTGCTGTCGTTCCGTGCCATCCGAAAGAAAGAGGTGCTATGCTCCGCGCGGTCGCGGCCGTCGCTGGCCAAGGCGTCGCGGTGGTGGACATGCATGCGCGCGCGGGCGCGGCTGTGGGTGCTGGTGGACATGCGCGCTGGATTGTCGGCGCTGGTGGCAGATATCACGGTGCACGGCTTGATGGTCGGCAGGAGCAGCTAGGAAGCGCAGTCCGCGGAGATGCACTGGCCACCGTGCCTTTGGTGCGCAGCCGGCACACGCCGAGCGTACTGGCAGTGCGTTCTCGCCGTTCAGCGCCGGCGCGCCGCTATCGCACTGGACAAAAAAATTATGGCTTTACAAATACGTGCACTGGACAAAAAAGGTTCACGGATTTAGAAAAGATCTTCACGATTTCGTAATAAATGTTCATGGGTTAAAAAATTACGTGATTCGAAAAAATGTTCACGGGATAAACAAAGTATGGTCGCAAGTTCAAAAGGTTGTTCGTGAATTTTACGAAATAAGTTTGCAGATTTAGAAAAAATCTCAACGATTTCATAGAAAAGGTTCAAGGGTTAAAAAAGTTCCGTGGTTTGAAAAAATGTTCACGAGATCAGAATAGTTTGTAGCAGAGTTCAAAAGAATATTTGTGATTTTGAAGAAAATTGTCAAGGGTTTAAAAATATGTCGTTGGGTTCGAAAAATGTTTTTGGATTCAAAAATCAAACAAAAAGGAAACAAAAGGAAATACAAGAAAAGCCAAAATGAAAAGAAAACCGAAATTAGTGAAAAAGAACTACTCCAGTAGAAGATAAACGAAAAATTACAAGAGGTTTCCATGTATTCTCTTTAAAATGCACGGGAAGCAAAGAAATGAAGAAAAGGACCACACGTGAAAATAGCGGCACCACTGTCCGTCACGTCGTAAGAGAAATGCCACGGACGACGCTTTCATACGAGTTTATCGCTAAACACAGTACAACGCAAGTGCTCATATACACGCGCACACACTCACCCCTATGAACGTACGCACGCACACCCTACCCCTATGAGCACCTCCGAGAGACTGAGTCGGCGGGTCGAGTCTTGAGATTGACGAAGTCACCACGGGCGCCTCGCTGTCGACGGGAACGTCGCCTCCCACTGAAGAATATTCTGTCTTAAATGAGAAACACCAGCGTCAAACATGGGGTTTGAACTCTGGTGAGCTAGGGGTACAACCACCCTCCTAACAATCTTACCACAGGCAATAAAACGGAAAATGAATTAGTAACAGAATAAGCGTGGGACGGCGGCAGCAGGAGGCTGCGTGCGCGATCAGCCCGAATCGGCACGGGCCCCACTGGGCTGATTCGGCTGCGTTTCCTCGGATGCTTGGTTGGCTATACAGCTGGGTCCCGCTTGCCGCTCGTTTCTTTATTTACCTCGCGTTCCTTATTACCTCACCGGGTTAAAACATACTCCTTCCGTCCCAAAATAACTGTTTTAGATTTGTCAAAAAATAGATGTATCTAGACATGAAACAAGTATAGATACATTCACTTTTGTACAACTTTGAGACACTTATTTTGGGACGGAGGGAGTATTATCTGTTGAGTGAGCGACATACACAATTCCAGTTCACCGTCATCGTCAATTAGATGCATATATCTTCTTTTTGACAGCCAAATTAGACGCATATCGAAAACGAGCAGAGGCGTCGTTGTGTTTCATTTCTTTTTTGTAGTGTACGTGAGCCATATGCATGCCATGTTGGACCTTTGATTGGTGCAGTCCTAGTGGATAATCTCCAGGACTTCGTACAAAAGTTCACGGATTAGATAAAAGTTGGGGGATTCAAAACAAATCTCAACGATTTTGTTATAAGGTTCCCTAGTTCGAAAAAATGTTCACGAGATCAAAAGAGTTTGGTTGTGAGTTCAAACTATATTTTTGCGAATTTGGAAAATAGTCACGGGTTTAAATATATGTTCACCGGTCGTTCTCGGATTCAAAAAAGTTATTCATGTTAATTAAAAAAATATATAAATATCAAACAAAAGAAAAACAAAAATAAATACAAGACAAACAAAAAAGAAACCAGTGAAAAAGAAATGGAAGATAAACGAAAAATGAAATGTTTCCAGGCACTCCCGTAGATATGCAGAAAGCTGAAAAAAGAAGAAGAAAGAAGAAATATGGTTAGGAATCAAAGAAAAGAACGTCCTATCAGCTCAACACGCGCGCGCTATAAGCGATGTATAAGGAAAGGGCATACCTAGTAAAAGAAGTCAGTGGATCAACGAGGTGAAACTGAATCCAATTAACAACACCAAGGGATCAGTTTTATTGCACTAAAACATGTCTAGATGCATGCATGCAGAAACTAGCTAGAAAGTCTTACATTTTGATACGGAGGGAATACATTTTTATCCACCGTCGTTTCTCCATAAAAGATCTCAATACAAGCAAGAGTAAACCATACTGGTTTGAAGTCAGTATGTGTCTGAAAATGATTTTCCAGAATTTATTTTTAAAATCTGTGAAAAAACAATAGTAATGTTTTTACCCACACGCTGATCTTCTTGTTCTAATTCAAAGCGTGTTGGGCCCATCATGTGCCTTCATAAAGATAGAGACGTGGAAAGGAGTACGTACGTACATGCCTGAAAATCGCGGTACGGGTGCCAAGTCTAGTTTGTGCATCACGTCCTAAGAGAAATGCCACGGCCGGGGTTTCGCAAAAAAAAAAAAATGCCACGGCCTGGCGACGCGTACAATTGCATCGGACGAGCCGATACCAGACCATGTCGCGCTTGCAACTCCACAGCTGATACGAGGTTACCCGTAAATAATACAACCTCCGATCCATATTAATGGACTCAACTTTATCTAGATACGGATGTATCTAGTTAAGTGTTTAAACTAGATGCATCCGTATCTAGACAATGTTGAGACCATTAATATGGATCGGAGGGAGTACAAAAGAGAAATTGAATTAGTAACGGAATTGCCATGGGGACCGCAGCGCCGGATCGGCACCGGGCCCCACTGGCCTGATTCGGTCACGCGAACTGCTTGTATCCACCCGCGCATGCATGCTTGGCTGGGTCCCGTCCCACTCGTTTCTTTTTAATTACTAGCTCACCGTGTAAAAATCATTTTTGGTGAGTGAACGACATACACAAATTCCAGTCACCGAATGAGGTGGATTCATTCCATGAGTAACTAGATGGAGAAGCTCCTCTTACCCCTAGATCAACGGGGCTCAAGAGATCGTTTCAAGGAGGCGGACGCTATTAATTGTCGCAGAAGCCTTCCATGTCCACGTCGGTACCCTCCCCGGACACGGTGGGCCTCAAGATGTCGCCTCGCTCTTCGTCCAGCCTCGCTGTGCCACCTACCGATAGCAGCGAGCCGTCCCCGCAGCCTCTTGTGCGCTGCTCGAGCGAGGTAGAAGACGAAGGAAATACCAGTTCGGTATTGATTAAATCCCTCACCAGTTGGTCCGTATTGTCAGTGAGAGTAGCATGTTATGCCGGTCTAGTTTATTGCTTTCCCGACACACCAAAGTACCAAACAGGTCTGAGGTTGGAAATAGACCAAGATATTCGATAGTTCAGACTTGAGAGTGTCGATTTCCGGGTTTCAAAGTTGAGGGTTTGATTTAGCTTTTGTCTATGCATGAGCTTGAAGGTTCGGTGTTTGCACTTTCTTCTTACAACAAAGCCGATAACTCATCTTTGCATGTACTCCCTCCGTTCCATTTTAATTGACTCACATATATCTACATATGGATGCATCTAGACACGTTTTAGTGTTAGGTACATCCATATCTAGATATATGTGAGTCAATTAAAATGGAACGGAGGGAGTAATTGTGAAGCCAATGTGCACCAAAGATTTGTTCCACATGTGAAAACATCTGAACACAATGATACCCACGGAAAGGAGCAGAGGCGTCGTTGTGTGTTCAATTCTTTTTGTGGTACGTGTAGGTGCAGTTCTATCTACAAATCCGTTCACTTTGATTGGTGCAGTCAGTCCTAGTCGATAATCACGTTGTACTACTGCTAGTCTGCTACTACTACACACACCTCGCCTGCATGGACGAATCCGATGACGTACGTACTCCCTTTTAATTAATTTTACCTGGCCAGTAGTTTGCGGGGCCCACTTGATTCTGTGGGGTCTCGCCCGCTCATGCCCTGCTGTCCATGCCGCTCATCTGCGCCGTGCACGTACGTAGGTGCTGGCTTGCCGCCTGGATGAGTGCCACGGCTTTGTTCTTTGCTTAATTAATCCTACTCCGTATTAGATTTTGAATTTTGCATGATGCTTCCGATCCGTGAGGGATTCGCGAGGATTGAAACTTCGACTGTCAGCCCTGTCGTTTTTTGCTTTCATATTTTCTACAGTAAGTCATATTGAACTTCTCTTTCAGCGAATGCTAGTAGTATATATTATTTATGTACTTCTATTGCACTTAACTTGGAAACTTCCCAAATTGGTTAGGCGAATGAGAATTTATGTTAAACTTTTGATGTTTCTTCTTATTCGACTATATCTTGCATCTATTTTTTTTGTTCCAAAACTGATTCTTAACTTTTAATTTTGGGATTATGGACATGACATATTGTTATGTTTCATGTGTCGTGTTATTGTTTAATTATGGTGTTATGATGTCATAATTTGTCAAGCAACAAAAATCTCATCTGTTAGTACATGCCTTTTATTTCTGTAGGTCTTACAAAGAATGATTTATCAAGCGATTTTGTGCCGGAACATGTTCTCCAGCAAATGGCTGGTGGCTCGCATCATCCATATGTTTTCGTATAATGGAGTCAATTCTGCTTCACTCGATTCATCTTTTAGTTATCACGGCGGCAAAAGACGCCACACTGGAGACGTAGGAGACGTCAATGACAGAGGTCCGGGTGCTTGATTCCATCAGGTAAGAGTCAAGCTGATGAGGCGGAGCTAATTGGCAAGGTGGACAAGTTCGGTGGGGTTTTCACGACCGAACAAGGAGAGCCCCCATGGCGTGAACCGAATGCGGATCAATAATGCTTTAGCAAAACTGTTAGACTGAGCAGTGTCTTTTCGTGAAACTTTTGTGAACTCTTGGTTGTTAGAAACCTTGTGTGTTGATTTTTGCAATTTTAAGTTTTTTACAATATAGGTTTGACGTGTCACTCACTTAAAAAATGTGGCAAGATTTAAGTATGGAAAAGTGCGACCTCGTTTTTTATGCCTAGCCTTACACATGGGACGCAAAATATGAGGCAAATAGTGGCAAACCTAGCCAGCATACGAACCAAACAAGCCATACATCTGATTGCAAACCAGATGAATTTTTTTCTTTCGGGATGGGTCCCACAGGGACAACCGATTGGGATAATTTCCTAACCCTGTGTAAGGATTTACTCTGAAGGACAAGAAATAGAGCAGACTGGGCTCCTATAGGTAGTAGACACTAGACAGTCAGACACGGACCTTCGAGAGCTCCGTTTTATAAAAGGATCGATCTGATTAAATCCGTACCCGCAAGGTAGGGTCGTAGGATGACACGGTGTCCTCCAAGAAGTCATCTATAAATTTCCAAAAAACGATGGCAATCTATAAATTTCCAAAAAACGACCGGAACACGATTAACAACATGATGTTACGGTGTTCTCGCCGCCTCCTGCTCGGCATCAAGCCCGTGGCCGCCGTCCGTGCACAGCCGCCTCAGATCCCGACTACTCGCTACTTCTCCTCCTTCCTTCGCCATGTCACAGAGCCAGCTTCCGTTTGTCGATCGCCCGCGCGGCAGCCGCTCCCCGGACGCTACTACACCTCCCAGCCGATCGACTCCCGGCGCCGGCGGTGGTTCCACAATTCGCTGAAGATCGCTTCGGTGGCCGCTCTCGTCTCCGGCGCCACAGCCACAGCGATAGCCGTCTATCGCCCTTATATCGAACTCGAGGTTGTGCCCTACACCAATCGGACTCATGTTGTCTTCCTCTCTCCCCAGTCTGAGCGTGAGGTGCTAAGTTCCCGCCTCGACGAGGACAGGAAAAAGTGGGCCGCCCAGTCCTGGATCGTCGACCCGCTCCACCCCGACAGTGTCCGCGTCCGTCTCATCGCCGAGAAAATCATCCGCGCCGCGCATTGCACCCTCGGCATCGACGGCCCCGACATTGCGATGCTCCACGGTGGCCCCTCTGTCAAGGATGACAAGACCCGGAGAGCTCAGTGTCGAAAAGCAAGCCCTATGCAGCCTCACGCGGCACATCTCCGTGATCTCGAGTGGGAGGTTATCCTTGTCAAAGGCAAACAGTGCAATGCGATGGTCACGCCGGCGGGCAAGGTTGTGGTCTTCACCGGATTGCTCGACATTCTCAAGACTGATGCTGAGATTGCCTTTGTTCTTGGGCATGAGGTAGGTACATATAACCCTGCTGGATTGACCGAGTTCACATGTGTGATTAAAACTCATATCAACCATGCCATTGTTTGTTTCCCAAGGTCGGCCACGTCATTGCACGGCACAAGGCGGAAATCGCCCACCACGACTGGTTTCCAATACTCCTTTGGCAGCCTTTCTTTAGTAAGTATGTTCAATTCTCAATGTCACATGTTCATGGTGGTTTAGTTACATTCTACCTAGAGAATTTATCCACACTTATAAAGAGATGTATACGTACTCTCTACATGTTAATAAGGTCGTTATATCTTCGATTTTGCATGAAACGGTTCATGAGTTACACTGAAAGAAATTGGATCGTGTGATAATTGACTTTGACAAGTCCTGTAACAAAACCAAATGACCTTTTTGTACAACAACTAGTACTAAAGATCTTTAGCACTGCGTGCGACACCTAAGGAGCTCGCTTCTCCCCAAGGGCACGTGAAAATTTATTTTCTTGGGTAATTATTTTTCATGAGCTGTATCCTTGTGAGTAGGTTTGATGCAGCTAGTCTTTGATTTGTTCATCTGATGTTGCTATGTATGTTTGTAGGATGGAGATAGAGGCGGATCATATTGGAATAATGCTACTCGGTGCTTCTGGTTTCCATCCATACACAACCTTTGTAGTCCTTTGGAAGCTAGCAAAGGCTGTTGCTGAAACGAGATTGGAAAGTTTACTCTCTCCATATCCTTCATTTACGAAAAGGTCGAAATATTTGCTGCAACCCAAGGTCATCAAAAGGGCGATGGAGTTATACAAAGAAGCTACTCCCGGCCAGGACGCGGACAGGAAGTCGGTAGGGTGAGGGGTGAAGGCCTGAAGGGTCTCTCTTTTCGACAATCCTTGAGTGGATCATGGAAAATTGTATCAGCTTAAGACGTATAAAGCATTGATCAAAAACAAAAATTGGCAACAGGTTATTATTTAATCCATAATTTCTTGTGATCTGCGCCATCAACATGTTTGGTTATGTTTTCTTGCATAAGTAGGCACAACCTATATTAATAATTAGCAGCTAAAATAATTCTTGTGGCTAATTAAGTAGTAGTTCTCCACATGTTAAATATTTGATATGTATAATTTTTCTAAGTATGTCAACGAGCAAAGATACACATCATGTTTCAGTAAGCCCAAAAATTGCCATCTTATTTTGATATAGCAGACTAGCAACATGCAACACATAAGTAACACATCAATAAATATAAATTGCGTAAAATATCTAATGTACCCTAAATCAAGATAGAGCCACATCCGAACTATTTTGACAGTTGGATCTAAATTTAATTCTAAGGTCTAATATTATGTCTCAACGGTCTGGAACGTGTATCCTTCTATTTTTTAAGTAGGAAACACCCGCGACCCGTGAGTCGGTTAGTGCACACACTTTTGGATATTTCGAAATGCACCTAAAAATCCCCAAAGAGAGTCTAGACATTTTTAAGGGCATTTAAAAAACGGTTGCTTTTAGTCGTGTTCCTAAAAATCTTAGTGGCACTTACAAATATCCCTAAAGTTGTTTTTTCAGGGCAATTCCAGGAATGCCTCTAAAAAACTTTAGGGCAACCATTTTTAGGGGCTCTTCGGCAATGTGTCTCTAAATATGTTTATGGGCAGTTCGGCAATGTACTTGTAAATAGTTTTAGGCGCATTTTACAAAACTTCCAAATGCACCACATTGTCCATACAATTTTACAGTAATAACAAATACTAATACTATTTCACATTGTTCAAACTGCAACACGCAACCTTTCTTCAGTTTACATGCTCCATACAATTTCACATATATTATATATACCAATATGTATCAACAACAGTAGAAATAGCAATATATAGCATCAAATAATCTAAACTGAAAATGGGTTCAGTACAATGGTTTGTACTGAAAATGGGTTCAGTACAATGGTTTGTACTGAACCCCAAGGGAGACAGCGACCTCCTTGGCAATCATATGTAATAGCCAGACTAAGCCCAACAATCGGGTCAAGTGCCCATGGGCAGGTCATATTGCCGGGCTTAAGCAAGACTCCTTGTGTTGCAGTTTGTGCACAGCTACGAGTCCTTGCTAACAAGATATAGTAGGAATTGCATATCCCACGATCTGTTATCTAAAACAACCTGAACCTGACTTATATTGGATGGTCCAATAAATTAATGATACCTTTCACACCTATAGCTTATTAGCTTTCAAGAAATAGCTTTAGACATATACATCGTGTACATATAATTTGGTCGAGATCAAGCTAATGAAAACTTCCAGGACCACTGCAGGCTAATGTCTCTCAAACAAATGAGCACGGCGAAACAATATAATAGTGCAAATTTTGGACTAGCTACTGGAGATGTTTTGTTTTCTCACTATTTTATCTTTACGCAAACAAGAAAAAATGTTCCAAATTTCAAACATAATCGATGAGCTAAGGTGCACCACCAAATCATGAAATAAGAATTCAAAATAAGAAGATGAATTTACTGTTTCTCAATAACTTCTCGTGAAGATACTGGGTCGAAGTTCAGGGGAAAGACCACAGTGGCAAAATGTCAGTTAACATCTAATACTACAGGAAAGACTCATCAAAGAATATAAAACAAACATCAAGTTGGGAGATAAGTACTGACATTCTACATCTTCTTTCCCGATTCTTCCCAACCAAACATGAGTAGAAGGCTGCCACCTGCCAGCCACACATCTTTTGTCCCTAATTTCACATAGGATAATAACTCAGGTTGTAAAATATAGTGTGCCATCACACTTTAGTTAAAATAAGGGGAAATTGCAGGTAGTTTTGTTCATCTACTAGATTCGAACAGCACGGCTTGCCGCGCAATATTTGTTGGTTCTTTTCATATTTTGCCCATGGTTTTGACATTTTATAAAGATTATTAAAAAAATGGTTTATATCCATACGTATGAGCTTGGATGGCAATGCCAGTCATGTTGAGAAGTCGATACTCGGATTTGTACATATTTTTGGGATCTTATGAAATTAATAATCACCACGTCATACATCTTAAGAAACAGTATGATCAGAAGCACACAGGGAAAGTAATATAGAAATTCACACCACACTGACATAACATAAGATGGCTTTATGAGAGTCGCATCAAGATGTACATAATACATATGCACACATAGAAGTAGTACTAAATACATAGGTTTTGATCAGTTCGGAAAGCCGCCGATCTCTCAAACACCTAAGGAGTTTCATGTAAATTTTAGCGATTTGAAAAGTCAATGTGGGTGGTCTCAACAACATTAGCAATGAGTCATTGGAAACGAAGACCTGTACGACGGTGAAACCAAAATATTAACGACCACGTCTTGTTGGGGACATTTACGGACAGAGACTATGTACATGAAAAATAAGTTTGTTGTGCAGGAACAAAGTTTAGAATTAATTGAGAGTGTAGTTATGTGGATAGAAACAACAATAGGTATGGTTTGGACAGATCTTCGCTAGTAGCATCTATGGAGATTCTCCTAAGTTAAATGAGCGAGATAGTTTAAATAGAACTACAGTTTAGATAAGCATATGCATTGTACAAAATATGGCAGTGTCAAGATACATTGTTCAATGAACCATTGCTTACTTAGTGTAACTGTATCCTCGTGCGGAATAAAATTATCTTACAAAAACTAAGGCGGCAATTCAAATATCCTCTAAAAAGGAACCTCTGGAAAAATAATCGACACAATGGACTAAACTTATACTTAAGAATTCCGCAAAAAAAAAAAAAAAACTTATACTTAAGAAATGACAGAAATGTCGCGCGTCGTCGCCACCATTTCCCTCTCCTCTGCCTCAAGTCCGTCCAAAACGGCAGCCCTTCCCCAAACCCAAACCCAGCCCCTCTCTCTCTCTCTCTCTCTCTCTCTCTCTCTCTCTCTCTCTCTCTCTCCAGCCATGGCCGCCCCCGTCGCCGACCTCGGGCTGGCCCATGCCTCCGTCCTTCCGCCCATGCCCTCTATCGCGGAGCTCGCCCGCCGCGTCCGCGTCCGCGACGTCCTCACCGACTGGCGACTCCTCAAGGCCGTCGTCCAGCGCGTCGTCTACGGTATCCCCGCCGACCCGTCGCCGCGCCCGACGCACCTGCTCGCCGACGCCCTGCTCCCGCTCGGAGATGGCGGACGGGCTTGGGAGCTGCTCCTGCGGCGGACCGAGGATGTTCTCCGTCCCATCATCGCGGCGCTGCGCGAGAGGGGCCCCGAGGTCATCGTCTGCGTCTTCGTCGGCCTCGTGATGGCGCGCCTGCTGGCCGGCGACGGAGACGACCAGGAGGAGGAGGACGACGACTACGACCACCCCCGCCTGCAGGTTCCCCTCGGCCTCACGCTCGGCTTCCGCCCCCTCCCTCCTCTCCACCGGCTCCCTCCGGTCCGCGCTCGCGCCCTCGAGTTCCTCCCGCCGGTCCGTCTGCCCTTCCTCCTCCGTCACGCCGTCGAGGAGCCGCCCTGCGTCGTCGTCCATCCGCGCGTTCGTCGCGCCGCCCCCGTCCTGCAGCCGCCGCCACGCCTCCCCCTCCTCGACGGCCGCTACAACCTGGCAAGTGCGCTTCCCCTCGGCCTTGGACCGGCAGGACTTGCCGATGGCGCGGCGGTCATCGGAGGACGACTTCCCGGTGCTGTAGCGCCGCCACCCACTGGGCTCGCCGCCATCCTCGCTGACGGCGGGGCCTGACCACGCCATGCCCGCTTCTCTGATGACCGTTGAGAATCGGTTCTTGTCTTGTTGATGAATCTCTTTGCAGCTAATGTTGAAGATAAATTGATACAACGTGTTCAAGTGCTGATCGTCTAGCCGTCGCTGAATGCTGACACATGGACATGGATGGTGAACTTCAGATGGTGTTTTTGACCTGGAGATTGGTGTTTGCTTTCAGTTCATTGTCTGTTTACTTCAAGAAGATATATCTGAATCAACAATAGTTTGAACTCTCGTTAAATCGCTGCGATGGATGGACGATGCTGTTATGAAGGAATGTGGCAAGGATAGGACATGGTGGTTATGTGAGTCAAAGTGTTTCAGTTTCTATCTGCCTTGTGCTGTTACAGTTACACAAGAGTTTCTCTCATGAGTTTTGACAAGGTTTAACTTGCTCTGTTACTGTACCGTCCTGTTTCTCTGCCATTGGAAAATATTTTTTGTGAACTCGTGTTGTTCTGAACCATTTTCAGTCTACATGCGTAAGGATCATGCTGACAGTTCAGTCGATGTAGGCAAAGCTGTTATCCGGAAATATGGGAATGGATATAGTCAAATCAAGAGACTAGCCTTTGCACAAAAGGTTTTTGTTCATACCTGCTTACCTTCAAAATGAATGCATTTGCTGAAAGTTTGGATATGCTAGTGAATGGGGGGAATAATCAGCCGGTCTCTGCGAACCAGAGGAAGTTTCATAGGACATGTATGTTTTCAACACGAATATTATGTGTGTTTGGTGGCATAGCAGTTTGGAGATGTGTGTTTGTTTTCAGTTCTTTTCAGTGCATTATGTCGTTTATTTCAAGAGGATTTAAATCTGAATCGGCAAAAGTTTTGAACTCTCGTGAAATCGTAGTGATGGATGCACGACGTTTACGTTAGCGTTTTGAAGGAATCAGACAAAGATAAGACATCGTAGTTACAAGAGTTGAAGTGTTTCAATCTCTATTGGACTTGGGCTATTATAGATAGAAGAGTTTCTCTTATGAGTTTTGACAAGGTTTATGTTGCTCTGCTACTGTACTCGTGTGGTTCTGAACCATTTTCAGTCAACATGCTTAAGGATCATGCCGACAGTTCGATGTAGGCGAAGCTGTTACAGGGAAATATGGCAATTGATAAAGTCAAATAAAGAGACTAGCAGCTGCACAAAAAGTTCTTGTTCATATCTGGTTACCTTTAAAATGAGTGCATTTGTTGAAAGTTTTCGATATGCTAGTGAATGGGGGGATACTGAGCCGGTCTCTGCAAACCGGAAGAAGTTTGATGGGCCATTTGTATTTTCAACATGGATGTTGTGAATATTAGTGTGTTTGCTGGAATGGCAGTTAGCGGGAACTCCCGCCGTCGTTGCTGTAACTCTGCAGCTCCATAGTCATGGTGGGCGGCTTCCAGTTCCACCATCTTGTCGGGTTAATTTGTGGTGGTGGGCGTCAGCCTATTGCTGAACATTGTGCACTGTAACTTCAGTTTAGGATTCAGATCATTCATCCACGTAGAAGTCAGGATAATGTTTCCATGGGAGCAATGAGGTTTCAGAACTGATAGATTTGCTTATACTCTAGGCTACGCATGGTCACGCTTTGATAGTTTCAGGTAAGTAGGACAGATTCTAGATCAACTTATAAACCATGACATAGGTTGGTATTTGTACCTGCGAAAAATATGGTTCAGTGATCAGGCTGACTTCACTGAACTTGTGCACGATCGAGTTTTGGTTATCAGATGGAGAAATTTACTCCAGCAATTGGATGGCGTCAAGTTATTTACCTTTTTCCTTCCCAGAATTGGGCAAGACATTATCAATTTGGTTTGCTAGCTGTTCTGTCTGGACCTTGATTACATGCAAATCATAATGGTAGGATATATAGGTGTAGGATTATTTGGTTATTATTTTGAGTGTGCCACCACGAGTAGCAAATCTTGTCCTTCTTGGCGCTGTAATCCTTGTGCTGTTGCAGGAGTACCTTGTTACTCTTGTTCCAGCATGGCTTTGTCTACACTACATGCTTTTGGACAATGGATACTTCAGATTTCTTGTGCTTAACTTCTTATACTTGTTTCCAGAAAATGATAATCACTCCAATTATCTCTAATGGCACTCCAGTTGATATGGAGAATATAAAACCTGCTACTGTAATTAAGAAGAGTACAGTAGTTTATCATCTGTTAATCTGGTGCTAGACTGCCGTCAGTGCTAATTGCCAAAACTGAATAACATAATTCAGCGATTAAACGGTGCTAGTTTATGCTGCTAGCCTCTTGAATTGGGTCAATTTTGGAATTGAACCAATGTGCTGTCAGTGGTAATATGTGATTGGATGTTTCTGATTGCTTTATTATGCTACTCGAAAGAGTATATGTGTGCTGCTGTCAATCATAGCAGTAGTAATAATCTGTTAAAGCAGAAATAATACTCCTATTTGACAACTTGTTAAAGCAGAAGATATATGTATAGGAGTATATGAAAACAATTACACACGCAAGAGGCGGGGCCTAGACGCCGAGGTTAACAATTCCAAGCTGATGAGCGTATAATTTCTACAGGTTATTTCGATTTGGTTCGCTTATAGATGTACTTGAATTGTTGTCATCCGGTTAGTTTGGAACATTCGTTGATGGGTAACATTCTTCTCGATGGTGGAGTGATTTGAATCGTGTAATTTCGTCGCTTCATTCCGTTCATACTAAGCCGGATCATGGATCATCGCGGTTCTGGATCGATGTGTGGCTCTCTGTGGGACTTGCCTTTCACCCGAAAGAATGAATTCAGGTTTCAGGATCCGATAGAGGCAGGGGGGCATCTCGACTCTCCTCAAAGGCTAGCTAGGGTACCAAATACACATAGGTAGTTACGCCATGTTAATGACTTCATTGTTTTACCACCAACAAGGTACTCTAAACATGCAAACTTGGAGATGGTTAAGCGTATATGTACTCAATCATGGGCTGACATATGCCAAACGGAAGTGTGAGCCTTCAGATGCAAATTGTATAGTGTCTGAATTAGACACCGGGAAACAAGTTTACAAGAGACCAGCGCAATGGTACGTACGTAGAGGATCAGTTTAATCAAGCAATTAATACAACTTACGTAGAAAGGCAAGTGCTTAAGCATTGATTTTAACTACATGCATGCAAAATGGTAAGTACGCAGTACGCACGTGGTGAATCAATTTAATCATGTATTATTTTTTGCATGGAAATCATTTCCACGTAATTTCCATGGAGTAGATATATATGTAAATGAAGTTCTTAAGCATTAATTTGAACTACGTTATTTACGTAATTTCTCCATTGTTTTTTACGTTTTTCTCCATTGTGTCACGTCATATTTTCTCCCTTTCATGTGTTGGGCACGGGCTTTCCGCTGCATGTGCGGTGGCGTTTGCCAATGTTTTGTGCTAATAAGGCAGAAATTAAGAGCACATATATAGGTGCATGGATGCACACGTACTAGCTACTACTCCCTCCGTTCCAATTTAATTGACTTGCTATGCACCACATGTGGATGTATCTATTCTTGTTGCATGTCTATATATATCCATATTTGGTGCATAGCAAGTCAATTAAATTGGAACGGAGTGAGTACTTGTGTTGAAGGTTTAGGGGTTGAAGCGTGGACAAGTTTAAAAATAATGGCAACTGGGCCCTAGTCGCATTACCGGAGTATCTTTACTATTAGGCTCCACTTGGATCATCTGTGGATATGACGGTTACGGAAATATTTCCGGAGATCATTCATACGAACGATGTATTTTCCGCAGGAGGTTGACACGACCGTAATTTTCGTCGGAGGTTTTTGCTAGTATATGCTGATCCGTTCGGGCCCTTATGGTTTGAATTGATTGAGCTAATTCCTTAATGTCCCTGTCCTTAACATGTATGTTAGGGTAAAACACCTGCTTCTCTAATTGAGGCGAGACAGGGGTAGATCTAGGGACGAAAACGGAGATACAGTTGAATAGTACTGAAACCAAGTCCGTAATCATCTTTATTATGGATTCAAAGTCGTAGCGTATAGTATGCGGATATGAGTACGAAATCAGAGCTTGCCGGTTACGAATACGGTTCGAATATGGGCGAATACGGTTTGGTTACCGATAAACATTTTGTCAGATGTTGCTTCAAAATAGGACTAACATGAAGCACAAGTTTGAATCAACATAGTAGAAATTAAATTTATGTATTCTTATATTATAAGAGGGTGCCTCCAACAAAATGTTAACTTCAGATGTTAAAACTCATAATATGAACTTTTTAAAAATTATATCCATAATTACGACCAGTTTAAGACATACTCCCTCCGTTTTTAAATATAAGATGTTTTAGCCATTGTCCACATTCACATATTTTTCAAATAGGGGAATTATGTGATTAATGCTTCTACTTAGAGTTGATTTGTTATTCCATAGAACAATAAAAATGGTATGTAAGTGCCAAGTTCTTAAGCATTAATTTGAACTACATGCATGCATGGACCGTCGAACATAACCCGTGGAAGGAGATAGCTCCCGTGTGACACAGAATTGACCAGCCTTTTTGCAATAGTATTTGACGTTATTTCTCCGCCGTGTCACGTCATACTTTCTCGCACTCGTGTGTTGGGTGCAGGCCTTCCGCTGCATGTGCCGTGGCGTTTGCCAATGTTTTGTGCATGAAAGGCACAAATTTTGCGCACATATACGTGTGGATGGGTGCACACGGCACACGTACTACTTACGTACTAATTATGTTGAACGTTTGGGGCCCACAAGCGTGGATGTGAGTTTATAATAATGCATGCCTGCTGGGGCCCACAAGAGAACGATGAGATGAGGGGATGCGCAAACGCTATTTGTCGCTATGTGTCGTCTTGGTGTGTTGGCGGTCCGGCCAATATTAGAGTCACACACAGTACACACAATACTTTTACAGTCGATTTCGCTGCACAGTGAATTTTTTCAACCTTAGAATTTACAATGAAAATTAAACGAAACTGAAAGTAAACCTACTCTAGGTCGATACAATGGCTCGTCGATGCAGCAAGCCTCGCCGTCGTGCTCCAATGGCTGGCGCGCGAAGTAGTGTTCCACTGCAGGAAAGCGGAGCTACGCCGGCCGTCGGTACAGACCCCGAACAGGTCAGACCACAAAAAACTTTCGGCGTAAATCTCCAGAGAGCTACGCCGACGGTATTGCCCTCGGCATAGCTCTCTTTTGATCTATGACGACGGCAATGCCCTCGGCATAGGCTGCGCTAAAAAATTGTTTTGACCGTTTTAATTATAACTTTTGCATTTGAGCTCGGATTTTGATTTACTTTAGCTCGTTTCGAAGAGGAGAAGGGATCTACATCATCATACACATTGTTCAAGCTATATTCTTCAAAAAAATCATGAGTAAGGACGGAACCAATAATAAGGAAAAGTCATTTTTGCCACTTAGAAAAAGGAAAATGATATTTATAAAAATAATTTGTAAAATCATTTTTGGGAGCATTGTTTCTATACCAAGATACACCTAATTGTTGAATATGAGAAATTTATCACAAACTATGCCGTGGGAATGGTCATAACTTGGTCATTTGGCTTGAAACTTATAAATGTTTAAACATGATAAACCTTTTTGTGAAGATTTTTTGAACAATTTGTCCAAAATCAAGTTTATCATTTTTCATATCAACTAGTACACATAAAAGGACTCCATGCCATTGGATATCTTTTTTTGAGATTCTTTTTACTTTATTTTATTTTTTCAAAAAACAGTCAAAATGGCCACCATGAATATTCATTGAAAGAGGTCAAATTTTCTAAAACTATCGATGTTTCTGTGATATAATCACTAGTTGTGTACCTTAAAATGATTTTTTTTTAAATTTCAGACCAAACTATCTAACACTTGTAGTTCAAATTTGGATTACATCAGAAAATCAGCATAAACTCATTTAACTAGGCGAAATTAGATAGAAATCAAGAAAATTCCTAATACTTGGGGATTATCCATCAAATGTGGACTACTCTTGGTGAGAATTAGATGGGTGCCATTTTGCACCATATTTTGTGTACTTGTTCACAAAAAAAGTCATTTTTGCCACTTAGAAAAAGAAAAATGATATTTATTAAAATAATTTGAAAAATCCCTTCGGAACCATTGTTTCCTATACCAAGATACACCTATTTGTCGAATATGAGAACTTTATCACAAACTATGCCGTGGGAATGGTCATAACTTGGTCATTTGGTTTGAAACTTATAGATGTTTATACATGATATTTTTTGAACAATTTGTCAAATATCAAGTTTATCATTTTTCATAGCAACTAGAACACATAAAAGGACTCCACGCCAGAGGATATCTTTTTTTGAGGTTTTTTTTCGCTTTATTTGATTTGTTTCAAAAACTGTCAAAATGACCACCATGACTATTCATCGAAAGAGGTCAAAGTTTCTAAAACTATCGATGTTTCTGTGATATAACCACTAGTTGTGTACCTTAAAATGATTTTTAAAAAAAATTCAGACCAAACTATCAAACACTTGTAGTTCAAATTTGGATTACTTTCGAAAAATCAGTATAAAATCATTTAACTAGGCGAAATTAGATAGAAATTAATAAAATTCCTAATACTTGGGGATTATCCATCAAATGTGGACTACTCTTTGTGAGAATTAGATGGGTGCCATTTTGCATCATATGTTTTGTACTTGGTTCACAAAAAAGTTTACCACTTAGAAAAAGAAAATGATATTTTAAAAAATTGAAAAATCCCTTCAGAACCATTGTTATCTATACCAACATACACCTATTTGTCAAATATGTTAACTTTATCACAAACTATGTCGTGGGAATTGCCATAACTTGATTATTTGGCTCCATGCTAGAGGTTTTTTTTCATAGCAAGTTTATCGATGTTTCTGTGATGCAAAAGATGATATGGATGGCATATTGAATTCCTCTCATTTTTCTAATCGATTTAGACATTTTATTTGGCAAATTTCGATTTACGGATTTAAAGATATGAATTATTCATATTAAATATTATTACATAATCACTGTTATTTATTCAAATAATACTATTACATAAACATTGTTATTTATTCAAATAAATTTTGAAAATTTAAACAATAAAAAAGTGTAACATCATGACCCAGGGGTTAATATGATTGATAGGATACTAATATGAGTAAGTTCTAACTTCTCATTTGGAGCAATTTGAGGAGGGGTGACCGAATGGAAAGTTTGACCAGGGTAAGTACTTTGACTTTAGATTAAGTGTGTAATCAGAGATTAAGTGTGTGGCTAAGTGGGAAATTTCGAATAGAATTAAAAATATATATAAAGTTCAAAAAAATTGAAATTTTCGAAAAAAATTGGGTAAAAAAATCTGGCCTAGGCCTATGCCGAGGGCAAAGCCGTCGGCATAGCTTGGTACGCCGACAGCATTAGAGGCTAAGCCGAGGCCCTCATACGCCGAGGGAGCTACGCCGACGGCAAAAAGTCGTCGGCGTAGCTACGCATTCCTGTAGTGTTCGCACACCAGCCTCCTGGGCGCCGCTGCCCGGTGATGCTGCTGCTCCACCCAGACCTGCATGCGAGTGTCGTGCGCTGCCTCCATCAGGGCTTGCAGCGCCAGGGTGGCTTGTCGTTCATTTAGCCATGAACCGACGAGCGGCTCTCCTAGCATCATTGGTCTGCTTGGTAACCACCATCCTCGGTCACCATTCGCGCCTCTCCGTGCGCAGTGTCATAGGATGCTAGCAAGGTGTCCTGCTCCGGGAAGGGCGACCACTCATCCTCTTCCTCATTTGTGTCAGCCTCTTCTTCCTCCTTGTTGTCCGATGAAGGCAGAGGAGTTGGCTGCGGCTTCCACTACATGAATAAACCTAGTTGCCGACGGCCTTATATATGCCGACGTTTTTTATCGGAGCCGTCGGCATGCATGGCTAGATGCTGACCGCCTCAGAAAATCCGTCGGCAAACACAGACCATCGGCATACTAGTATTTATGCCGACGGCTTTTCCGTGACGGTCGGCAACAAACTTTAGCCGACAACATTTACTCTATTCACCGACAGCTTTTCTATGATGGTCGTCGACATATGGATTTCTTCGCCTAACGGGAGGCTAACGGTGATGTTTGTATGCCGACGGCCTTGACCATGGCAAAGTTGTCGGTATATATATATTATTTTTTTTTTAGTACTAATCATGTAGAATCATATCTTTCGTTTTACAAATCCAAAAAAATACAAATAACGTCTATTATTATTAGAAAAATGTGTAGAATACAAATATGTCATCCTCATCCAAGTTTGCATCGTGTAGCTTTCTCCTTAGTTGTATTTTACATATAAACTAATATGAAATGTGAGGGAAATAGTTTGTTCGCATTCAGGGCATAGTCTGTTCAAATGATCACGTATTGTGCAAAAGTGTGCATTTTGGAATAGCCTTATATGTTTTTTTTTCCTTTCTTGCTTGTTTTTCCTCTTCCAGCCCGAGTGTCCAGGCTTGCTGGAGGCGCATCGCCTTACCTTGGCAGCAGTAGGTTCATGACAATCTGAACAAATATTACCATGCTTAGGACTTTAATTTGTGTTTCCAGACTTGCTCACTAAAGAATCGAACGGCGTACAAGGCGCTAGACTCTCTCCGATCAGTACAGAACATGTAAAAGAAATAATCCACCAAGTCTGTTGATGCGATTCGGGTTACTCAAATATGACCATTGTTCAAACAGGCTGAGTTCAATTTTAGGAGTATGTGGGGATTTTATCTAAGAAAATGGAGAAAAGTATATTCTTGAATCATCAAACTGTGGTGAGAGCGTGTTGCTCGATTGTACCCGGGTTTACGCTATGTCATTTCCACGCGCCACGGTTTAGTACGTGGGGTCGCATTTGATAAATCTGGATATCTGTCGGAAAAGGCAAGTTTTGACACCACGCCAAGCCTGATTGATCCAACCATGATACACACATCCTTGTGTTCATGACACGTACGTACTGTGAAACATGCTACAATACGATGGAACAGCACGTACGTCTCGCACGGTTCAGAATTCGGCCAGCAAACAAACACTAGCTATGGCTATATGCTCATCGAGATTCGTGAGGTCATGGCTTTGATCTGGACAAGAATGCCGGATCAGGTGAAGCCTGATTTTTTTTTTTTTTTTTTGAGAAACAGGTGAAGCGTGATGGTAACGCGCTGACAAGCTAGCCGTTACGGCGGTGGGCTCCACCCTGCAAGGCTGGAACAGGCACCGTGCGCGCGAGAGAGATGGAGCCGTGGAAGGAAGTGATCCAGGACCCCGCGCATGCCGGCCGGCGACGGCTACATCGACGCGCCGATCCACGCGTCCGAGGGCGCGCGCCGGCCTCGACGCCGCGCTGGAGTCGCTCAGGGCGGCCGCCTTTGACCTCACCATTGCGGCGGCCCGCCTACATGCACGCGCGCCGCGGACGCAACCCCGGCCCGGTCCAGCCACTCGCCTCCATCCCGCCCTCGTCGACCCCGCAACGCTGCGGCGACGAACGCCCTCGCCAGGCTCTGCATCGTCGCGTGCCCGGACGCAGCCGTTGAGTGGTGCCGCGGGTGTCCCTGGCGTCATCAACGGCGAGCGGACCAGGGCCCTCCTCAACCTCGAAAACGTACGCGCAGGTAATGACGAAGGCAAAGTACGGTGGGGAGGATCTGTCCGGCCCCGGCGGTAACTGAGCGAGGCCGGCTTGTCATCAAAAAACTCCCATCAAGATACAGAAACCTCCCAGCAAAAAATAAGTGCAGAGACGAATCGCTGTTGCATATGGTCGGCATGGATCGTTCTTTGCAATTAGCAGTACAGAGACAACAAATATACTCCGTAGTTCGAATTTGACGGACCATCCAGGCATGGTTTCGGGAAGCGCTGAGCGTCCTCCGGAGGTTGGAAAGCTCCCAGCCTCCGGTTTCCTGTGCTGACACGTGTAGTTTTTTAATCCCCAAATCCCGCTTTTGCTACACCGGTGCAAAAACGTTTCGACGGGAGCAAAAATATTGGTCGATGGTAGCAAAAATAATTCTCACCCAAAATCTGGCAATTCGTACAGTGGAGCAAAAATGTTTCCTTCGTAGCAAAAAAAAGTATACTATTGTAGCATCATAGTTTGCAACTTTTCTCTGGTGGATTAAAACGCGTATAGCATTGTAGCATTTCGAATACACAAAAAAAATTATGAATATGTAGCAAACAAAATATAAGTATGTAGCAAAAAAATATGAGTATGTAGCAACACTCCGAAAAATTATCCTATGATGCAAAAATGACAGGACGGTCGTAGCAAATAATTTCTTCCAATGACGCAAAATCATAGAGCGATAGTAGCAAAAAAATTCCTCTTAGTCCCGGAGAAAAAATCCGCACCGCCACCGCCGGTACGTACTTGGCCGGAGAGAAAAGCCACGCCATGGGAGCATCGTGCCTCCACCATGGCAGCAACGCCGTTGTGCCCTGGGAGCACCATGACTCCACGTTGGTAGCATGCACCTCCGCCGACAGAAGCTCCGCCATGCACCTGGTAGCACCGTGTGCAGGGGAGGAAGCAACGCCGCCACGCCATGGGAGCATCGCGCCTCCACCATGGCAGCAACGCCGTTGTGCTATGGGAGCACCATGCCTCCACGTTGGTAGCATGCACCTCCGCCGGCAGAAGCGCCGCCGTGCACCTGGTAGCACCGTGGACAGGAGAGGAAGCAACGCGTCCACGCCATGGGAGCATCGTGCCACCACCATGGCAGCAACGCCATTGTGCCATGGGAGCTTGACGCATCGGCGGGTAAGGTGCGGCGGAGCTCGGCGCAAGGGAGGGCGAGGGCGCGGCGGCACCGGGAGTCGTTCTTGCGGCTGTCGAGGAGGATGCACCAGCACCAGCGGCCGTGGTCGGTGCAGGTGGCGTCCGCGCAGAGGAGGCCGAGGAGGAGCTCGACGCAGCGGCGGATGAGGGGACGGCGGCGCTAGCCGAAGGCGGGACGGGGAGCGCCGGCGGGGCGGGGACAGCCAGCCAGGGGCGGCAGCGCGAGCTCGCGATTTAGTCGGAGGTGTGCGTGTGTTTCTGGAGCCTACGAAACAAGGAAGGATAAGGAAGGGGATGGATAAGGAAGAGGAGTAACGTGGGTGGGACCACGTGCGTGGACACGCGTCGGTCGAGTGACCCGGAGGATCGATCCTCCGGAGGTAAACTAGCGTTTCCCTTTCAGTATCCTTCCAATAGATCAACAAGAAAACACACACAGTAGCACGTACGTGCGTCCGAGCCATGGCCAACCCGAACGATCGGTTGATGAAGCAAACAGAGTTACAGTCTTGCAGGCAGAACTAACCAAGAAGCTAGCGAGGCCATGTTCTCGATGCTGTCCACCATGTCCGGGATTTGGTCGACGGCGGCGCGGACCTGGTGAAGGCGGCGCCCGGGCCAACAGCCGGGGAAAGATTGGCAATCATGAGCTGTGCGGCGCACAGGTGGCCGTTGGCCGCCTCCGTCCTGAGGAGCGCGTCCTGGGCGTGCTACTTGGCGCCCTGGAGACTGGCCAGAGCGAGCCACACCAACACGTCGTGCAGGGCGTCAGCGTCGGCGCCTTAGCGGAGTAGGCCGATTCTCGCCACCGGCTCCGCCGAGACAGTCCCGCAGCCCCGGAGCACCATGAGCTCGCCGTCCTTGAAAGTGGAGAGGCACATCGATGCCAGCACGCCGCTAAGAAGATGCCTGGCGCGGGGTCAGTCGCCGTCACCGTGCGACGAGGCCAGGAACGCCTCCTTCCACCTGGCAAGGATGACAGGCCTGAACTTGGTCACCTAGGACTAGGAGTGCCTTGCAAGACGCCGGCAATGGAGGATTGGAGGAGGACGGTGGAGGCAACGTCGGTTCAGAACTAAGAAACTCGTCGATATCAACAGGACGGTCGAAGCCATCAACATCGTCGATGCACACTTCGCCCTGGCCGCCAAGATCTGTGGCAGGATCGGGCTTGCGCTAGCATCCTCTCGACCAGGCGTGTCAACACGTTCCACGCAGCATCTGAAGGCCACCACGCCGACGCTACGGCCCACGCGGACATGGCGCTTCAGATTTCAGAGGCGCTGCTGCGTTCAGTGAAAATCAGCGTTTCAACCAAGTACATCGCAACAACAAGGAATGTTAAATAATGCGTGGGTAAAATGCATCTCTCTTGTCACGCTCGAGTTGCTGCCTTGACGCTAAAATTCGTGGCAGACGTTTTGCTAATCGATTTTTGTTTGTTTTGTGTAATAAATTGGTTGTGTGTAAATTCTCGATATATCAACTAACCCTTGATATAGTGTTGGTGCAGGTGTAGTTGGTATCTTCTTAATCTCTACTATATAATTCCTTTTCTCGAAAACATATGGGCTTCGCCCAAATAGATTTCAAAATTCCTGGTGTCAAGCCAGCTCCAATATTGTGGTCTACTTTTTCTTGTTCCTATTTTAGACGTACAAAATAAAAAGGGTCTCTCTAACGCTCAATTGAATGAAACTTAGTTTAGTTCTCAATCGCATGACGTCATCAAACCCAGTTACAAGTCAAGTTGCAACTCATGATTAGCACGAATCACGAAACATCAAATCGCATGCCGTCATCAAATCCTAGTTGCAAGTTGACTTTCAACTGATGCACGAATCACGAAGTAAATCAAATGGTCCGAATCAGTTGCAGGTTAACTTGTAACTGATGACGTCATGCGATTGAGAACTAAGCTAATTCTATCGATTGAGAATTAGCAAAAGCGAAATAAAATGATTAAAATAGTGCATCTCTTTCAGAATAAACCTACACATCTGAAACGCAAGATATCACCCAAAATATAGAGCAATTGGTACATATCGAGCAAATGAAGCCTTCACTGCATAAAATGTGCGTGATGCACCATAATTTTGTTTTCATCATAATATGTCCACTTTTGTCACAAATGTGCGTTGCACCATACTAAAAATAGTGCCAAAGTGGGTTCCAGCTTTTTATTAATTTTTCTTTTTTTTTCATTTTTTTAAATGTCAAAAGGGTGATATTTTGTGATGCTCCAAAAAGGTTTACAAAAATGTGTGTGTGATGTTGTAAGAAATCTCGCACGATGCACCTAAAAATTTCCGTCGTAGTGGGTTCATTTTATGCGACAAAGGTGCCTTGGGTCAAACTAAACAATAGTGCCAAATGAGTTTCAACTTTCCAAAAAAAAATTCAATTTTCTAGATGTTAAAAAAGGCTTGTAAGAATAACATGGTGCATAAATAACACCTCCCTAATTCTCGCACGATCTAGACCATACCTAATGGCTATATCCATATATTTTGAAAATTCTACCTTTTTGCAACTTTCGGGCATTCAAATGGCTTTATGTCGACTTTATCACCCATCTAAATGTTATTAAGTTGTAATTTGTATGAAAAATACCTTATGGCGAGCGTGGCGTTTTGTGCCGAGCTCCGAGCTTATTTTCTGAAAACTTAACAATCAGCAGTTGAAATATTCAGGAAAAAAATGCTAGATGTAGGTAATAACAATAAACCCTATTAGTGTGCAAAAAAAACAACCTGAACTTTTTTATATTTTAGTCTAAGAAAAAATGACTAATGCGTGGATCTAGGTGCAGTGAATAGTGCACATTTTCAAAAGTTGTAATTTTGTCAACAAAAATTTGTTGTAGACTAAAATATAACGAATTTTGCATTCAGGTTTTTCACACAGGTAGAGTTCGACATTTTCTATAACAAAATTTTCATTGAGATTTTGCACGTGTCGAAGCTGCCGAGCGCGATGAGCTTGGCGGCGCACATATAGGCCGCGGCGATGGTGATGTTGGAGGCCTGCTCCGCTGCTGCGCCCTCGGTCTCATGGATCTGCGCGTCCATGAAGCACATGTCGGCCATCGTCCTAGTCGACTCAGAATGCCCTGGCCATGCTCTCCCCCGCCTGCCCGAACGCGAGCGCGACCGCAACCATGGAGTGGTTGCCTGTCTCTCTTAGCTCCGTAGAATGTCTTGGTTTGGTTGATCACCATTGCTAGTTGTGTCGGCCTTATGTTCGTAGCGCCTTGCTTATTGTTGCACGCTCAAACTTTGCCAATATGCCTACTAAATCTATAGGATCGTAGCCGAGGAAATGCTTGTGTGGTCAATCCAATACTTCCTGCTTCAGTAACACACGAATCTAAAACGGTTAAAGGAGAAGCCTACCGCACGTAGATAGTCCTCCGTCCACTCCAGCTATGTAGAGTATGAGGCGAGGAAGAGCCGTAGGAGAGTTGACTAGAATCCTTCAAGAAAAAAAAATGGAGAGTTGACTAGTGCCTCGATGTTCCGACTGACGGAACCGAGGACGCACAGTTCGTACGGACATGGCCCAGCAAGGCCCAAGCGGGCACCTAACCGGGACCCAATCCACTTATTTCTCTTTTCCTTTTCCAAAAATGGACCGTTTGGTCTCGCGCGGGAGCACTAGCTTTGGCGCGCGCAAACTTTTCAGTCGTTCCCACCAAAACAAAACGGTGGAGAGCTGCATGGACCAAGGAAGGAAATGCTGGGTTGGGCTGAAAATCGCGGCCCGCACAGAAAAGCCTTCAAGAAAGGAAAATAATTTTATGAGACCTGTCTACAAATTCATACCCATGTACCAACTCTAAAAAATTGACACGAGAGAGAAAAAAATACAAAATCTGATTGTCTATTTTTAGATCTAACGGGTATGAATTTGGTTGACCATCAGTATACGTTTGACTTGGTTGACAATCCACTTAATACGTTTAGAAGGGGCCTTTCCAGGATTCCACAACTAACTTGGTTGACCATCAGTATACGTTTGACTTGGTCGACCATCCACTTAAGACTACACGTCACTTTAAAGGAGTATTGTAAAAAAAATACTAAAACCCAAAAGGCTAGAATTGCAAAATAGACTGAGAGAAGATTCCAGCGCCCATGCACTGACCACGGCGAGTGTCCCGCCGACCCAATGGGAGGAGCGTTGTGCCAACAACGGAGCATGAAGCAGGGGAGGAGCAGCGCGTCGGTTGTGCACAACTAAGGGTGTTCGGTAGCCCGAGAAAATCTCTCCCCACACAATTTTCAGTTGTTTGGTAGCCCAGTTTCCTCTCCTCCGTCATGCCCACCTCATGCGGAAAAGCCCTCTCAGCCATGCCCAGTTGAGAACTGAAAATTGAGCTTCACAACCCGACCAGGCTGAGCTCATACAAAAAATCCCCACCCGTGGGCCCCACCGAGCGTCGGCACGCGAGCCCATCCTTCGCCCCGCTCTCTCATTTCCTCCCTGCACTCTGCTCTCTCCATCCGCGCAAAATCACCAGAGCCGCGCCGGACCGCGCCGCCGCCCAACGCCCGTCCGCTCCGCCGCCCAGCGCCGCCAACTGGAGCCGCCCTAGCGCTGATCGCCGCCAAGCTGCGAGCACGGCCGGACGAGGCGTACCTGCGCCGCCGCGGCCCCCGATCCACGGACGACCATCCGCGCCGCCGCGGACGACTACCTAGAGCCATCGTCGGAGCCGCGACGAGCAACTCCCCTCGCGGTGGTGTGGCTGGGCAGGAGTTGATTGTTTTTTCTTTCTGTTTAGGTCCTGTGTGTAAGAATTTGGATTTGTGTGTAATTTTGATTTTTGGACTGTAGTCTCAGCCTGTTTCAAGCCATACAACCCACCAAGCATCGTCTGACCCCAGCATGTCTCAACACATGCGGGACACCAAACAAACGAAAATATCTCAGCCTAACCTGGCCCAGGTGAGCTTGTATCTGTTGGGAAGCCCATGTTAAGGTGATGCAACCAGCTACCAAACACAACCTAAGGGCTTCTTTGGATCACATGATATGGAAACATAGGAATTGGAAAAACACATAAATTTGACAGGATTGCATGTGTAATAGAGTATTACAAACAGAGGAAAATTGCAGGAATGGTCATTTGGATAAAACACAGGAAAAACAAAGGAAAGTGCCTCGGTCCTACGTGAATGTGTGTAAAAAAGAGGTTAGAGGGTATGTTGAAATTCCTATGGGATTGAGGTGTAGGAATGCAATCAATGTGAATTTTGGAGGTGCCATCCTTTTGATCCAAAGGGATTCCTTAGGAAAAATTCCAATGGATTGGAATCCTCCAATATTTCTATGAAAATCTTTCAATCCAAGAGCCCCTCTTCTCATCCATTTTTGGCTTCTGAAATGAACAACACATCAAAGTCTCTTCTTCCAACCAGGATCGTTCCCCAATCCCCGCCTGTTCAAACTAGCAAGCCTCATTCGATCTTGCAGGGTTGTTCCGACAAACCCGCTTTGTCATCTTTTTGTGGCACTAAACCTTCTTTCATCTTCTTTGCATCATTTTGGTTATCCTCTTCTTGCACATCCATAGGCTACATACCTCGCTTTTCATCAATGATTAATCCCCAGCTTTGCCCGACCATCAACTACGTTTTCACATTCCCATTCCTCCCTTTCTTCTGGGTTTTCCCGTACAACATAGATTACAAAGTAGCACATTAGTCATTCCGAATACCAATTTGGCTCGTAAGTGTAAATGAACCCCTACTAAAAAAGCGAATTTCAAAATGATAAGGAAATCCCCCCCCCCCCCCCCCCCCCCCCCCCAAATGGACGTAGGTCCGGAAATCCGATATTCACACACAAAGTTTTGCAAAAAAAAAAATCTGATCTGTGTAAAATGACAATTTTCGGCACTCCAATTTGACTTTACATAAGACATTTTTTATCGTTTTTACATAAAAATTATAAAATGTCTACTTTACATAAATCTTTGTGTGCGAATATAGAATGTCCGGAATGGTGCAGCCATCGGGAAACGGCACATACATCATCTCAGGCACGTCCTCAAGAGGATTGCAGATCAGAATGCCTCGGTCAAAGTCGAGGAAGACGAGTCGCCCCCCATGAATCAAGACACCGTTGCTACCCCAGCCACGGTCACCGGGGGAGCCTATACATTCGCCGGATCCTCCCACGGCTTGGCGCACATGTGGCAGCGCTCTAATGTGGCGCGTCCTCCGGGCAGGGCCAGAGCACGACCACCAGGTGGTACTCGCCGGCGCAGGCAAGGCCGATGTCGCCGCTGACCAGCCGGTGGGCGAACTCGGCCGTCAGCGGCTAGGGCCGTTCCAATTAATTTTTCGAACACGATGCGAGTTAAATAAATTTAATTACACTGAACTTTAATACTTTTTATTATTACCATATTATGGTTTTAAAACATATATGTTGTGTGCTTAGTTAGCAATGTTACCTATAAAATATATATTTTATTGTTTTCCATTATATAGTTTTATTGTATATCATCTGAGGTATTAAAATTTTCCTTTGTGAGATACTATTCTTAACAAGATATGAATTCATCTATAATGTGAAAACAAAAAAGATCAGCAAAAAATACAAACACACGGTTTCTTGCTGTTTTTACAATTGAGGAATTATGTAGTTTATATGTATATTATGGACGTTCTTGTCTATTTTCATATTATTATATATTTTTGGTAAAGCTTTCAACGCAACCTATCAAATATGTACACAGATGTTTAGTGTATGGTTATGTAAGAATGTTTTATTTTAGCGAACCGACCGAAGCTTTATTAAGTAATCATATTGTTTACAGGAATATCTAGATCATTCGGAGGATTGGTTAACCAAATATGTCGGTCAATATCAAGAGTAGTGGCACAACGTGCTCGACGATGAGCCTCCTTGTTTACTTCGCGTCGTTCATGGTTGAATTCAGCAACCTGGAATTTGGCCTTCTGGCTTGAGATCTCCTTCTGGTCTTCTGGATCATACAGTGCTCTCCACAGGAAGGTTCTCCATTTATCTCCTTGATAAATGTACGACGTAACATGCAGCATCTGCACCTGTAGGTTTAGTGCTTCAGCGCACGCTCGAGCTTCTCAGGATTTGGGACACCATCAAAGACAACTACAGATAAGCCAAGGAATACACCATGACAGTCGCGGCAAATCGAGGAGATTGCACCTCATTTCTGAATTTTTACCGCACGTGCGCGGACGCATAGAGGACGAGGTGAAGCGTGATTGAGGTGTGGAAGCCTGGAAGGATGTGATCCAGGACGGCATGCCTTACGCGGCCACATCGACGCACCGATCCACGCGACCGAGGGCGCGCGGCGGCCGCGACGCCGCGCTTGAGTCGCTCGGGGCGGCCGCGTTTGACCTCACCATCGCCGCGGCCTACATGCACGCGCCGACGCGCGCCGTGGAGGCAACCCTGACCCGGCGCAGCCGCTCGCCTCCATTCCGCCCTCGTCCACCCCCGCCAAGCTCTGCATCGTGGCGCGCCGAAAAGCGAGCGTAGCCATCGAGTGGCGCCCTTTTGTACCACCCCGGCCGGCATCCCTTGCGTCATCCACGGCGAGCGTACCAGGGCCCTCCTCAACCTCGACAACGCGCTCATGATGGCGAAGGCAAGTACGCCCGGGAGGATCTGCCCGGTCCCGTCGGCAACTGACCGAGTCCGTCCTGTCTCAGCCGTAGCTACCTGGTTGATACCCGCTGTAACTTGATTCGACTGCTGACTGTTGCAGTTACGGTGGATTCTATGAAGTATGAACGATGCATATCGACAGTCTTGCTATATCCGTTGCGTACCGAATCTATAAGATCGAGTGATCGGCGCAGAGTAGACGTTTTTCTGATCAATCTGATACTTCCAGTTTTAATATCACTTGATCTTCCGTTTCAAAAAAAATAAAATTAATATCACTTGATCTGGCTGAAGAGAACATTTCGGATCGCAAAGCATCGGCGCCTACGAGTATTTACATTGACAAATGTGTGTGTGCATGAACACAATTGTATATCTCTGTCATAGCAGTAGCAGCTCAAAACTGCAATGTTTTGCAAATCCCGTGCAAAACTGCTACTCCAGGTTGATATCATGGTTGTTTACCCAGATCAAGTTGCTGCAAGTTAACTCTGGGGTGTCGGATAAACCAACAAGTGACACAAACCTCCCATCAAAAAACAAGTGCAGAGACGAATCGCTGCTAGCTGCATATCATCCATCGAAGGCATTGATCGTTCCTTACAATTAACAGTACAGAGACAACAAATGTAGTTCGAATTGGATGGAGGATCCATGCACAAGATCAACAAGAAAACACACACAGTAGCACGTAGGTGTGTGCGTCCGTTCCACGGCCAACCCGAACGATCGAGTGATGAAGCAATCAGAGTCTTGCAGGCAGAACTAACCAAGAGGGCCATATTCTCGATGCTGCCCCGGTGTCCCGGATTTGGTCCATGGCGGCGTCCGGGCCAACAGCCGGGGGGAGGTTGGCAATCGAGAACTTCGCGTCGCACAGGTGGGTGCAGCCAGACGCGCAGGCCGCCTCTGTCCTGCGGAGCGCGTACGTCCTGGCCGTGCCTGTCCAGAGCGAGCCACACGCCGTGCAGGGCGTCGGCGTCCGTGTCGGCTCGGCCGCCACCATGCCGTCCATGGAAGTGGAGAGGCACATCGATGCCCGCTCGACGCTCGACGTTGTTCGTCGCAGAAATCAGCCGAACGTACTTCCCCGTGGCGTCGCGGTCATGAAGCAGCGGCGGCGACTCCCACAGCACGATGCTAAGAAGATGCCTCGCGCGGAGGCAGTCGCTGAGTGCCGGGGCCAGGAACGCGGCCTTCCACCTGGCAAGGATGACAGGCCTGAGCTAGGAGTGCGATGACAACACGCTCTCATTCCCAGGTGGGTCAGCAAGGCGTGTGACTAGAGTGTCAGAGGGGCGGTTAGCTTGACCAGTGGGTGGTCATGTGCCGACGTGGCAGTGAGATAATTCTGCGTGACAACAACAGTCACACACACGCACAGACGCACTGGTGTAGGGAGATACTGCGCGCGCACGCGGACGCCGTCAATGGAGGATTGGAGGAGGACGGCGGAGGCCAATCTCGTCGGTGCAGAAATAAGAACCTTATTGACATCAACAGGACGATCGAAGCATTGGAAGCCATCGACATCGTCCATGCACACTTCTCCCTGGCCGCCAAGATCTGCAGCAGGTTCGGTCAGGGCTTGCCTTACAAGCCCGGCGTCGGCGACGCGCTCCAACACCTACGCACCGACATGCACCGTTTCAGGTTCGCCATCCTCTCGACCAGGCGTCTCTGCGCGTTCCACGCAGCATCCGGCCACGTCTTCTCCGCCGGCCGGCGCCGCGCTCATCGGGCTCCAGGGCATCGCATCGCACCGGGGTGGTAGCAGAAGTGTGAAGGCCACCACGCCGACACTGCCGCCGACGCGGACCTGGCGCTTCATCATGCGCGAGTCGTTACCACTACGCCACGCCTGGGGTCCCGCAGCCAAGTAGCGGATGCGCCGCGCCACCGAGGGCCATGGTGCAGACCGCGCTGTAGCGGATGCGCCCCGCCGTTGTCGCCAAGTTCTCCGACGCTTGGCCTGGCCGGATGCTTCTGTCTCACTGATCAGCGGCGGCGTGCGTGGCATCCAGTAGCAACACGAATGAACTCGATCGGCCGACGATCACCAATATTTCTTCTGTTTCTGTTCATCGCTATGTTCCCTGCAGGATTTGACTTCTTCGACGCCGGCTTTTCGTCGATCAAGGTTCAACCAAATTCAGATGCTACGTCCAGGGATCTGTGGCTGTGATACACTCGTATAGTTTCAGTTCGTGGATGAACTTCAATATGTAGGGTGACTCGTGCGTACATCGATCTGTTAGTTACAGTTGAGAACACATCTGCTAGACTGCTACTCGTGTGATGTCTGTTTTGTGTTGTGCCACGGACTGATCAAACATGTTGGTGGTGCAGCACGTCTCACACGTTTTCGAGTTCGGCCGGCAAACCAATAGCGGGCGCGCGTATGTTCATCCTTACTCGCGAGGGCCATGGATGAGCACTGAGCACATTTTAATCCTTCATTGTAAAAAAAAATTTGTGTGTCATGCACCATAAATTTGTTTTCATCATAATATGTCCGTTTTTGGCATAAGGGTGCCTTGTACCAAACACAAACTAAACGATAGTGCCAAATGAGTTCCATTTTTTAAATATTTTCTATTTTCCAGATGCCAAAACGAGCTCCTTTGTGAAATAAGTACAAATAATATGGTGCAAAAATAACACCTCTCTAATGTTCAGACAATTTAGACCATGTGTGATGGCTATGTTAAAATATTTTGAATTTTCTAACTTTTTTGCTACTTTCGCCCATTCAAATGAGTTTATTTCGACTTTATCACCCGTCCAAAGGTTATTATATGTTGTAATTTGTATGGCAACCCCATATATCCGGACCGACCAAGTTCTTGTCTAGCATCAACGAGCAGGCCTCTGAAACTGAGTACAAACCTAGATGGGGGGTGTTGGATAATACACACACAAGTCATCCGACATGTTGGGCCCACATGTCATAGACTGACGATTGATTAGCCAAGATTAATTGAGACCTGATGGATGCCCATATGGGTGTAAGGGCGACCACCTTGTCGGGTGGCTCCCCAGGCGACGCGACCGGACAACGAGGTTTGACTTCCCCACGCATCACATCAACGCCGACACCAAGCGACGTGACCCGACAGCGAGCTTTATCATCCCTGTGCATCCATTAACGCTGGCATCACGCGACGAGACGGCGTTGCTCCTTCCCCACATTTAGCAATAACGTCGGCGCCAACGCCCCTCGGCCTATCCTGGTGGTGGATAAGAAGGCCTCCTCCCCTGTCTGTTCGCCTTCATCTTGCTCGCCTCTCACACTCTCACTCAATCCCTTCCATCGCCGGCCAAACAGGCGCACTACCGCCGGTCTGAATGTGAACATCATGCCATAAAAATGATCAGAAATGTCTGAAACGGTGAGTTTTGGTGCCATTTCAATATACGTGTATTGGGTGTCACAATCCTTTGAAATGGTCTTGTGTTATAGCCTATGAAAATGGCCAGAAGTGACCCAAACGACGAGCTTTCATGACTTCTCAATATCCGTGTAGTGGGTGTCACGAGCCTTTGAAATCGTCTCTAGATACCAAAATAGTGTCTTGTAGCTCATAAAAATGGCCATAAATTTCTGAAATGACGAGTTTTGTTGAATTTTTAATAGACGTGTAGTGGGTGTCTTTGTACAAAAATGCTAAATGCGGCACAAACTAATTTACTCAAATATTAATAACTGAACCGAACGTACGTCTTTAGGAACATGCTTTTGGCTATCATTTTATCTCTTCAATGAAATCAAGCGAATCTGCTCATGTGAACTTACTTTAGATAAGATGTAGTCTTGCAATTTTGCTACACATGGGCGCAGAAGAAAAAAACCTCCTAAACCGTACAAAAGTGTTAAGAGCGAAACGAGATGTAAAGGAATGATGTGAAACTTGTGTTCTTTCATTGATCATCAAAGGGGTATTTTATACAAGGGTTACCGCCTTTGGCAGTGTCGGTTACAAGGATGATGATGTACGAGGCGTCTCTTAGGTGAAACGATGTCGCTTTGTACTCTATACTAAGTGAAGGTGTTCGTATGGAACGGATGCGTCCGTACGGCACTTTGGGTATCGAATAACTGCCCATGGCAGTTAGAATCTCTTTCTAACACTCCCCTTTGCACAAAGCTACGTCCTCCAAAAACCTATAACCCTTGCTTGCATCCTGTTGGCTTGTATCCTTGTATAACCTTGAAAATAATTGTCTTGATCGCAAGTGTATATTATCTTGGATAACTCCTCCAAAAACCCTATGAAAAAAATATGAGTGTAGTGTGTATGATATGTTGCTAAAACTCTTTTAAACCCAGAAATAAGGAGAAAATGTTGCAACATATAATTAATTGTCTCTTGGATGACTCATATATGAGAAAACCTTAAAAAAACATAAGCAAGTTGAGAGAACAATAAATATGTCTTGTATACTTTCTTTAAAAACCTCGATGGGGAAAATAGAAAGTATGACATGTTGAGAGTATTTGATATGTTGTTAAAACTTCTTAAAAACCCAGTGGGTAAAGTAAGAAGAAAACGATACAACATATAATAGTAATTGTCTCTTTGATAACTTATATGAGAAAACCTCAAAAGGATAAAACGCATTGCTAAGTATAGAGAACAATTAATATGCCTTGTATATATCTGCCCAAAACCCCGATGGGGGAAAATAGGATATATGACATATATTCTTGTGTTGCTATTACCTCATTAAAAACCTTGACGAGAGCCTTGAGAGTAAAGTCATAAAAGGAAAAATAGTGTAATACAATGTTTGAGTAGGTTATAATTCAGTAAGAGACCCCCCTTATCCTTGCCCTATAGGCGCAATATGCTTAGTGACATTGCTTTTGTATAACATATTTGCGTTCGAGCAACCACAAGCATTATTATCTTGTAGATATAATAGTTGATGATTCAATAGAAGCATTACAACATTGGTTTACCATTAAGTAAATCCATACATATTTTTGTGAATCCACGTATTTTAGAACGATAGGTGGTTGTAGCCATTAGAGTTTGTTTGGAAGACATAAATGGAATGGCAAGTTCACTATGTAGGTACATGAAGCCCTTTTGGGATATAGTGTTATGGGAATCAGAAAAGTAGCTAGTATCAGTGCATCCGATGATATTGGAGTTTAGATTTCTCTAAAATAAAAAATAGGTCAATACATTTGATGCCTTGGAGATGTGTCCGCTAGTGTTAGATCCAATAGAACTGAGATATGGAAAATTATGTCTCAACGTCCCTTCTCCATCTTTTGTCGTTTGAATGTACATTTCTCTAAGTCTAGAGAATGAACAATCATAAAGTTTAGATGGATATGAGTTGTCATATTCGAATTCTCAAACACTTTTTGGATATAGCAAAAATGGTGTACTATATTTTTTGAGTGAAGGTGCCCGAATTGTAGCTAAAACAAAATTGGTTTTGCTTATATCCTTCATCTTAGGTTCCGTCTCTAGATGATTTCGTGCTTTGTAATATCTTGTGTGTTGCCAATGATGGTATTATCATCAACATACACTTATTTGATTAATACCCTATTGAGGATTTCTTGATGAACACATGTGAGCAATCATCATTAATTGTTAGAGTAATCCTTTTGTATAAGGAACTCACTAAGTCAGGTGTACCAAATTTGTTCCGACTATTGTATGTCATGAGGTTATTTATTGAGTTTACACTATGCATGTTGGCATGTTGCGATTTGTATTTGGATTCAGAATTTGGATTCTAAGGAGAACATGTATGTCCGAATCAAGTGACATGAATATATATGATCACTAGCTACATCTATCATTTGCATTAATAGATGATTTGTACTGCGATTGAGACAAGTTATCGAAAAATGATTCCACTTGTGTCCGAAGACTGGATTTTATGTATCCGTGCGAACCCTTATGCTACAAACCTTGCTATTTACTCATCACCTTGTTGTTGTCATTCCTATTTTGGACGAAACCTGGTGTAGGTATGACTTTTGTGTATAGCTTCCTTGATTGAGCAAGGCTATTTCTCCTTGTATTGCATCGTTTGTTTGATTCCAGTCCAAGCGAGTGTTTTTCAAACTCTGGCATGGACATGGTCTTTGGATCCGGATCATTGCAAAGGTTGTTTGCAATCACGGTTGAGAAATGTATGTTGATATTTGTAGGCTTTTAGTTATAGGATTCTCCAGAATATATATAATTGTGAAAATCTTGTTTACCCTTGGTTAATCTTCATGGTTTCCCAATACGGTCGAGTCTAGGTATTCTCATGCGCGTACTGCATGCCGACCTCGCGGCATTACGCCGTGTCCCGGGCCTGCAGGTGGACGTCGTCGAGGAGGGGAGGGTGTTCAGGGAGAAGTCAATGCGCATCGTTTTTCTGGTGCTTCTTCTCTGACTCTGGACACGCTGGAAGACCATCACTGGCGTGCTGGCGGATGACAATCGGCTAAAGGATCGGTATGAGAAGATTACAACGAAACTGAAGAAGGAGAAGGAGCCAAAACCATGACCCCAACCCAGCCCCCTCCTGTCCCCAAGCTGGCGACAGAGAAGGCGCCCACGCCGCTGACACGACGCTCCATTATTCTCAAATAAGGGGCATGGCAAAATCAACTAGCGTCTGTGAAAATCCTCGTGAGGGCACACGGAAGGTTTATCTTATTCGTAGGGATTCTACGGTGGATGATCCTGGCTGGGCCACAGGGCCGGTCCATAAGCCAGGCAAACCTGGTGACCGCCCCAGGTCTCAAGAGTATGCTTGTAACTATTATATTAATATATTATGTCACCTATAAGAGACTATTGACCATTTATAAATAGCAGAAATTATGGGGTTACGCAGCGGAAATTAAAAAAAATTCCTACTGACATAACCGCCAACATCTATTATATGAAGATATGCAGCACCCCATAATGCGATGATCTAGAATATTTACAAACACCGTTCTGATAGATCTTGTGTTTGTCGATGTAGATGTTGGTGAAGCCGATGAAGAATCTCACGTCCACGCCGGGATGTGAGATTGTTGCATTTGTCGTTGATGAATCTCACGTCCACACCGGGATGTGACATTGTTTTGCCTTTTCCAAGTCCGAGGATTGCTCTCGCAACCCGCTCTTCAATTATCCACGCGTACACCTCGCCAACCCGCCAGTGCTCTGCCGTCTAGAGCTCGGCACTCGACGAATAGAGACAACCTTGCGGCGTCGTAACAGTGGTAGAACTAATCAACTTGATTAGATCTATGTGAGACTTGGAGAAACCTTATTCTCAACACATGAGATCTAATTAGAGAGAAATTAGAGCCACGTCTAATTAGAATAATTGGAGCGTGGTCTAATTACACAATATCTCAAGAGAGAGGAACTTGTGCAAAACTTGTGTGTCTCCTTGGGAGTAGGGGGTGGAGTATATAAGGGGGAGAGGAGAGGTGGTGCGCCGGCCCTAGGGAGGCCGGCCGCACCCCTTTCCCTTGCTTCCTTTTTCCTTTTTGCCTATTTCCTTTATTCTTTTCCTAGTTCAATTAGGACTCCTTTAATTCCCCAAATTGGACAAGGAAGGAGAGGAGGAGAACTTGGTGCGCCGGCCCTGGAGGGTGGGGCTATGTGGCCGGCCCAAACAAAGTGTGGTGCGGCCACATGGGCACCCCACTCTCTCCTCCGACACTCCCCCCTCTTGGCAAACCTCTGAAACTCTTCCGGAACCAAATATACTCTTTAGATAAAATCATCGACTCTATCCACTGATGTCAGAAACACTTCCCGGCATCCCGGAACATCTCATGTTCGCAACTTTTTCTCTCTCAGGACTCTCAGCCCTAAAACTGGCATTTCTACCTCTCATGTAAACCTCACCGGAACATCTCCGATTCTCACCGAAGTTGTTCCTGTGACATCGGAGAGACTCCGACAACTTCTCAAAACCATTATTACTACATCTTTATTCTCTCAACAAAGGATTGGCTACCTCTTAAGCGTGTGACCCAGAAGGTTCGATAACATATAGAAATGCCCGGAATACTTACCGAACAATAACTAGCATTGGGATCTAGAGAGCCATACTAGCTCCTATATAGTGAATTGTGGAACCTTTTGTGTTTCTCATTACGCTAATCCCCTTCCGTATATGATACCAATGATATCACGAGGTGAGACAATGTGCTCTAATGTGATCAAACCCTTTGACCATAACAAATATAAACTCGTACCAATATCATCATCTTTTCTCATTCCGTATTCCTGATGTCATGTGATAAATCACAATGTGTCTGGCCAGATGATGGGTTGACATCAGTAATACATGAGATGGCCCCGATGAATGTATTTCTCAAAATTGCCTCGATGAGTAAGTACCAATCTTGAATAATCTCTGGTCCTTTACATAATCTTGTTTACCCCTCAAAAAGGCACTGTTATAACTCCCAATTAAGGTCGAACGTTTGATGACAGGCTTAAGTGTCAAAGACGTGGTCACAAGATATTCTCATAATATAGGAATGTAGCTAACAAAAACTCCATATGATCAATTGCTAATTTCATATCTGACGATTTGTCTCTTAGCAAGATTATACAATTGGGTCGGTTCAGTACTATTGTCATCCCGACAATATACTCTCATAGTTGTGTGACTTATACAAAGTCCATGATCAGGAAAACATGATCATCTAACAACAAGATGAGCTAATCTTAGAGACAAGACCAGGAACACTTTGCTTGTTCATATCTCTACACGTGCATTCGAGGTTTTCCTCTAGAATATTTTGTATTCGCTATTTAAGTACCCAATGCAGTTGTAGCATAAAGATATAAACGTTAATAATAAACTTGGAGAAATAATAATAACTAAATATTATTGTCTCTAGGGCATATCTCCAACAAAAATTACACCTTAGTTTACATTAACAATTGAAATGATGAACCAATATAATATATCACATAACAACAAACCTATTAAATAAAAGATATTAATTTAACTTGGCTGCATTCTCCCTTGTGAATACCTTACACATGCTATATTAAATGGTTTACTTCATATATTATTAATGTATAATTTATGCATTCTTATTTTCAAAAACAAAAACAATTGTATACAGAGACAAAGTGAGCATAGATAATAACTGAATTTTGTGTGTGCAATAGTAGAACCCGTAATATTTTATGTTCGTTCATGATTATATAAGCATAAATCATCAACATATTATTAAATATTACTAAATCCACTGTCACTGTAAGACACATTGACCAAGTAAATAATGAGCATGTCAACTGTTCAATTTATATTTTAGAATTTTCTATATTTTCTCACATAACCATACGGTACACACTTCTATTAAGATATTTGTTAGGTTGTATACATTGGAATCTCTACTAAATTATTTAAAGAATAAAAAATATGTAAGAACATTTCCACAATAATATACATATAGGCTAAATAATAATCCATGAACTCTAACAACATCAAGGAGGTGTGCACCTTTTTCTTTTTCTTTTTGTTTCTTTTCACATTTAAGATGATTTTCTATATATCTTGTTAAGGACACTAACTCACAAAATAACTTTTCGCGTAACTCGGATATATTTTGAATGATAAACACTAGAACTATATAATGGAAAATAATTTAAAATATTGCATGGTTAACAATGATAACTAAGTATATAACATGTATTAAGAAAAAACGGTGGAAACAATAAAAAAAAGGTATAAACATTTAATGTAATTATATTTATTTAACTAGAAAATGTGAGCATCGGGTATCTCATGTATGTGCAGATGGACATGCACGGCGGCGTCCTCCTCCGGACATGGTCCTTGCACATGGATGGCGCACCAAAGTGGACGCTCAGGAGACATGTACAACTACTCTACCATATTTAGATCGCCGATCCTGGCGTTAGTGCACCTAAAGAAGGCCGATGTTGTTTGCTTGTGTGACATATTTGGGTGCCGCAGTTCGCTTTCAACATGGTGTCAAAGGGATTGCTAGACGCCCACCCGCTAGTATCTGGCGTGCCATGACACATGCTGTGTCTTCTTCTATCTTTCACGGATTGGCCTAAAATTAAATCCACACCGGCACTTGCAGGAACACGACAAGGTGTCTTCTCTAGAAAGTTCTACTGTGAATTTTGATTGGGTTCTGTAAAAAAAAATCTTGGTACTGAACAAATTGTGAAAAGACGGTAAGAGAGGACAAATGGCTCCCGAGCTACACGGAGGTCCTTTTTGAAAAAATGAAAATAATATTTGAAAAATTCAAAAAAAACAGGAAAATAAATCCCAAATGTAAATATTGTCGAGATCTACGAGGCTGCAAAATTTTAACTCGAAATTCGTTGTATTGTGCGCTGCGCAATGTGACATATGAGTGGATCTGTGCAGTGCGGTGAACAGTACACAGCTTTATAAACTTGAATTTTGCCCGATTTGTTTTTTTTGCTTAAAATGCAGTGTTTTTTAGTCAAAATTTTGCACTCTTGTATATCTCACACTATCTACATCTGAGAACAGCAACAGGAGTGCAGATCGTTGAACCTGCTTCTCCACGCGAGCTCAAGACGAGTGCCTAAGCAGCCACCGGCATCGTTATCGTGCGTGCCCTTCGCGCTGCGAGTAGAGCAGATCGAAGAGCTGGCAATCGCGGCAACAAACAAATGGTTCACTTGGGTAGGAAGCAACGGCAGGAAGAGCCGAGTGCATGGGGTCGCCTTTGATCTTTCCCTCCTCTCCGTGATCATCCTCTATTGCACTGGACCCGGTGCCGCACGGCGGCGAGGACCTGGACCTCGGGGAAGAACTGAAAAGCGCAGGAGTCGTGGACGGCAGTGGTGGCGTGCTTGCTGATGCAGGGGAGGTGGCCCGTGGGAGCAGAGTCACTGACGTTCTTGACGACGCGGTGTCCTGGAGGGCAGACGCGGCGTGGACAAAACGCTGTCGCGGGGGGTAACGAGGAGGCGCGCACGGCCGTCGACACCGGCGTGCCAGGCGAGCTGATGGTCTTCGATCCTCAGGCAGCAGGAGGGGGCGGCGACGGAATGATGGCGAGCCCCGCAGAGTTGTTTCAGGGGAGGTCGAGCGCGTCACGCCCAGCGCACCGAAGCAGTAGGGCGAGCGTGGGGCGGCGTTGGTCGATGGAGATGCCGTGGGCGAGCGTCACGGCTCGTGGCAGCTGGCGCACGTCCCGGCGAAGAGGAGGCGAAGGAGAACTGGCCTGGCGGCGTCCCTCAGCCGGAGTGACGGTGTCGTCCTGGAGCATATGGGCGCTTCGGTGTCTACGAGCGTGCGTCTGGCGTGGCCGGAGCATACCAGCGGCGGTCGTCACACCAACGGTCACTCTTGCGCTCGTCGCGGCCATGGTCCTCAGACACATGCAAGTTTGTCTAAAATACAACACTGTAGAAAGCGTGCAAATGATCCTTTCTATGAAAGTTCAGCACCATTTTGAAGAAATGACGATTTATCTTTCCGAGAGACTGGACGGAGTAGGATGATCTGGATCCTCGCGGAGATACTTTTCTCTCGTTTAGTAGTCCCTGACTTGTATGCTTTTTCAATTCAGCACCAAATAATCCGGATTCGAAAAATGACACTAATGATGAGTAGCTTTCATAATAAGTTCAGGTTTTCTTTTATGTATTTGTTTAGTTTTTTAAATTAAGTATCTACCAAATAAACTGCACCTGCGCGATATGGTCTTCGAGCTCTGGCTCGGCCGGTTGGGCACGTTCGACCTCGCCGGCGGCACGCTGGCCATCTGGCTCACCAACATTACGATTCACGGGCCACAGCGTGCTCTTTGGCCTCGCGTCAGGGCTCGAGCAGCTCTGCGCGCAGGCATACGGCTCCTGCATCTACGACACCCTCATGCTCTCCCTCACCTGCAGCGCGCCGTCCTCCTGCTCGCCATCGCCTCCCTCTCCATCGCGCTCCTCTGGCTGCCCGTCAGCCCCATCCTCGTCGCGCTCGGCCAGGACCCGCCAGCTCCGCCGTCGTGGACGCCGACTGGGCGATGCCCGACCTCGCTGTTGCCTACAACCTATGATCTGTGGATCTCACACACGAAATGGAAGAACAGAGAGAGATGAACACGAGGACTTGTGCAGCGTTCGACTTGCCGCTCTTCTGTCTTCTTTCTCCTTTGATTCAGAACGAAAGCAAACATGCCGCGGTGGTCGCCACGTTCCCAACCGAGTCGTGACATTCCACGATTCGGAACGAGTCCATGCGTGATCCTACAATGTCAGACGTCAACGCACATCGCCCAACGGAAATTCTGTAAAAGTGCTAACTGAAAACTACTCAACTAAACCTGACGAAATTGAAAGTGTTGAGACCTAACACTTGAAGAAATTGAAACTACCCTAACAGCTAGTTAATTTTCAACACTCGCTGCCTACCCCCCCCCCCCCCCCCCCCCCACACACACACACACACACACACATCGGCCCCCAAAATTCAATTTGAAATCACATTAGATGAGTCACTTTACTTAGTTAAGTCATTGCTAATGCAGATTCATTAGTTGGTCCCTTTCTTCTCTGTCGTCTACTACCTAGGTGCATATAGAGTGGAGGCATGTCTTTTCACTACCTTAGTCAAACATGTATATTTACACTAGAGCAGAAAGCAATGCATGATCGAGTAGGACGATGAGGTCAAAAGGAAATCAATATCTCGATCGATCATGTCCAAAGAGAGATCGTTGCGGATGAGTGTGTAGACGTGATGTTTGTGTTGTTCTTAATTGTAGGGGCACTCGTGGAAAAGGATCCGGGAGCACTCGTTCTTTCTCCTTGTTTTTTCAGGTACTTATATTCTAGCCCATAATTTTAGTGGATGGGTTCTGCTTTACACGTGCACTTCATCGCACTCAAATTGCACCAATTGTCAAGTAGTCGATCGACTACATCGCATCGAATCTAATGTAGTGACTAGTGGTCACAAAGCTTGCTCATCGATGAATCCATCCTCTTGCAGGACCGAATGTTGCTCATATTTCTTCTCGTGTTTTCTCCTGTCTCGTAATTGGATTGCATGAATGCATGTTTCTACTTGCAATTGCATACGTGGACTCTCGCATGTGTCAATTTAGATGCGGATACATCAAATATATTCTATGAAAATGGTTCAGGCCCAGGCTAAATGATGCAAGAGCATACAAATGAATCTCATCAAGATATGAAAATGTGAGTGCACTAAATGATGAAAATGCACGTGAAAGAAGGTATTTAAAGTGAGAATTTACACATCATATTGCGAGAAAAACACGCGGCTCATGCTTCTTCCTCTGAAGAGAAACTAGGGTTTCAACCGCCACGACCCTCCCTATCCCCCTTTCCGCTCGGCGTTGCCCGACGACCTCCGATGAAGGTGCCGGCTTGTATCAATTGTTTCAAGCAAATTCGGGACCTTTGCAAATTTTGTTATTGTAATTTAGGCGTAGGTAGCACTGAAGCATGTAAAGCCAAGAGCACGATACCCTCTCTGGCCCGTAGGATTGGAAACCATCTCTGTTGGAAAAGGCGGCGCTCTAGCACGCTTAAGCCATAGGCGAGGCAACATGGAAATCTAAACAGGGCAACTAGGAAATTGTCTTTTCAGTGAAAACCGTGACATGTTGCGTTGATGATGCAAATGGCTCATAATTCAATAACAATTTTTGGTACTTTACTAATTGACATGCTCTAAGGTAACGCGTATACGCATATAATAACCCAAATATAAACATTATGGTCAAAACTATACGACCTCCTAGATTGCGCCTAGTGCGCTTAAGTGAGTCCTAGGCACTAGACGAATGCCAACCGTCCCGCCTATGCCTAGCGCTTTTTCCAACCATGGAAACATTAGATATTGTCCCCAAGGCTTACTTCCTTAAACATTATTAAAGTTTTCTTTGTCATAGTGACATGTATGGCATGCATTTAGTTCTTCATAAGCATTCTTTTTTAACAAAGCTATAGATATTGATATTAAGGATCAAGGTATAACTTTACATGGCTCTCTATGGTAGAGCAAGAAAGGTACATTCCTAGCTGCACAACACAACAACAAGATGATCTAAAATCATGAAGAAGTTGTGAACAATACTGAGATTGTTCATCCGTCGACAACTCAGATTCGATATTGCCACGTCCGCGGTCTTTCAAAACACATCCAATACATTATATCTATTTCCAATTCATGTTAGATTCACTGTCCCATTGAATCAAAATTCTACAAATTTCCCTCTATTCTTACGCTTTAAACCCTGCAAACCGGAGAGTCCTTAAAATTGGAATTCATGAATGTTTTCGTGTTATAAGATGGATACTTGCGAAACAAAATGAAAATGTGATACGTATTATGGGTAGTATTAACATAGGTGATAATCACGATGGAGTGTGTATAACTACAAAAAAAACATGGGGAAAAGGTCCAACATATAATGCACAAAAGTACTAAATTATGCACTTCACGTTACAACTTGAACATTTTCAAAACGAAATGCCAAGATAAGACCGGTCATGTGTCGTATGAAAGAAAAAAAGATGTAGGCATATTTGGTGAAACAAATTTTAAGGCACATTTTCTTGTGTAATTAAAAATGATTGTCATATTTACTTATTTATAAGAAATGAACCGAGAACATATCCGGCTCACTCGACCGTGTTAACCCTCAGTAGGAGCTACAAGAAAATTCGGAAACAAATTTAGCATGTACAATGAACATTCATCTACCATGCAATCAAATTTCAACTTTTCAAAACACTGTTAGAGAGAAAAAAAGGAATACTTTATGTAAATACTCTAATATTAGTCTAAACTGGGCTATGAATTCGGCCCATTAACACAATCGATAGTAGTTAAATTTTTTAAAAAAAATATTGAATTATATGTTGAGTCTTGCGTTGGAATTTTGTTGAGTGTACATGCTTTGTTCATATGGAACCTGATTGTTTTTTACTAGTTTTCGAAATTTCTAAACATATAAACCGAATGCCGGTGCACCACAAGCGGTGTGCACCGGGTACGTTCTCGCCAATATGCACAAGGTTGGGCCCCAAATCAACTCGCGATCGACCAATCCTCGAACCAGATTTATGAGTGGAGTTTTCAGTAAAAGTTGTGGTTCCAATAGATTAGACCTTTGGCACATCATTCGACGGCGAGATATCCTTCTGAACGTCAATGGTGGTGTTGGAAGATTTAATTTGTATATGTATGCTCCTTCAGATTTTGCATCACTATATCGATTTTGGATATTATCTCGTGTTTGCTGCGAGGAGAATTGTTTTCTCAATATTTGTCCCGACTGCTACGTCCCCGTCAATGGTGATTCATACTCTTGTCACCTAGCGACGTCGACCAAGCTTTTCAGTTGGTTTTCCCTGAAATATTTTTGCCTTGGTTGATTACTTTAAAGGTTGTTTGCACGCACATAATTTTGGCACTGTGGATCAAAATTAAAATTATGTAAGAACTCCCATTGGTACATATATGTGATTTGATATCTATGTTATTTTTCTACGACTGACTTCTAAAAAGTATAAGATTGCGTCATGAAAAAAGAAAGAGTTAATTTTCAAAAATTTGCTAGTTTTTCTTAAACTTCATTTTATAATTTCTGTAGGCAGCTATAATGGATCTCTACCCTCTACTTTTAGCTACTCCAATGAGGGTGGTACCGAAACGGCAGCATCGTTTCATCTCAAATTGGTAACGCTGAGCTGTAGAGGAGTAGCAAACGGCGGTTCAGATGAGAGTACGCGAGCCCAAGACAGAAAGAAACAGAGTCGTCGTCATTCCTATACAGCCAGCCCTACAGGGAGAGCGCCCACACAAAACCACTCGTCTCTCCACTTGCCAATCGCACGCAGTCCATTCTCTCCTTCTTGCCGCCGCCATGGCCATCCCGCTTCAGTTGAAGAGGAAGGATAGCGGCACCTGTGACAGCATGGACGGCGACGACAACCCATCGGCGTCCGAGGAGCTTCGCGAGCTGTGGCGCATGGCGGCGCCGATCACGGCGCTCAACTGTGTGGTCTACCTGCGCGCCATGGTCTCCGTGCTCTGCCTCGGCCGCCTGGGCCCGCTCGACCTCGCCGGCGGCGCGCTGGCCATCGGGCTCACCAACATCACGGGCCACAGCGTGCTATTCGGCCTCGCCTCCGGCCTCGAGCCGCTCTGCGCGCAGGCCTACGGCTCCCGCAACTACGACCTCCTCACGCTCTCCCTCCAGCGCGCCGTCCTCCTCCTCGCCATCGCCTCCCTCCCCATCGCGCTCCTCTGGCTGCGCGTCGGCCCCATCCTGGTCGCGCTCGGCCAGGACCCGGCCATCTCCGCCTCCGCCGCCGCCTACGCCGCGTGGGCGCTCCCGGACCTGGCCGCGGGCACCGTGCTCCAGCCGCTCCGCGTCTACCTCCGCTCCCAGGGCATCACCAAGCCCATGGCCGCCTGCTCCGCCATCGCCGTGGCGATCCACGTCCCGCTCAACGTGCTCCTCGTCTTCGTCATGGGCTACGGCGTGCGGGGGGTGGCCGCGGCGCAGGCGCTCACCAACACCAACATGGTGCTCTTCCTGCTGGCCTACGTGCGCTGGGCGGGCGCCTGCGAGGACACCTGGAGGGGGTTCGCGCGACCCGCCGACGTGGCGCGCGGCCTCGCCGGCCTCGTCCGCCTCGCCGTGCCCAGCTGCATCGGCGTCTGCCTCGAGTGGTGGTGGTACGAGGTCGTCACCGTGCTCGCCGGCTACCTCCCCAACCCCACCGCCGCCGTCGTCTCCACCCGGGTAAAGCCATCGCCAACTTTCCAGCCTCATGTACACCGTGCCCATGGCCCTCGCCGCCTGCGTCTCCACCCGGGTAAAGCCATCGCCAACTTTCCAGCCAGCCATTGTTGTCATCTTTCGGAAAAGAATTACTAGTAATTTGTTTGATTCGTGCCGATCCAACTGCCGATTTCTTTTCTTTTGTGGAGTTTCTTTCTTTGTCACATCGATTCGTGATGCATGCGCGCGAGAGGTTGTTATTTGTTACTCCCGGAAGATGATGAGTTTGTTGCGAGCATCATCATCCCCCGTATCACGTAACTTGTGCCCAGACAGCCGTCTTGCTCACACAAATTCTGGTCTTTTCTCCTTCTCTGTTTTCGCTGTGCGCCTTGTATTAATTTGCATGATGCTGATAGATATTCCATTCCGTTTTCGGTTCCATGATTTGCATGCTGAAGCTAAAACGTCTGCTCCTTCTTTTACGCAAGAATTGTGGCAAGCAATATGTTTGTCTTTTGAAAAAAATACGATTTCTTGCTATCCTGGCTGGCCTCTGCATGACTTTGTTTCTTTGGATGTCAAAATATGCTTCTTAATACAGGATTCTTGTACTCCCTCCGATCCATATTAATAGTCTCAACATTGTCTAGATACGGATGCATCTAGTCTAAACACTTAACTAGATACATCCGTATCTAGATAAAGTTGAGCCCATTAATATGGATCGGAGGTTGTAGATATAGAAGTTTGTTTTGAGTTTATTTTTGGTGGACACGCAAGTCTGTCTAGCTGCTTTGAGATATTCTTGCCAAAGTATAGTTGCATTCCACATATCAGTCAGAACAAAAGTTTGGATGCACCTCACACTAATGAAATTCTTGCATGCGTACATATTTTGCTTTCTTTCTAATGAAATTCTCAATTTGGTTCCATGATTCTTTTTCGAAACTTTTGGATCAATAACCACCAAATACATGCTCCGTTTCATATTCTTTTGCCTGTTTTACCGAAACAAATTATTTGCAGAACCATATTAGGGAATGAAATATTTGCACACCATGAATCAAGTGCCGAAAGAACAACGCTCGCACGTTCCTTTCTCCGTTTCCTAGATTTTTACCCCCGCTAATTTCCAATGGTAGAGTTATTTTTACAAGTTACAGCGACGCAGAAACGACAAGGCTTGTAGCAGTAAAGCTTTCTATCCTGCTTCGTCCATTGGTCCATGGGTTACCTGGTCTGGTCTTTTCATGGCAGCACGCACGCAATTGAACTGTTCGCTTATAGCAGTTGACCAATCAATGTCCGCGGCACAGTAGCTCGCCGCTGGGCCAGATGTGGCAACAGTGCTTGCCATACTGCTCAGTTCCAGGACAAGACAAGATTGATATCTCACTCCACTGTTTCTCCACACCATTTCTGCTTCTTAATCCTGTTTGAAAATCTGTAAAGATTTATCTAAGAGTATGTTCATGGAACTGCGTGGATGGATGCAGGTGGGGAACGAGCTGGGCGCGGGGAAGCCGCGGCGGGCGCGGATGGCGGCGACGGTGGCGCTGTGGTGCGCGGCGGGCGTGGGGCTGGCGCACGTGGCGTGGACGGCGGCGTTCAGCGCGCAGTGGGTGGCGCTCTTCACGCGCGACCCGTCCGTGCTGGCGCTGGCGTCGGCGGCGATGCCGGTGCTGGGCCTGTGCGAGCTGGGCAACTGCCCGCAGACCACGGGGTGCGGCGTGCTGCGCGGCACGGCGAGGCCAGCCGTCGGAGCCCGTATAAACCTGCTCTCCTTCTACCTGGTGGGCACGCCCGTGGCGGTGGCGCTGGCGTTCGGGCCAGGGTCGAGGGCCGGGTTCGGCGGGCTCTGGTACGGGCTGCTGTCGGCGCAGGCGGCCTGCGTGGCCCTGGTGCTCGTCGCCGTCGTGTGGCGCACCGACTGGCGCGTGGAGGCGATGCGCGCCAGGAAGCTGACCGGCACCGCTGGTGGCGCGGAGATGATCGCGACGGTCACCGAGCAGGTGGAGGCGGAGGAGGAGGAGACGAAGCGCCTCGTGGCCGGCAACGGCCGGGATGCCGACGTCGACGTGTAGCGGCCGACCGGTTGCTTTCGTTGCACCACTGATCAGCGGCTGCGCGCGGCCAGCCGTGACGGCGCATTCCGGTGGCTTCTCGCTAGCTACCGATCGATCTCTGTGTGCGTGCAATGAGGACAAGCTAAAAGCTAAGCCAAACTAGGCACACCATTCATGGATACGGCCACCCTCGATTACCATAGCATATTTGTAGCGCATAGCTTTAGTTATTGTGGTGAGTCAAACACGGCTCACATTTTGCTGATGCTTGCAGCTAAGCGCGCGGTGGTGTCATGTTGTGCTGGTTTGAAAGCTAGCCAGCTAAGCTAGTGATCATCGAGCTAATTAAGTTCAGTGACTCAGTGAGAGATTACACGAACTTCTTTATTTGTGTTTGTGTTTGTTGAACTTTGGTGTTGATAGTGATGCATGCATGCCTTGGAAAGGAGGGGGAGGGACCTTTCCATTCGCCATTGCTTCGTGCTGCGTACAAAGTTGGTTTTTATAAGTAGTATAGCTTCTGATATAGGACGGGATGCTAACTTGCACTACCTGATCGAGCTTGTATCCGTGTCTCTTTATAAACCAGGGCCCGATATTGCCCACGACTGTTGAACCCGTAGGATCACTAGGCTAGATCGATACCGGTAGATCAACAGAGAATAGAGAAGGGGATCTTCGGTACCTTCTCCTTAACTCGAAGAGTTCGAGCTGCCGGCCATGGTGGACGGTGACTGCTGCGATGGTGAGAGAGAGAGCAGTGGCGATGGCGGTGCTTCCCGTGACGTTGCGCTTAACCGAGATCGGATTAGGGTTTGTCGGTGGGGTGGTGGCGCACGATCAACCTCGTAGTCTGTGCTACCGGCCCCCCACCTCTCTATATAGCGCAGGCCAACAGGGGCCCACCAACCATGAATTGGTTGGGCGCCCCCGATCAGGGCGCAAGGGATCAGGGTCTGGTGCGGCTGTTGGACCGCACCGTTGGGATCAATCTAACATTCTCCCCCTTGATCTCAACTTTTACTTTTGACTATATACTTTATACTTTACTCGTTTCATCGCAGATCAGTACATAGAGCATGTTTCCTCGTCACGGCTCAATTGCCGATAGAATCAGACAGCTACAATATACCTCTCTGTTATGAAACAATTTCTGTTCCTTTTGGGTCTCTCATGATTCAGGAATCATAGGCTTTCCATTAAACCCATGCCGGCTACGTGTTCCATGAACACGCTGGGTGGTAAGCCTTTCGTAAGCAGATCCGCAAGCATATCCTTTGTCCTTATATGCTCGAGACTTATAGTTTGATCCTGGATTTTATCTTTCACAACATAATATTTTATCTCTATTGGTTTGGTAGCATTACTCGACTTCTTGTTGTGAGCATAGAATACTGCGGGCTGGTTGTCGCAGTACATGTTTAGTGGTTTGTCAATACAATCTACCACTTTCAAGTCGGGTATAAATTTCTTTAGCCATATCACCTGCCCTGTGGCCTCATAAGCTGCTATAAATTCTGCATACATCGTGGATGATGCAACTATTGACTGTTTGGAGCTTCTCCACGAAATAGCTCCTCTAGCGAGAGTGAACACGTATCCTGACGTGGATTTTCTATCATCTTTGTCTCCCGCAAGATCTTCTGTATGTCAGCATGAGGTCCTTTGTGCCTTGCGCATAACGCAATGCTTTCTTTGCCATCTTCCAGTGCTCCATGCCTGGATTTTCTTGATATCTACCGAGTACTCCGGTGATAAAAGCTAAGTCAGGGCGAGTGCACACTTGTGCATACTGTAAACTTCCAACAGCCGAAGCATATGGTATTGCTTTCATTTGATCGATCTCGTACTGGTTCTTGGGACATTGGAATTTCCCAAAACTGTCGCCCTTGACTATAGGTGCAGGTGTGGCACTACACTTATGCATATTATACTTTTTAAGAACCTTTTCAAAATATGCCTTCTGCGATAGTCCTAAGACTCCATTTTTCCTATCTCGGTGAATTTCTATGCCCAAAACATATGATGCTTCACCAAGATCTTTCATATCAAAATTTGAGGATAAGTATTTCTTTGTTTCTAGTAGCAGATTAACATCACTGCTAGCAAGCAAGATATCATCCACATACAAGATTAGGAAAATGTATTTTCCATTTTTAAACTTTGCATAAATGCAGTTATCCTCAACATTCTCTTTAAATCCAAAACTTTTAATTGTCTCATTAAACTTTAGATACCACTGTCTAGAGGCTTGCTTTAATCCATAAATGGATTTCTTCAGACGGCATCCCATATCTTCCTTACCTTCCATGATAAAACCTTTGGGTTGTTTCATGTAGACATTTTCTTTTAAATCCCCGTTTAAAAATGCCGTCTTTACATCCATTTGATGTAGCTCTAAATCAAAATGTGCAACTAGTGCCATTATGATTCTGAAGGAATCCTTACATGAGACTGGTGAAAATGTCTCATTGTAATCTACCCCTTCTCTTTATGTAAATCCTTTTGCCACAAGTCGTGCTTTATACTTTTCTACATTTCCTTTTGAGTCATACTTAGTTTTGTATACCCATTTGCAGCCAACTGTTTTGGCTCCTTTAGGAATATCTTCTAAGTCCCAAACATCGTTGGAACTCATCGATTTCATCTTTTCTTCCATTGCCTCCACCCACTTCGATGAGTGAGGGCTTCTCATGGCTTCTTCATATGAAGTGGGATCACCTTCCATATGAGCTATTTCTGTATTATAAACTTTATAATTAGTAGAGATAGCTGATTTCTTAGCTCTTTTAGACCTTCTAAGGGCCTCATCTTCTAAAAGTGGCTGCTGCACCTCCCTTTCATGCTCAACAACGGGTTCAGTCGGCTCCTGACGGACAGGTTCCGGATCTTCACCCATAGTTGTCACGGGTGGAGTTACAACAGGTGCTTGCACCTCAACCTCAGAGATTGTTGGTGTAGGTACAACAGGTAGTGTGAAAAATGGCTCCTGAATCATCGGAAAAGGTGCACACACCCTCTTCTCCTCAAGATCATTTTTTCGAGCTACCATGCTCCCCCTCATCATTTCGTCCTCTAAGAAGACTGCATGTCTCGTTTCTACAAACTTTGCGTATCTGTCTAAACAGTAGAAACGAAAACCTTTTGATCTTTCAGGATAGCCAATGAAGTGGCAACTTACTGTTTTTGGATCTAACTTTGCAATATTTGGATTAAATATTTTGGCCTCAGCTGGACTCCCCCACACCCTAAAGTGTTGTAGAGAGGGTACTCTTCCTGTCCACAACTCGTACGGTGTTTTGGGTACCGACTTGTTTGGTACTCTATTGAGAATGTGGATGGCGGTTTTAAGCGCCTCCATCCATAATCCCAATGGCAAGGTGAGTAACTCATCATGCTACGCACCATATCCATAAGTGTACGGTTACGCCTTTCAGCTACTCCATTTTGCTGAGGGTCGCCCGGCATTGTATACTGGGCCACTATGCCAGTCTCCTGTAAAAACCTCGCAAAAGGTCCAGGGACTTGGCCATATGGAGTGTGCCGACCGTAGTACTCCCCTCCACGGTCAGATCTCACTATCTTTATTCTTTTATCATGCTGATTTTGTACTTCAGCTTTGAATATTTAAAAAAATTAACGCTTCAGACTTTTCTTTGATTGGATAAATATAACCATATCGGGAGTAATCATCTGTGAATGTTATAAATGAGTCATAGCCATCCACACTTTTCACAGGAAATGGTCCACAAATATCAGTGTGAATGATTTCTAGTGTTCCTGTACTTCGGTTTGCACCCTTTTTGATTTGTTTTACGTACTTTCCTTTAATGCAATCTATGCATTGTTCTAAGTCTGAGAACTCTAATGGAGGAAGAATTTCATTTTTAACTAGACTTTCTATTCTCCCCCTCGAAATATGGCCAAACGACAGTGTCATAATTTCGATGAGTCATGAGTTCTCTTTCTTTTCTTTTGTTCTTTATCCGACGCGGAAACATGCTCATTCACTTTGCACACAGAATATACTTTTTCACGTGAAGATAATAAATAAAGCTCATTGTGGAGTAATGCAACACCCACATGATCATTATTACACCATATGGCACACTTGCCATGTCCGAAATAACACTCATAATTGTCTTTGTCCAAACGTGAAACACTAATCAAGTTTCTATGTAATGAAGGAACATATAAAACATCTCTAAGCAGGATCGTGAATCCATCAGCTAACTCCAAAGAGATGTCGCCGATAGCTTCAACGTCTGCTTGAACTCCATTTGCGACTTCAATGCATCTTTCGCTTCTTTGCGTAGTCCGCGTCGAATGGAATCCCTGTAATGAATTTGCAACATGAACAGTTGCACCTGAGTCAATCCACCAAGTAGATTTCGAAAACTGTGTATACAAGGATTCATTTACAAAGGAAACAATGTTGTTACCTCTCTTTGCCATTATGGACTTTAGCCAAACAGGCCAATCTTTCTTGTAATGCCCAGTCTTCTTGCAGTGGAGACATGTATATTTGTCCACTGGAAGAGACTTCTGCTGATGCTGATAATGCGCGGGAGCTTTTCCATGTGGTTTTGAAGAGGAACCATTGCTACTGTGATGGTAGTTCTTTTTCTTATTATCCTTCACATAGTTCAGAGAACCTCCATGTGAGGATTTAAGTCTATCCTCTTATTGCACACACATGGCTATGGTCTTTTCAATGTCCCATTTTTCAGGCGACATGTTGTAGTTGACAACAAAAGTGTCAAACTGACTTGGCAGTGAAGCATTAACAAGGTGAACAAGGAGTGCAGGCTTGAGCTCCAAGGCATCGTCCATGGGCTTAAGTTTAGCTGCCATGTTGGACATCCTCAGAATGTGCTCTCTTATACCATGTCCACCTCCTGTGTACTTTTCTGTCACCAGCTGCTTTAGCAACTGGGTAGCATATATCTTTGAAGAACCAGTGAACTGGCTCTTTATCTTTTCAAGAAACTCCCTTACGGAAGCACACTCTGCAATTGAGCCCACAATAGCGTGCTCAATTGTGTTCTTTATGAAAGCCATGCACTTTTTATTGGCGGTGAGCCACTTTTTGTTTCGAGGGTATATGACATCTCCAATGGAGCATAATCCCTCCTCTTTTTATCCCATGCATCATCATCATCTGTTTCATCTCTGACTGGCTCTGTAGGTTTAACTGGCTGTGGAGTGTCCAAAACCCAGTCCACCTCAGCACAAACAAAAGCCAAGTCAACCTTCTTTCTCCATTCAGAGTAGTTGTCACCTTTGAGGGTAGGAACATCCTTGATGCAGCTCATCAAGTAGTACCCTCCTGAAAACCACAATGAAGTGAGATCATAACAACAATTGCATGTAATAATCCAACGTTGGTCAAAATTAAAACATACAACTGTTTGTGCAATTAAAACTATATCACTGTTGGGCAGAAAATAGAAATAAATGCACTTATAACAATAATTAAATCATGATTATGTTATTAACAACGTTGGTCATAATAATAACAGAATCATGATCATTTCAATAATCACTTTAACATGCTCTTATAATTTAATTCTCACTTTAGTTCTATTTACTTTTAAAAGAACACTTTTATTTATTTGCAGCGGAAAAACATGAATAAAATTCATGAACTTTATATTTTTCAGAAATATTTCTGTCACTTTTCAGTTCTCTAAACAAAAATTTCGTTGGATAATTTTGAATAGAAAAAACTGGATGAAAATTTGCCCAAAATTTGGACAAAAACTAACAAAACATACTTCTGGAAAAAATAAACAGAAAACTATTCTTTTCGGCTCGCTCGGCCCACGGCCTGCTGAGCGGCCGTTTTCTATCTGTCGCCCGTAGCAACGCGGAGAATGGCCCACGGCCCGGTCGCTCGCCGCCCGCTGCTGCGGCCTTCTCCACTTTCGGCCCAACGGCCCATTCGCGAGCTAGGGTTTCAATCTGGCCGTCCGTCCTTCTCGCTTGAACAAAACCAGGAGAGCAGACCAACCAAAAAAACCCTAGCGCTCATTTCTTTTCCTCTCTCGCCCCTGTCTGTGTCTCGCACCCGAGCTCTGCTAGGGTTAGTATTCCAGCGAGCTAACCGGCGAACGGCGACGAACACCACCGCGCACCACCGCTCACCACCGCACACGCTTCACACGCTTCCCCCTCCTTTCTTTCTCCACCACCATGGCCTGCTCAGTGAGCTAAGGGTTTGGTGGCCGTGGCGCCGTCGCCTGCCCCTTCGCTGGTCGTGCGTTCCCTTTGCGGTGCGCGCACTGTCGTCGAACGGCAAGGATGTGGTGCCCTTTGCCCCTTGCGGGGTTCGTGTTTTTCTTCCCGATGCCTCGCTAGTCGATGTGCATCGGGATCGAGAGGAACGGCGCGGCTCGGTGGCGGCGCTCTTTTCCGGCGAGCCCGAGGGCCTTCCCGGTGAGTTTTCTTTGCCCTTTGCCTCTTTTTTGTTTCGATTTGGCTTAGGGTTTCCACGGGAGGAGAATTTCTTTTTCTTTTGCCTTTCTTTTCTCGATCTAGTTTTCGATTTCTCGATTTGCTTTTCGATTCGGGCACGGTAAGGGGAGGATTTCTTCTTCTTTTACTGTAATCCATCTAGGAATTTTAGATCGCGATTTCCTTTCTTTCTACCCGAGTAAGATCTAGACACTAGGTGCTCTGATACCAATGTTGAACCCGTAGGATCACTAGGCTAGATCGATACCGGTAGATCAACAGAGAATAGAGAAGGAGATCTTCGGTACCTTCTCCTTGACTCGAAGAGTTCGAGCTGCCGGCCATGGTGGACGGCGACTGCTGCGATGGTGAGAGAGAGCAGTGGCGATGGCGGTGCTTCCCGTGACGCTTCGCTTAACCTAGATCGGATTAGGGTTTGTCGGTGGGGTGGTGGCGCACGATCAACCTCGTAGTCTGTGCTGCCGGCCCCCCACCTCTCTATATAGCGCAGGCCAACAGGGGCCCACCAACCATGAATTGGTTGGGCGCCCCGATCAGGGCGCAAGGGATCAGGGTCTGGTGCGGCCGTTGGACCGCACCATTGGGATCAATCTAACAACGACTTGTCCCCGAAAGAAGATAATGTTTATTATCTTTTAGTATAAGGAAAGGGTCCGGAAGGACCCCAGAACTTAATATAGTTGTGGGTATACACTAGCAAAGAGAACCCGAGAGAAACTAAAATTACAACATGGTCCTTCCGGAAAGGATCCTCGAAGAGAAAGAAAAAACCGATCCGATCCTTCTCCACTGCTGCTGCATTGGGACTCGAAGCATGGACGTCGTTCTCGCCGTCGAGGACAACACCACTTAGGGCGGGGGAGAAGAGAGGTGCCACGCTAAAGTCAAATACTCCATAGAAGCACGTCGGCCAAGAGGATGAAGAGGGAGATGTGTGGAAAGTGCCAATGCACGGAGTGGCCTCGTCCACCGAAGATAACATCAATGCAATATCATCGTCATAGACATATTGCGCTCATCGTAGTTTCAGTTACTTCACAAGGAGCACGATATTCGGGCACCATCCCCCATTTCTCTCAACCACAGTGACTCGATCGAACATGAACACCGCGAAAGAGGGGCTCCCCCCTAGATTATTGAAGAAGCCATTGCCATACCTGCGCCAACCCTTCCTCTTCGAGCAGAGAAGCTTATTGGTGACCCAATGTCGCTCCTCGCTAGAGATTGTGGTCCACTTGCAGATATAGACATACACCAACATGCCAAGAGGCAAACAAACATCTACATCAACTACATACAAATGAGATTTGGCATGCTCTCCCATCCCTACTCCAGCTAGCGGCGCCAAAAAAGATGAAGGGGAGGGGATCCGAGGGAAGTGAGGCGAGTCTCAAGGGCGAGATGGAGAGAGAAAGAAAGAGGGAAATGAGGGAATGTTGATAATATAATTTCCAGTGTAATAAAATTTGAAAAGTTTATGATATAGATTTGCACTAATGAATTCACTGGTAGGGTCACACGGACATCCTGTGGGATCTAGCTACGACCATAAGTCCACAGGGACGGTCGTTGAACTCGCCGACATTGGCATTTTCTTCCTTCACCAAGAAGCTCGTCGACCCCCTTCTCCTGAGCGCGCTCTTTAACATTCACTAACTAGAAGTCTCGCTAGTCATGGAGGGCCGCCTCCTAGGCACACCCAGAGGTGTTCGCATGTCCCATATATGGATTGTCTCTGATAGTCTTTGCCTCACCAACCCTATCGCAAAGATCCCCAATAGACCAACTTGTGATTTGACAATAATTTGCGAGCATTTGGTTCCCCTGACAGGTGACGGTAAATTAATTCTCATAAATTTATACAAAACTCTTTTACTTCTCCATAACATACCATATCACTAAACATATGTCTTACTTAGTGATATATTTCTCCCAAACAATTAAGTATTAATTTGACATAAATGTTATCGTATCTAATTTCGCATATTTAAAACGTAAATGTGCCGCTAAATATTTACAAATCAACTTATTAATAGTAGTTTCAATATATATCATCCAAATAGTTTTCTTGTGCTCACTGAAACTCCACTTGGTTGTGGTTAAATATATTATTAGGTTTGTATTTCTCTTTGTAAACCTTATAAAATCCAAAGTTAAACTGAAATCATCCTAAATTGAAACAAATTAAGTTATACGAAAAACACATCTAAAAAAAGCTATATGTGACATCTAATAAACAATGTTGTGTTTATATGTGTTCATACCATAAATCCATATATATTTAAAATATATGGCTATCATATATTACAACAGACTTGTTCAATAAATATGATATAGGTTTCTAGATTAGAAACGACTCATACTTTGGTGCAACTAATTAAATATATAATCCTAGAGCGTATGGGATGTCAACAAGTGGGTTTCCTTCCACACTCTCCCTCGTTGGCGGTTAGTATTTCTTTTTTTTTTTCTTGTTCCGATCTACCCTTCGAGGGTTCGGTAGTTCTTTGACGGCCTATATATAATTTCTCTATATTTGGTCTCAGAATGTTCGCATTTGCAATTTGCAACGTGCATGAGAATTTAAGTCCAGACTTCTCTTGGTTGATTTTATCGTAATGCCTGATATGGTATTGTTACTACAGAAAATGGATATCCATTGTTTGCTATATAACCCAACCCAAACCTGGGCAGCCCAGTTTGACATGCCCAACCCGAAGCCCGGCGTTAGGGTGGGGCTCATACCTCTTTTATCTGTCACAAGCTCTGCCAGAAAACTTAAAGTTGGTACATTATTGCAAACTTAGGTATTATAATGTATTAATATTTTTATGATTAAGATGGTATTTGTAAATTAAAAAGGACATTGTTCAACTGTTTGGGGCCAGGCTTGGGATTGGTCTTTTGTTCATGATGAACAAAATGTATTTAATACAAAGTTTGGGGCCAACTTTGGACCTCTCCGTAAAATGTATGTTTCACCGCTGAAATCTAATACAAATTCTGGGTAAAAAAAAAGTACGACACAAGCTAGCTAGAGGCTGTCCCGTGTCTCGGGAGCATCGGCGGCGGGAAAGCCGTTGGACACGGTTGCTTCTGGCGTACAAGGCATGCATAAGCGCACGGAGACGGAGAAAGCCGGCCGTACGTCGACACAGTCACCCACGGACGCAACGATGTGTAATACAGTTTATTCAGGGCTCAACAAAAATGACAAGTTTGATAAAATCGCACTGTTCACCACACATGTATAGAGCCGTTTTTTTTCAGTCCATCATATGAGATATTTCGTTTTATTCTTGTACATTGGTAAAAAAGACTGGACCTAGACCTAGTAGATTATTAGTTTTCCCCCAAAAAATAATGAATGACTAGGTCTAGATCCTTTTTTTTTAAAGTTTTAAACCGTTATTTTTTCTAAACAAACTCACTATCTCACGTGTTCGACCTGAACCGCCGCTCTTGTTGCTTTTCGCAAGTTGCAGCGGCAAAGAAACGATAACGTAGTACCGCTTCCGAAACGCGATGCACACAGCTTTCTTTATTAATAAAAAGAGAAAACAGGAAACTAGCAAAATCTTACAAAGAAATATATCAATCAGAGTCCAGTGGATAAATCGCTAAATCTACATGGTTGATGAAGGAGGTGGACCGGATCTCACACATATAGGCACATCATATAAATCAGGAAGCCTTGCCAGACTGCCCAACAGCTAGCTGGGATCACAAGGCAGTCCAACAGACACTCGCGTGCACATGTGCCGTCTTTCACGAATCCATCTTCAGGAGTGATCAACGCAATGACCTTGCCTGATGTCGTCACGACGGCAGACAACACCACCTTCCTACGCGCGTCCATCAACCCGCATCTGTCACCGAGACCCCGCACCGCCACGCGGTAAATGAACACCGCTCCACCAGAAGACCCTATCCAGTCATCTAGTGTTTCAAAACGATGCCCTCAAAAGGGAAAACGACACCGAAAATGTCACCATCGTCTGATCTAAGATATAGGGTTTCCCCCAAAACATTACGCATGAGGCAGGATTGCAGCAAAGACACCTTCACAAGATCTGGTTGAACTTTCGAAAAAAGTTTTATATCTTCGTTTTTCTTTTGAGAATCGGATAGAATAATTGGCCTTAATCGTCGGGTGTCTCGATCGGATCCTATTTTACTCTGAAGTAGGAGCGAGTACATTGCACCTGTCCTTTTTACTCTGGAGTAGAAAGCAGCTTTCTGATCATCCTCTCGCCTTTTTAAAGGAGTCATGCGAAACAGACTCGTCGTCACTAGTATAGTAGTAGCTTATACGTGTTCAGTTGGTTCCGAAATTACTAACTATCTGAAAGACGAGCCGTTTCGCGGCCTCTCTGCGCTCACGCACTGTGCTTAGCAACAGTTCGCACTGTTCATATCTACAGTGTTGAACAGTGTTGTGGAAGGACCTACTTGCAATTTCCTGAAAACTGAGGGACTTTTCTGCAAAAACGTCTCACATCCCCCCTCCTCCTCTCTTTCCCGTGCGGTGCCGAACCCGCCGCCGCCGCCGACGCGCGCCGTCGCCTTTCTGCTCCTCCTCCGACGAATCCAAGCGCACCCCGACCTCCGCCGTCGTTCCCTCTACCTCCTCCGCAAGCCACGCGTGCAGGGACGCCCGGAACGCGGGGAATCGACCGTTCTTCTCCGGCTTCCCGTTCTCCGTCCACCGCCGCGATTTGGTCGCCGCCGGCCAACTCCGGCGACCATATGCCTTCGTCCGCCGCCAGTCGCCTCCTCTCAACGCGCTCCAGCGAACCTGTGAAGTCCCAGCACCGCGGGCGTGCTCTCCTGCGCGAGCGCGAGCTCGGCAGAGCCGCCGGCGACGACGGCGACGATTGCCTCTGCGCCGCTGACGTCAGCATTGACGTCACAACGGGCCCACATGTCGGCCCCTTTTAATTTCCGTAAAGAATTTCATAACTAATAAACTCCTGACATGTGGGGCCCGACTGCCAGATTTTTATTGATTACGGAAAGTACAAAAAATTGTAAAATTCATATCTTTCGATCTGTAATTCAGAAAATTATGAGAAATAGAAAATTATGAGAAATATACCAAAATGCTCAGAAAAATATAAGCTATTTATTTACGACAAATTCATGCATGATTGAACAACTTAAATTAAGACTTACCGACAATTACCAAAAATGTCACTTTCTTTAATTATGGGGTTCGTTCCAAACATTATTTTTAGTGGTAATTGGACCCCATTTAAATTGTTATCCATCTTCTAGAATTTAAAAAAAAACCTTAATTTATCATGCCACTCATGTTAAAAAATGCAAATGACATATCAAAATGTTCAGAAAAAAAATATTCCTATCTAATTATGTCAAATTCATGCATGTTCAACCAACTTATAACCATGTTTACTTATAAGAACAAAATAACCCAATTCATGTAGTTATGCGATGTTTCCAAATGCTATTACTAAAAACATGTTGGCTCTATTCAAAATGTTATACATGCTTACGATTAAACTTCGGTAATTTAAATTTGTCATCCATACATTTTTTTACACACATTACATTATGCCATGTGTTGACTATTTCATTACTTTTCTATGTTTTGGTTCTTCTCGGTAGAACGCATATGCGAGATCAAGATGAAGATCAACAACAACAAAGATGAATACTTAATCAACCGACAATGAAATCAAGCACAATATTACAAAAGATCTATTATTATTAGTTATCAAATAAGCAAAGCAAGCATAACTTCTTATCTGCACATGAACATGCATGATTAATCAATTTGCAAACCTGCTAAATTACAAGAACTCGAGTACCCTTTTATGTCAACTATGAAGTTTATGAAAATGGCATATGTTAGTCATTCCGACTTCACTTACATTGATCTTCCTGTCCTAAGATACATTCAACATCTTCAATTGATCATATCTACTATTCACACTCCACAATTTTTATATTTATAATTATCTATACCTGATCAGCTGCATAAAGTAGCACAAAAAACATAAGGAAATGCTTCTTTTCTATGTGTAGATGCATGCTTAGTCTCACTACCTTCCCTTCATTTTTTCTCTTTTTTATGTTACGAGCGCAGCGTGTCACCACACAAATTTAAGCAAGTAAATCCTTCTACTCTCATAAAGTGTTGTTTCATTGTAATTTCTCCGTTTCCATTATTTTTTACATAATTCAGATTTTGAAAAAATAATTTCAAACTACAATTTTAATCGACTCACTGCCCACTGCATTTTCCCAAATGAGTGTATTTTGTATTCCAAATATGCTTAATATTTTGTGCATATAATTTCCACAGCAACGCGCGGGTAACAGAAAATTCATTCTAATATATCTGTATGATTGCAACTTCATGTTCTTTGCTATGCATTTGATAGGTTGAACTCTCAAGAATGTACTACTCCTTTTAGTACCATAGCCATTGTGTTCTTCTTTTAATTTGCTCCTCTTTCCTACTTTGGTTCTTTTCGTTTAAATGAATTATTTGTCAGAGAACTATTGCACAAGTGACATCAGTCTGGAAAAAAATGTGAAGTTGAGTTAATAAATACTTATATAATGCATTTCCTCTCCAAATGAACTAAAATTAAACATTTGACTTTGGTTAATATTTGTATATGATCTAAATAAACTTCCTCTAAATATAGATTTCAATTAAATAAATGTGGATTTTCACTCATTACGGACTTACAATAAATATTACTGCCAACTATAAACATACTCGAACATTTCAATGTGCAAAAAAAAAAATACTCCAAAATATATCAACATGCCCACAAAAATGAATGTCACTTACTTACAACAAAAAAAAAACAAACATATTTGAACATTTTGTATTGATGAATATTTGGAGAAAATCAAGATGCACATCCTCCAATTATATGAAGTTAATCCTCTAATAATTGACTAAAATTCAACACTTCAAACTGGTAAATATTTAAATGTAATCTAAATGAACTTTCTCTAAATATGGCATTCAATTAAATGAATGTGCATTTCCAAAAATGGGATACTCCGAAATATATCGACATGATCACTAACTACATACTTAAATTAAATATCATTTGCAAAAAAAAACATATTTGAACATTTTAAATTGTTAAATATTGGAGATACTCCGAAATATATCGACATGATCAGAACAAGCATATTTAAACAATTAAAATTGGCTAATATTTGTATACTAACTAAGTGAACTTCATCCAATTGTGGATTTAAATTTAATAAATGCTCACAAGATACATATTCTCTAATTATGGAGTTATCTTACACATTTATATAAATAAATAAAACTAACACAAAGCGCGGCGTGACGCCGCGCAAAATTCCACTAGTGACCATCAACACGCGCCGACTTTAAAGCATGATGCATGTACAAGTCGGCTGACTTGCCAACAGAATTTTACAAAGAAAAGAAAAAAGGCTAACAGAAAGCTAGCATGGGAGAGACAAAGTTTAAAGGCTTGAAGCATTCTCTGCCTCTCTGGAGTATGTATTTCTTTTCCGAAAAAACAAAACAAAGATGGTCCTCCTTGTGCATCAGATATTTGTGGACAAGGTGACACAAGCGCACCGAGGAGGAGAGCTCCAGCCTCCAGGAAGTGAACGAGTTGGCGCGAGCGAGAATCGGTGATCACTACCCTACACGTATGTACTTTGGTCTCTCCTTTCTCTCTGGCCATCTTTGGCATCCTACCTATATAAAAGAGCACGGCTTCGTCCTCCGCTCGCGGTTCCCACGTCACCGCGCACGCGTTCCTACAGTGCGTGGCCGGCTCCGCGCCGTCGATCGCGGATCCGACGGCTTGCGTGGCAATTTTGCACAAAAACCACTGCGCTACCAAAATTTGCAAATCAGTCCTTACGTATAAACACCAGACCGTAACCCTAGATCGTGTTTCTCCTCATTTCCTCACCTCCCCGACGCTGGCGCCTCCCATGGCCATGGTCGTCGCTCTCGAGCGCCGCTCGCGCCTCCTCCTCCGTCTCTTCGCCCAGCGCCCAACCCCTCTCCTTCTACTCCTCCTCCTCCCCGGACACTCCGCCCGCAAGCGCGAGGGTACCTCCTCCGTCTCCGCTCGCCGAGTTCGGTCACCGCCGTCGTCGAGGGATGGGCTGATCCATCTCCGGCCGGCCGCAAGCTCCATCCAGGGGCGAGGGCGAGGCGGGGCCTCGCCGCTGATCCATCTCCGGCCGGACGCCGCTGATCCATCTTGGGCCGGCCGTGAGCTCCAGCCAGCAGGTAACATGCCCCTACCTTCTCCTCTTTTTAGATCCTGTCTACCACGTACGATCCCGGCTTGCGTACTGCTTCTGCTCGACTATGCAGTCTTGCTTGCTCTGCTGCTACTACTATGCTTGCTAGTTTCTGTTGTTGTCGCCGGCCGGATTCATCAGCTCAACAAATAAATCTGCAGCAACCTCAGGTGTATTAATCTGTATATATTTGTTTATGACGTGTACCCAACCTTTTTATCCCAGGTTATCTACTTAGTTCGGTTAAGTGGTTGTGGCTGTATTTTTAATTGGTTGCCTCATCTTGCTGTATTGCTTGACTAAACTTGCGTGTTCATATATTTAGGCAAGAGATGTTGATCTCCTGAATATTGCTTATATAGATCTCCTGTGTGTTTTGAACATACAGTTTGTTTTGACTTATGACCACAGAAAGGAACATGAACTCCATCCCACATGAAATGCTTTGTGTACAAAAATTTATTGGCCAAACAGGACTAAATAAATCATTTGGCATTCCTCTGGTCATATATATCTTTAATCTTTTCTAGACCAGGGCCTAAGAATTACCATATGTGGGCCATTTATATGCCCTGCATTCTCCATGTTGTCGGCAGATTTTTCGTCTATATGTGATTCATATACATGATGGATTGTTCGTCCGTCTTTGTTAACTTTGTCACCATACAATTTCCCTCTAGCTATTTAACTATTGCGTGTAGTTACAAAATAAGCTTCACTATCGAACATGGCACAGGGTAATTGCCTGCCACAACATTTTCTTTTTTCAGTGAACTAAACCTACACCATATTTGGAGGTACAAAACTTCCTATGTCCCGGCCTTCTCCTCTGCAGCCCTCTCTTTTGCTCATAGAGTGGCATTGTGATTTTTCTGATTTGTTTAGTGCAATTTGTTCTTCAGTTATTAGTAGTTCTTCTCATTTGTTTGACCATAATTTTCTGATCCATGCTTATTGCTTTGATTTTGCAGGTTCACAACGTGTACCGTGGATTTGGTGAATTGAAGTCATTATGTAGTCCTAACCTTGCTACATATTTGGTAGATGCCTTCAAGGATGGTTTCAGTATGATGGATGTTTCTCCGTTTCACTACTTGTGGTCAACCGAATGTCATCTCTTGCTTCAATCTGAAAGTTAGTTGCTTCCACGCACATTTTCCAGTGTATTGGGTTCATTATGTAAAGAATCGCTACTTGGTGTACGGAGTTAATTTCTGGGTTAGAAACTATTAACAACTTTGGGCGTGTGTGTTTTTTGTGCATGATATGGTTTTTGTTTGATTAACAAATTCTAATACAACCATTTGTTTTTGCCCTCTCTTAACAGGTTTTCATTTGACAGAACCATATGTGGTTTGAGAGGGTATTTTATTGATTTCCTTTTGACCATTTGTTCTACAATTTATTTTTACTCAGTGGAATAAAATCAGTTTTTTTTAACAGGGTGGTGGTAGACTAGATGAACATGAATTGTGATGTCTGTGTTGCTATTTTGGTCTTAATTTCTGCAGTTCTATATATGCGCATTTTTAAATAAGTTTGATGTATTGATCTCCATTAAGCTGCTACGGAATATATGACATTACATGTTTGCTCATTCTATGCTTAAATATATTAGTCTATAGATAGTAAGCCAATCAATTTGTTATTTAGTACATGCAGATCAAGTCGTAGATTGACTATATGTTTTAAAATTAGTTGTGTGATTTCATTTGTTGGCTACCCATCTTTCCGTATTTGCTTTGAAGATCATTATTCTCTTACCACCAATTGTAGCTTTATAATTCTAAAAATTCTTTGATTTGCTTCTTAATTTAGGAATACGCGTAATCTGGAAATCAACTTGGATGAGTTGCCATAAAAAATGATGATTCCATGCAACGTCAAACAGGCCTCATGGCTTTGTGTACTTGGTTAGCCAAAACAGTCAATCCTAACTTGGAGTATGTATTTGATCAGCCAAGTGCATTGCAAATAGGAATTGTTTAATTTCTATAATGAAATTTTTATTACTAATGATATGTCTTCTTTTTTTTCCCTAGGTATTGTGGATTTCATGGCATGGTGGAGTCGCTAACAATGCTTGGGCTTGCTTCTGGATTTCTAATACAATTTGGCCTGTTAATATATGTCTAGGCGGCAATGTTGTTGTTCAGGACGGTATTATGGGTGCTACAGATGGAAAGTTACGGAGTCAATGGTAGACCAGAAGGACCTGATTCTAAAATACAAGATTTTGCCATATTACTGATGATCAGATGATTTTCATGAAATCATGAGTTACCATACAGTGATCTAACTGAAGGTTTTGCAAGTTATTATTATATTGATGCACATTCCGATGATAATGTAATCATATGGTTTGTTTTTAATTCATGTACGTGCATAATTTGTAGGTTTTCATGCTTTAAAATTTTCTTCTACGCAATAATTTCGTAATCATGGTCGGCAGGTCAACCGTGTCCCCTCACCATTGAAATTCTAGCTTCCATGTTAATTTGTTCGTTTGGTTTGGCTTTGTTTCTTGCAGGTGACGCTTGTGTTGGATTTGGGTTTAAGGAATATTGTCTTCGGCGCTTCAAAATTATGATGCATCCTGTAATGTTTCAAATATCTCATATTCCATAAGTCGTGTAACTTTGTTTCTTCAGAGAGTGCTCTCCTTTGCAGATACCAACAAACCTATGATGGAAGACATCTGCTGCTATTGCTACAACTGCGGCACAAGTAGCACGGGAGGATGTCGTTGGTCACCGACATGGCTGGGCAAGCTGCTCTGAGCAACAATCATGCTGCTGCACCGGAAGCTGCTCACCACCTCAACTGGCTACCGAGGTGGCGCGGCATGTTGCCGAGATGACACAGTAGGCTGCAGTAAGCATATCTTTTGCTGTGGTCACTGATGGTGCTCAACGAGCTTTTTAAGTACTACACATTCATCTAGCAGCCGTAGGATCAGATGTTTGTATGTAGAAATAATTCGTTCATTTAGAGGAAACTTAATTATTATGTTACCGCTTAGATATTTCTAATACACAGAACGATTTGTCTCTATGGTAATTGCAATACCTGTATTTTTGTCTAGACTTTTCTCACTCATAAAAGATTTGGCTCTGATGGTAATTACAACAACGACTATCCATGCATGTTAATATATCTATTACCATCGCCAACAAATTTACGTCTTGGATATTAAAAAAAACCTTTCTTAACATCGTCAATTTTACTTATCTAGCTTATCTTAATCTTAATTTTACCTACCAAAATTAAATTTCCCACTTTCGATACACAGTTCATCTTGGAAAAACTAAATATATCCTATCATGCTTTGTGGCAGATATCAAACATCGCAAAAAAAAAAAAAACAGCAACACATCAGTAATCCAGCTCGGAACCGTCAAGTATTTCGCTTCCAGGGTACCACTCTACAAACATTCAGGCATACAACCATACAAATAAAGAATTACTCATCTATGCCAAAAAAAAATACAATCTATGTAACACAAAAAAATACCATCACGGGCGCGGCTTGTCGCCGCGCTAAATTCCCTAGTGTACTACTATACTTGTCGGTAAGTGGGTATAATAGACCCTTGTCCTGCATGGCCGACCCCACAGCATACGTGTATATGCGGTCATGTGTACGGACGGACCCAGGGAATTGACGGATTCGAATCTTGACCGGATAGGGGAGAATTTGCTGGGTGTTTCAACAGATGAAATGGGAGCGAAGAGTTGTGGACTTGTGGACTTCCGATGCAAAAGAGTTGACGACGGTCACGCCGCCGGCTTGCTAGCTGCGACGGCGACATTAAAATCTGTGACTAGCCACTCGCTTGCTGCTTCTAGTCTAGCAACAAGCCAACCGATCTAGTGGAAAACGGGCATTAGTCCCGGTTTCAAAGGCCTTTGGTCCCGGTTGGATAACCGGGACTAGCCAATCGGGACTAAAGGCCTCTCCCCTTTAGTCTCGGTTGTTCACAAACCGGGACTAAAGGGTCTCCACGTGGGCGAAGCAGTGCGCTGTGGGCTGAAAACCTTTAGTCCCGGGACTAAAGGTAGGACCTTTTTTTATCCTTTTCGATTTTTTTTCAGGGTTCAGGGTTTAGGAGGGGTTTAGGGGTATAGGATGGTTTCATCGTACGGGGATCACATCGATGCGTCAAAAACGTGTTTTGGTATATATAAATTATTACTATATGAAGATCAAGTTGATGCATATATATAACACATACAATTACATAAGATTACGTTGATGCATATATATAACACATACAAATTAAGTAGTACATGAAGATCACGTTTTCGTATAAAATACTTAATTACATGGAGATCACTATTACATGGAGGCATACTATTTTGCATCATAGTGGTAGTCTCCGAATTTAGCTATGACCTTCGCAAGGAAATATCCCGCCAATTTCTCTGTAATTGCTTTGAAGCGGTCCTGTATTGGGAGCGCGTTCCGCTTTCTTGCCAACTTTAAAAGAATGAGATCAAAATGAATACATGAGTTGTGTGTATATATATCAAATAATAATAAAACAATTATGAATAAAACTCAGCACAACTGATGGTAACAAAATAAAGTTGTGAATAATGTTTACGTACATCTTTATTTCTTCGGTTGTTAAATCTCTCGCTGGTCCTCATGTGAATGTTCTCGCAAACGTAGAATCACATAAATCAGTCCCTGTGGCTGTTTATGGCAAGACTGCTCAAGAATAGAATTCAATCAAACAATAATCAAGTATGATAATGGTGCGCGGACCTAGGTAGTACTACTTACGTCGTTCAAACGCCATGTCAGCTTCGGTTTCCATTCACCGGGTTCTTCCTTGATGAACGTCTTCCAAACGCTGTCCGACAAAGAAAATGAACAAAGGAGTTATTAATTACTTGATATCAGGAAATGAACGAAAGAGACGATAAGAATTGAAATTACTCTGTGAGCATATCAAAACAGGTCTTGTATCCTTTAGGATCTCTCCTTAATGAGTCAAGGACTTCAACTTCTCCAGCGTGAATGTTAATGACGAGAAGAATAAAGTGGAGCCTGCGCACGTTTATATACGCAGTCATGGATAACTCATCAATTAAAACTTAACATCTGGCTTGTGAGCAAAATAGAATGTGTACAAGACAGTAACACTCAATTGAAGTTGTAAGGAAAAAGTATTTCTTTTTTGTCACGTTGTCGCTTCAAAAACATTAGCAAAATCTCCGTTGTGTCTTGTTATAAAAGGGATTTTCTATGGTGACTTAATGAACTTTATCCGGGTCAATAAACCCAATGTCCGTGATTTCATCCCTTTTGCATTCGAGAATCTTCATTCTGCATAATATAGCGCACAAAAGATTATAGTGAGGATAATTATAGACAATGAACGAGCTGAGTTAAAGACTTAAATTACAGAAATAAATCACTTACAGACAGTAGCAACTGATGATAGATTTGTCGAGTGCCCGGAGATTGTATAACTGAAAAAGTTCAGTAAACTCAATGGACACAGTGTGTTGGGGATATACCTACTAGGGGTATCACCAGCATGGATCAATCCGGCTAGTCCAGGGTGGCCCGCAGTGGTGGTGAAGGCTTTGCCTACCGGGCGGCCCAGATAGCTGACGACCAAGGAAGGCGGATGCCGGCAAGGAGGAGGCCCAAGACTGAAGCCCATGGAGCCACCAAGACCAAGACGGAAGGCGGCATACTTGCCGGCTAGGTTTAGGACTCCGTATACTTGCTGGATACGTATTCACCTTGTAACCCTAGGTCCAGCCGCCTATATAAGCTGGACCTCGGGACGCCTTTAGGGCAACTCTTAGATAGACAACCAACTCATTGTACCTGTTCACGGCGATATTGCCTTATAGTGAGTTATAGCAGCACGTAGGGCACCGCCACCGCCGTGGTGCCTGAAGCTGGGTAAACCGCCGTGTACAATCCCGACCTTGACGACGTCCACCTTCTTGCCCTACGTTCACCCTCGGCTAGCAGGACCCCGTCTCCTATCCAAGATGCCGATACGATGACAGTTGGCGCCCACCGTGGGGCCTAAGGCGTCAGGCGTCACGTTCCAGGCGGGAACTCTTGGCGGCATCGGCGAAACAATCGCCGTCGGCCGCGCTGTTCGCTACGGCGACAATCACTACATCAGCTGCGACGAGTCCTACATCCCCGCAGACGACTACATTGTCGGATGCGGAGTTGTGCCGTTTGGCGGCGTCGATGTGTTCATCGGCTACACTTCTGAGGCGTATGGGTTGCCGCGAATTTATTCGCCATCCCACCCTCCCTACAATCAAGACGGATCTGAGTTTGCCTCCTCTGAGGAGTCCGCAGATTCAGATCTACACTTTGTCGGCATGACGGGACTGGGATCAGACTCCCAGCCCAACAGTCAAGATCCCGAATCTATTCTTCCTGCACTCCAGGATGATGTGATGTCGGATGCCGGATCCAGATCTACCGTTCACGTTAACGTAGACTCTGATTCCGAAGAAGATTCTGCCAGCATGTTTGAGCAACGGGTCAAGAAGTGTTTTATTACACCTGATCCTCCGCCATCTGAGGCGGCTACGGGCTTTCCGTCAACATGCAGCAGATCTTTGTGGCGGATGTCACCGGCACAGCTTCAGAGAAGGCGGCAACTGACGCCGCCAACCTGGGGACCCCGGCAACCGATCCACAGTTTCCAGAGCCTCCTGGGGCTCCAAAGAAGAAAATCATGGAGAAGGGCGAGCCCAGCAAGATAGGAAGCATGGCGGCTCTGGCGGAAGTCCTTCACACGCCGGTAAACGACAAAACCAATCCGGCTGATTTGGAGAAACTTCGGAACACCTTGGTGGAGCAAACTGAATACCTCAAAAGCAAGCAAGCAGACGTCCAGAGCCTCCTCGATGAAGCCAAGGAGGAAAACGCCAAGATAACTGCCAAGTGCGACCCCAAGCGTAATCTTTTCACCACCACCCCATTGCCCAAGCCGGCAGGACAAGTGGCGGAGAAGAGAGGTAGGAAAGGCAGGGATCATGACACCTTCAAATCCCCTGCCCAAAAGCTTGGTTTCGAGTGGGCTACAGCGCCGCAGCGTAAGGACAAAAACGGGGACGTCATCCTCGCAACACTGTCCTCAACACTGCGGCCGCCTTGGACATCCTCAACAATGATGACTATGACAAGGACGAGAAGATCTACTACGCATCGATCCTGGCTCGCAAAGCTCTAGAGCAGCAGGCCCGTGCTGATTCTCGCGCCGACATGGCGGACGCAAGGGGAGGAAAGTTGGAATCAAAATCCAACGCTTGCAAAGCTGCGGCCGGTGGCAACCCGGAAGATCCGTCCGGTTCCAGTAGCCACGGAAAAGGGAAGTGTCGTCGTGAACAGGTTACAATGAGTTGGTTGTGTATCTCAGAGTTGCCCTAAAGGCGTCCCGAGGTCCAGCTTATATAGGCGGCTGGACCTAGGGTTACAAGGTGAATACGTATCCAGCAAGTATACGGAGTCCTAAACCTAGCCGGCAAGTATGCCGCCTTCCGTCTTGGTCTTGGTGGCTTCATGGGCTTCAGTCTTGGGCCTCCTCCTTGCCGGCATCCGCCTTCCTTGGTCGTCAGCTATCTGGGCCGCCCGGTAGGCAAAGCCTTCACCACCACTGCGGGCCACCCTGGACTAGCCGGATTGATCCATGCTGGTGATACCCCTAGTAGGTATATCCCCAACATTAGCCCCTGGGAGGGTTCGAGTTCTTCAGGCGCCGTCTTCTTTGTCGGCAACGTCCGCCTTGTCTTGTAAGCGTCTGAAGAGCTTGAAGCATTCCATAGTTGAAAGTAAGCGGCGGTCCGCCTAAAGTAGTCGGACAACTTGCCGCCATCATGGGAAAGACGGCCTGACCATTGTCAGGAATCTTCCTGGCACCAGTCTTGTCAATTGACTGGACCGTCAAATGTTGACGGATGACGCCATGCAGTCCACGACAGTTTGGACTTGGGCATGCGTCATGATGGTTTCTCCACTACGCACAGAAATCGGAGCGAGGCCGCAGACGCCGTTGCCACGACGTGCAAATCGTGGGCACGTGGCGGAAATCTCGCGTCCCCCTAATTTTAGGCACGGATCTTGGCGCGTGGGGATAAATACCCCAAAGGGCACATCGATGCACTTCTTCCTCATTCGCACACCCACCGTGGCCTCCTCACCTTCCCGAGCTCAACTCCTCCTCGAACTCAACTCCGGCGAGCACGAGCAGCGCCCTCTCCCCAAATGGCGAGCACTCAGCAGGATGCGGCGGCGACGGCGGCACTGGCTGCGGCTTCAACGACCCCCGCCGGATCTGGATCTATCCCAGCGGCGGCGGCGGCGCCCGCAGGTGCATCGATTACCTCCCCGCGGCCACCGTGGCCACGGGCGGGGTTTCTACTTCTTCCCCAGCTCCGACGACGCCTGCGACCGCCGCTCCAACTTTTCCCCTCCCATCCCTCGCGGCTACCAGCTCAGAGGCCGCGGCGGAATCTGCCGCCGACGAGGATGACGACGTCGAGGAAGAGGAAGAGGCTGGAGACCTGGGTTCCAGGTACTGGCTGCCGTCAGTTATGACGTCAGCATATCTGAAGGAACTGGAGGAAGGCGGATACATTCCGCCAAAGACGGAATGCTCCTGGAGGGTTCCAGGCGACGAGGCGGTGCCTGACCCCCAAGACGGCGAGCGTGTCATGTTGGCTTCGCATAGCCTTCGCGGTATGTCTCTGCCGCTTTCCGCCTTCTTCTTGGCGGTGCTTAGTTTTTATGGGCTGCAGCCACACAACATAGCGCCCAACAGTATTCTAGTGCTAGCCGGCTTCCAGGCTTTGTGCGAAGGGTACTTAGGCATAGCTGCGTCCATAGAGCTGTTTAAGTACTGCTTCCTGTGCCGCCGGCAAACCATACCAGGCGGCCACCTAGCAACCTGCGGTAGTGTTACGTTCAACTGCCGCCAACCCGACTGGTACCCAAAAATACCATACATCGAGTCGGTGAAGCACTGGACCAGCACTTTCTTTTACTGCAAGGACATCCCGACACCTGGCAGCACGCAAGGGATGCCAGCCTTCGTCAACGGTCCGCCAACCCACAAGGCTTGCTGGACAGCAAAAGTGCCGCTCAGCAGCTTGCCGGAAGAACTTCGAGTTGCCGTTAGGCGGATCGAGTTCTTGACGAAGACGATGTTGGCTCCACGACTTGACGGAGTTGACACCGTCATTGCTGGGTGTCGAGGAAGATTATGCCTCTCCGCCATCGCCCACTGAAGATGTGCGAGTACAAGGCGGACGACGCCGGCAACAGCACCCTTGATCAGGATGCCTTGGAGTACCGGCTTAGAGAGCTTATCAAGCCTCTGTCGGTGAAGGCGGCTGAAGGCGTCGCCATGTTCACTCATAACAACCCAGCCCCAGCGGTAAGTGAAAGCTACTTTGTTATTTCACTAACATCCTTGCCCACTAGGTACTGAATTAATATTGTCTTGCTTCCTTTTCAGCTACAAACCTTGGGAGAGGACGAGCTGGCCCCAAACTGGTATGATACAGGTGCCAGCAAGTCGAAGAAGCGCAAGCTGAGCTCCTCCACCAAGGATTTGGAGAAGAGGAAGAAGGCGGCCACCTCTGCCGACGCAGAGGATGAGACCGTGGGGAACGTTCCCTTGAACGGTTAGCAAACTTTGGCTTCCCTGACTTGGATATTTTAATATGTTTGTGCTGACAAACTTGCATGTTTCTGCTTACAGAGGCAAGCCTACCATGCCCAAACTCCGCTCCAACTTGAAGATTGCTGCCGGCAGGGGCAAGCCACCACGTTCTTCTCCAGCTGCTGCGCCGACAACGCCCACAGTTGGCGTTCCCGTGGTTGTGTGCCAGGGAACGTACACAGCTGCCGGTACCGCAGAGGCGGCTACAGAGAAGATGGCGGGCAAGAAATCAGTTGCCGGCATAACTTTTTCCAAGACGGCTGAAGCTTCGGCTAGTGATGCCGCTCGATTTATCGCCATGAAGCAGGAGATGGATGACCAGATGGCGGCCGAACAAGGCGGATCGTCCACTCATCCTGGCTCCCAACCTGGCAAAGGGTTGCAAGACCCCCGGCAAACACTGAAGACCATGCGTGACGGTACCCGCAACTGGTACGCACACATGGACGAACTCCACGACACCCTGCACGGACAACTTGAGGTAAAATAGCCTATGGTCCCAGCCCCCGAGCACTTTGGCGGCTGAAAAATTTAGCCGGCAAAGTGGTCTCGTTGACTAAATAGCGCTAACCATAATGTTGCTTTCGTGCATGCAGGCCGTTCTTGCTTCCAATCTTGAGCTATTTCGTGCTCAAGAGATGAAGAAGAAGGAATGCGAGGAACTGCAGCAGGACGTGGAGTTGAAGAACGCCCAAATTGCGAGTTTGGAAGAAGCTCGCAAGAAGGATGAAGGTGACAAAGCTTTCTTTGCCTTCTTTTCGTCCGACTTCTTTTCCTTTTCCGACAAGTATTTTAGTCGTCTTTTCTTTTTATTTGTAGAATTATTAAACACTGCGCAAGATATTCTCAAGAACTCCACTGACATGCAAGCTTTGATGAACGAAGCTGCAGATCTTGCCGGGCTGGTGACCAAGCTGAAGGCGGATCACGCCAAGGAGCTGGATGATCGTGCGTTGGCTCATGCTGCCGAAGTTAGCAAGTTGACTGGACAACTTGAGGCCATGAGCAACAACCTTGACCAGGTGAACAAGAACGCCAAGGAGCAGCAGGACCAACTGTCAAAGGCGGTCCAGCTAGCCCAAGAAACGCTTGAGAACCATCTGGATGAGGTCAACGCCATCCACGACCATGTCTTGGGTATGCCTCCAGTCCTTCATTTTGTCACCTTGCTTTCTTGATACTTGAAGCTGCAGTGTGTAACTTTGTGTTTGTGCAGTGCCGGCTAGCTGGGAGATGACCTGGCCACAACGCCGCGCCTTGCTCGGATCTTGAAAATTGGCGAAATCGTCAACCAGATTGTCGGCGCCGGCAAATCATTTGCCGCCAAGTTCTACCCTGGGGAAGACGGCGATCCCGTCATCTTCGATGCTCTGCCGGAGTTGCTGGAGAAGGCGACAGCTGAACACGACAACACACTACGCTCAGCAGCACGAGGCGGTGCCAAGTTGGCATTGGCGATGACGGCGGCGTGGTACCCGGAGGCTGATATTCATCAAGTCACCGAGTACTTCCCCACCGAAGACGAAAACAGCCAAGCCATCGTGATGCAGGACGTGCTGCGGTCTGTTCGCGGCTATGCGACCCGGGTTGCCAACATGGTTGACATCCGCAAGTTCTACAAGGAACACCCGGACCCGCATGTTGCCGTTGCTGATCCCTCCTTGGCAGATCCTGAAGCTTCCCGCGGCGAAGAAGGCGAAGCCGGAACCGACAAGCGCAGCCCCAAGGATGGCGGAGCCAGCCCCAAGAATGCCGGCGTTAGCCCCCAGGATCTCTCCACCAGCTCTACGAAGGCGGCAATCCCTTAGACTTCCTCCTGCAAAGGCAGCACAAAACACTGCGTTAATCTGTTAACGCATAAAACTTTATTTTGGGTTGTAAATATTTATGGGCCAACTTTTATGCTACACTTGGCGGTAGGCTTACTTAAGTGGCCCGCCTTAATATGTATCTCGCCTGCATGTTTAGCTTTTTCATATGTTGGCGGAACCTCATCTTAGTTACTTTAGCTGAGCCAACCAGGTGCAATACCAACTAATTTAGACTCAGAGACCAAAGCCAGCATGTTGGTGCCAACGACATACTACTAGGCGACCCACATACAAACAGACAGATAAGCATATTAGGCGGTGCAAAGATTGTTTGCGTTTTTAGCCGGCAGACGGCAAATGTCAAAAAAGTTTGGACCTTAGCACGGAGCAAAACTTATTTTATTTGGTAACTTTTATGACAACAGATATATGATTGCGAGAAAAGACAAAAGATGGCATGATCCCAAAACTGAATGAGCAAACCACAGACTTTTATTTCATAATCATATAGTACTTATTACAATGTGGAAATTGCTAAGTGTAAAAAGGACGTAGCTGCTCAATGTTCCAGGGTCGCTTGGTTTCTTCGTACTTGTCGTCAACCTTCCTTTTGCGCTTGCGACCTCGCTTCTTCTTGTATCCGTCACGTGCATCGACCAAGTAATAAGAACCATTGAGCAACACCTTACTGACCACAAAAGGTCCTTCCCAAGGCGGGGATAACTTATGCAAGCCCTTTCTATCTTGGATTAGGCGGAGAACCAGGTCACCCACTCTAAAACTTCTTTGCCTCACCCTTCTGCTGTGATAACGCCTCAAACTTTGCTGATAGATGGCGGATCGCGCAAGGGCAACATCTCGTTCTTCATCAAGTAGGTCAAGGCCATCCTGTCTTGCATCTTCTGCGTCCTCCTGGACGTAGGCTTGGATTCTGGGAGAATCGTACATCATGTCGGTTGGCAACACTGCTTCTGCGCCATAGACTAAGAAGAAAGGAGTAAACTTGGTTGATCTGTTTGGAGTTGTGCGTAAACTCCAAAGGACAGACTGCAATTCATCCACCCAAGCCCCAGCCGCTCTGTGCAATGGTACTTCGAGACGTGGTTTGATTCCTTGTAGGACTAAACCATTTGTACGCTCTACTTGACCGTTTGCTTGCGGATGCGCGACGGAGGCTAGATCTAGGCGGATACCATGCTTATAACAGTATTCCTCGACTTCGCCTTGCGACAAGTTAGTGCCATTGTCGGTGATAATGCTATGAGGCACCCCGAACCGAGAGATTATTCCCCACAGAAAGTTTGCGGCTGTGGCGCCGTCTAGCTTTTTGATAGGCTTAGCTTCAACCCATTTGGTAAACTTGTCTACAGCCACAAGTAAATGTGTGTAGCCACCAGGCGCCGTTTTAAACGGACCAACCATGTCCAAGCCCCAGACTGCGAAAGGCCACGTGATGGGTATTGTTTTAAGCTCTTGAGCCGGCATATGTGATTGTCTGGCATAAAGTTGGCAGCCCCTGCACCTTTTAACAATGTCTTCTGCATCTTGCTTGGCTGTCAACCAATAGAAACCTTGTCGGAAGGCTTTTGAAACAAGGGCGCGTGAAGAAGCATGATGTCCACATACGCCGGCATGTATCTCATCCAACAATTCTCTGCCTTCTTCGGGCGAAATGCAGCGTTGGTAAACACCAGTGGTGCTACGCTTGTACAATTCACCTTTGATTATTGTAAATGCCTTGGCTCTTCTTATTATTTGCCTTTTCAAAACCTCATCATCCGGTAACTCCTGATTGATCAGGAAGTCCAAATATGGCGTCGTCCAATCCGGCTTTACCAAGTAGACGGCATAGCTAGCACTATCAACTGGTTCTGCCGACTCTGGGTCAAGGAGGTCTGCTCCTTTAATTGACGGCTTGTGTAGGTGTTCCAGGAAAACATCTTTTGGTACCTTTTTGCGTTCAGACCCCATTCTGGCAAGTGTATCTGCCGCCTCATTTTGAGTTCTTGGGATATGGCGGACCTCGTAGCCTAGAAAACACTTGGCGAATTCGTCAACGGTAGCTCGATATGCCGCCATTGTTTCGCTCTTTGTGTCCCAAGTACCACGTATCTGTTGCGCCACCAAATCTGAATCTCCGTAGCAGAGGACACGTTGGACGCCAAGTTCCTTGGCAATGTGTAAACCATGAAGGAGAGCTTCGTACTCAGCAACATTATTAGTTGCCTTGAAGTGTATTTGTAACACATAACTAAGCTTGTCTCCTTGAGGGTTTCTTAAAACAATGCCAGCCCCCGAGCCCTGGAGCATTTTTGATCCATCAAAGTGCATGATCCAGTATGCATCTTCAGGGAGAGGTACTTCGTCCATGGCCTCCGTCCAATCAGCTACGAAATCTGCTAAGGCTTGAGACTTAATGGCCGTTCTGGGCTTATACGAGATGTCGAAGGCGGCAAGTTCAATGCCCCATTTGGCAACGCGGCCTGTTGCATCTGTATTATTGATGATATCCCCCAGAGGTGCCTTGCTCACCACGGTTATTGAATGTTCCTGGAAGTAGTGCCTTAACTTCCTGGCGGCGTAAAAAACACCGTAGACCAATTTCTGGTAATGCGGATAACGCTGTTTTGAGGCGGAAAATACTTCACTGATGAAGTAAACCGGACGTTGTTCCGGCAAGTCTGAAATTTCCGTCTTGCGTTCCACAACCAGTACCACACTAACAACTAAGTTAGTTGCGGCAATATAGAGCAGCATTGGTTCCTGCGAACGAGGAGCTGCCAAAATTGGAGCAGACGTTAACGCGTCCTTGAGTTGCTGCAAGGCGGCGTCTGCTTCGTCTGTCCACTCGAAGTTGTCGGATTTCTTCAGAAGCCGGTAGAGAGGCAGCGCCTTCTCACCAAGACGGCTAATGAAACGACTGACGGCAGCCGCCGATCCGGCAAGTCGCTGCACGTCCTTCAGGTCCTTGGGCCTGGATATGTTGAGGATCGCTTTGATTTTTTCTGGATTCACCTCTATCCCTCGTTCGGAAACGATAAAGCCAAGCAATTTGCCGGCAGGAACCCCGAAGACGCATTTTTTCGGGTTGAGTTTCATCCTGTATACCCGGAGGCTATCAAAGGTTTCTCTCAAATCATCAAGCAAATCTGCCTTCTTTCTTGACATGACGGCAATGTCGTCAACATAGACGTGAACATTGCGGCCAATTTGCTCGTGAAGGCATCTTTGCATACACCGCTGATACGTTGCGCCGGCATTTTTTAGACCGAAGGGCATCGTGATGTAGCAGAAGGTCCCATAGGGTGTAGTGAACGCTGTTTTGATTTGGTCGGATTCTCGCATTTTGATTTGGTGGTACCCGGAGTACGCATCCAAAAAGCACAGCAGCTCGGAGCCGGCTGTGGAGTCTATGACCTGATCTATACGAGGCAAAGCAAAGTGGTCCTTAGGACAGCACTTGTTCAAACCGGTATAATCAATGCACATTCTCATTTCCTTATTAGGTTTTGGAACCATTACAGGATTTGCCAACCAATCAGTGTGTACTACCTCCCTAATGAACTTGGCTTCTTGCAACTTGATGATCTCCTTGCCTATTGCTGTCCGCTTCTTCTCACCGTAGCGTCTTATTCCTTGCTTCACTGGTTTGGCTCCTTCGTAGACGTTAAGAGAATGCTCGGCAAGTTCCCTCGGGACACCTGGCATGTCGGCTGATGACCATGCAAAGATGTCCTGATTCTCACGGAGGAACCTGACGAGCGCGCTTTCCTATTTGTCGTCCAAGCCAGCCCCTATGGTGACTTGCTTGGAGCTGTCACCTGGGACCAGATCCGCCTTCTTTGTGTCTTCGGACGCCTTGAAAGTGTTCTTTTGCTCAGCGGTCTTTACATGCTCCGGCAACTGTGATGTATCGAGCTCTTTCTTCAACATGGCTAACTCCTCTGCGTGGAGGACTGCCTCAGCGAAGGCGGCATTGCCACGCTCACACTCCTTTGCTTTCTTGAAGTTGCCACTGATGGTAATTGTACCATTGGGTCCCGGCATCTTCAGCTTGCTGTATATGTAACACGGGCGAGCCATGAATTTGGCGAAAGCTGGCCGTCCAAAAATGGCGTGGTAGGCACTTTTGAAGGGGACTACTTCGAACCTGAGATACTCCGAGCGGTAGTTTGTCTCAGGCCCAAAAGTAACCTCCAATCTGATGCTTCCCATTGACTTGCCTTGCTTTCCCGGAACAATGCCATGAAACTTGACTTTGCTATAGTCAAGCTGGCTTTCCGACAAGTTCATGCGCTTCAGAGTGTCCGCGTAGATGATGTTGAGGCTACTGCCGCCATCCATCAACACCTTGGTGAGCCTGAAGTTATCGACAATAGGGTCGACGACAAGGCGTATTTGCCGGGGTGAGGAACGTGATCTGGATGATCATCTCTATCCCAGGTTATTGGCTCCTCTGACCAGTCTAGATACTGGGGAACGTCTGGTACTGTGGCGTTTAGCTCGCGCATCTCCGCCTTTTCTTCTTTTGCCGAAGGAGTGCCCAGGAAGCACACCAATTGGCCATGTACCTTGGGATATTTCCTTTCTTTACGCATCAGCTTGGTTCCTCATCCTCTGACATGGACATAGCCCCATCATCGTCTTCCTTCTTTGTCTTCTCAGCCTTTTTGCTCTTTTTTGATTTCCAGCCAACCTCGGGGTCTTTCTTGAAGTCCTCCATGAACCGGCATTCCCCTAATGTGTGGTTGACTTTGCCTAAGGACGCGTGGATTGGGCAAGGCAAGGCTTTCGCCTGATCATACGTCAGGCGCTGCTTGCTGGAGCCGCCATCTTTACCCTTTCCTTTCCACTTGCGGTTGCTGCCTTTGCCTTCGAAGGCGGCGGCGACCTCGTTTGATGGTCCGGCTTTGTCATCCTGGGGAGCCTTGCGTTTGTGACTTGCTCGCCTGTTTGGCGCCATATCATGTGCGCCATCTCCATCGCGTGCATCGTCATCCGCCTGTGCGTACATGGCTGCTACTTCGAGCATGACTCCGAGATCCTTGACTTGCATGCGTACGAGCTTATGTCTGAGACTTGAGCCCTTCAGGAGGCCCGTGGTGAAGGCATGGATTGCTTGATTGTCGTCTACGTTCTCGCAGCTTGCCTTTGTTTGAATCCACCTTGCCAAGAAGCTTGTAGCTGTTTCATCTGGCTTTTGCACGCAACGAACCAAATCTGTGTATGTATTGGGTCGCTTGTACGTGCCTTGGAAGTGCTGCGTGAACACCTTTTCCATGTCATGCCAGCTATGAATGCTTTTCTCCGGCAAGTTTTCGATCCAGCTTCGGGCTGTCCCCTCCAACATGAGGGGAAGGAAGCGTGCAGCGACGAGGCCATTGCCTCCAGCAATTTCAACTGCCAGCGCGTAGTCCGACAACCATGAGTTTGGCTTGTCCGCTCCATTGTACCTTTGATGAGTTTTTGACACTGACGTCATGTCTCTGGGTACTTGAACGTTGCGGATGGCTGGGCCAAAGCACTCAGGTCCTAGATAGGCATCTTGCTTTCCAGCCTTGATGTCATTGAGACGATGTCTCGCGTCTTGCGGACTGAGCTGTTTGCCAGATCTATCAGCATGTGGCTCGTCCTGCGCTGCCCGGCTGTGCCTAGGCTCATTGTTGTGTCCCCGGCTTCCGCCTTCGTGCCTGGGCACTGGTGGTGGGGACTGTGTGCGGTCCCTGCTTCTTCTTGGCGGCGGGGCATCGTCGCGGTTGCCGCCACCCTTGGCGGCTGCTTGCTGCCCCTGCTTCCGCCTTCATCCCGCCTAGGCGGAGGAGGTGAGGCCTTGCGCCTGTTGCCGGTCCTGGATGCCTCATCACGCTGCCTTTTTGGAGGTGGTGATTTGCGTGGGTCTTTCTCCTTGTCCTTCCCTTTTCCGTGGCTACTGGAACCGGACGGATCTTCGGGTTGCCACCGGCCGCAGCTTTGCAAGCGTTGGATTTTGATTCCAACTTTCCTCCCCTTGCGTCCGCCATGTCGGCGCGAGAATCAGCACGGGCCTGCTGCTCTAGAGCTTTGCGAGCAAGGATCGATGCGTAGTAGATCTTCTCGTCCTTGTCATAGTCATCATTGTTGAGGATGTCCAAGGCGGCCGCAGTGTTGAGGACAGGTGTTGCGAGGATGACGTCCCCGTTCTTGTCCTTACGCTGCGGCGCTGTAGCCCACTCGAAACCAAGCTTTTGGGCAGGGGATTTGAAGGTGTCATGATCCCTGCCTTTCCTACCTCTCTTCTCCGCCACTTGTCCTGCCGGCTTGGGCAATGGGGTGGTGGTGAAAAGATTACGCTTGGGGTCGCACTTGGCAGTTATCTTGGCGTTTTCCTCCTTGGCTTCGTCGAGGAGGCTCTGGACCTCTGCTTGCTTGCTTTTGAGGTACTCAGTTTGCTCCACCAAGGTGTTCCGAAGTTTCTCCAAATCAGCCGGATTGGTTTTGTCGTTTACCGGCGTGTGAAGAACTTCCGCCAGAGCCGCCATGCTTCCTATCTTGCTGGGCTCGCCCTTCTCCAGATTTTCTTCTTTGGAGCCCCAGGAGGCTCTGGAAACTGTGGATCGGTTGCCGGGGTCCCCAGGTTGGCGGCGTCAGTTGCCGCCTTCTCTGAAGCTGCGCCGGTGACATCCGCCACAAAGATCTGCTGCATGTTGACGGAAGAGCCCGTAGCCGCCTCAGATGGCGGAGGATCAGGTGTAATAAAACACTTCTTGACCCGTTGCTCAAACATGCTGGCAGAATCTTCTTCGGAATCAGAGTCTACGTTGACGTGAACGGTAGATCTGGATCCGGCATCCGACATCACATCATCCTGGAGTGCAGGAAGAATAGATTCGGGATCTTGACTGTTGGGCTGGGAGTCTGATCCCAGTCCCGTCATGCCGACAAAGTGTAGATCTGAATCTGCGGACTCCTCAGAGGAGGCAAACTCAGATCCGTCTTGATTGTAGGGGGGTGGGATGGCGAATAAATTCGCGGCAACCCATACGCCTCAGAAGTGTAGCCGATGAACACATCGACGCCGCCAAACGGCACAACTCCGCATCCGACAATGTAGTCGTCTGCGGGGATGTAGGACTCGTCGCAGCTGATGTAGTGATTGTCGCCGTAGCGAACAGCGCGGCCGACGGCGATTGTTTCGCCGATGCCGCCAAGAGTTCCCGCCTGGAACGTGACGCCTGACGCCTTAGGCCCCACGGTGGGCGCCAACTGTCGTCGTGAACAGGTTACAATGAGTTGGTTGTGTATCTCAGAGTTGCCCTAAAGGCGTCCCGGGTCCAGCTTATATAGGCGGCTGGACCTAGGGTTACAAGGTGAATACGTATCCAGCAAGTATACGGAGTCCTAAACCTAGCCGGCAAGTATGCCGCCTTCCGTCTTGGTCTTGGTGGCTCCATGGGCTTCAGTCTTGGGCCTCCTCCTTGCCGGCATCCGCTTCCTTGGTCGTCAGCTATCTGGGCCGCCCGGTAGGCAAAGCCTTCACCACCACTGCGGGCCACCTGGACTAGCCGGATTGATCCATGCTGGTGATACCCCTAGTAGGTATATCCCCAACAGGAAGGACAAGGAGAAGGACCCACGCAAATCACCACCTCCAAAAGGCAGCGTGATGAGGCATCCAGGACCGGCAACAGGCGCAAGGCCTCACCTCCTCCGCCTAGGCGGGATGAAGGCGGAAGCAGGGGCAGCAGGGCAGCAAGCAGCCGCCAAGGGGTGGCGGCAACCGCGACGATGCCCCGCCGCCAAGAAGAAGCAGGGGACCGCACACAGTCCCCACCACTAGTGCCTAGGCACGAATGGGAAGCCGGGGACACAAACTGAGCCTAGGCACAGCCGGGCAGCGCAGGACGAGCCACATGCTGATAGATCTGGCAAACAGCTCAGTCCGCAAGACGCGAGACATCGTCTCAATGACATCAAGGCTGGAAAGCAAGATGCCTATCTAGGACTGAGTGCTTTGGCCCAGCCATCCGCAACGTTCAAGTACCCAGAGACATGACGTCAGTGTCAAAAATCTCATCAAAGGTACAATGGAGCGGACAAGCCAAACTCATGGTTGTCGGACTACGCGCTGGCAGTTGAAATTGCTGGAGGCAATGGCCTCGTCGGCACGCTTCCTTCCCCTCATGTTGGAGGGGACAGCCCGAAGCTGGATCGAGAACTTGCCGGAGAAAAGCATTCATAGCTGGCATGACATGGAAAAGGTGTTCACGCAGCACTTCCAAGGCACGTACAGCGACCCAATACATACACAGATTTGGTTCGTTGCGTGCAAAAGCCAGATGAAAACAGCTACAAGCTTCTGGCAAGGTGGATTCAAACAAAGGCAAGCTGCGAGAACGTAGACGACATCAAGCAATCCATGCCTTCACCACGGGCCTCCTGAAGGGCTCAAGTCTCAGACATAAGCTCGTACGCATGCAGTCAAGGATCTCGGAGTCATGCTCGAAGTAGCAGCCATGTACACACAGGCGGATGACGATGCACGCGATGGAGATGGCGCACATGATATGGCGCCAAACAGGCGAGCAAGTTACAAACGCAAGGCTCCCTAGGATGACAAAGCCGGACCATCAAACGAGGTCGCCGCCGCCTTCGAAGGCAAAGGCAGCAACCGCAAGTGGAAAGGAAAGGGTAAAGATGGCGGCTCCAGCAAGCAGCGCCTGACGTATGATCAGGCGAAAGCCTTGCCTTGCCCAATCCACGCGTTCTTAGGCAAGTCAACCACACATTAGGGGAATGCCGGTTCATGGAGGACTTCAAGAAAGACCCCGAGGTTGGCTGGAAATCAAAAAAGAGCAAAAAAGCTGAGAAGACAAAGAAGGAAGACGATGATGGGGCTATGTCCATGTCAGAGGATGAGGAACCGAAGCTGATGCGTAAAGAAAGGAAATATCCCAAGGTACATGGCCAATTGGTGTGCTTCCTGGGCACTCCTTCAGCAAAAGAAGAAAAGGCGGAGATGCGCGAGCTAAACGCCACAGTACCAGACGTTCCCCAGTATCTAGACTGGTCAGAGGAGCCAATAACCTGGGATAGAGAGATCATCTAGATCACGTTCCTCACCCCGGCAAATACGGACTTGTCGTCGACCCTATTGTCGATAACTTCAGGCTCACCAAGGTGTTGATGGATGGCGGCAGTAGCCTCAACATCATCTACGCGGACACTCTGAAGCGCATGAACTTGTCGGAAGCCAGCTTGATTATAGCAATGTCAAGTTTCATGGCATTATTCCGGGAAAGCAAGGCAAGTCAATGGGAAGCATCAGATTGGAGGTTAATTTTGGGCCTGAGACAAACTACCGCTCGGAGTATCTCAGGTTCGAAGTAGTCCCCTTCAAAAGTGCCTACCACGCCATTTTTGGACGGCCAGCTTTCGCCAAATTCATGGCTCGCCCGTGTTACATATACAGCAAGCTGAAGATGCGGGACCCAATGGTACAATTACCATCAGTGGCAACTTCAAGAAAGCAAAGGAGTGTGAGCGTGCAATGCCGCCTTCGCTGAGGCAGTCCTCCACGCATAGGAGTTAGCCATGTTGAAGAAAGAGCTCGATACATCACAGTTGCCGGAGCATGTAAAGACCGCTGAGCAAAAGAACACTTTCAAGGCGTCCGAAGACACAAAGAAGGCGGATCTGGTCCCAGGTGACAACTCAAGCAAGTCACCATAGGGGCTGGCTTGGACGACAAATAGGAAAGCGCGCTCGTCAGGTTCTCCGTGAAATCAGGACATCTTTGCATGGTCGTCAGCCGACATGCCAGGTGTCCCGAGGGAACTTGCCGAGCTATCTCTTAACGTCTACGAAGGAGCCAAACCAGTGAAGCAAGGAATAAGACGCTACGGTGAGAAGAAGCGGACAGCAATAGGCAAGGAGATCATCAAGTTGCAAGAAGTCAAGTTCATTAGGGAGGTAGTACACACTGATTGGTTGGCAAATCCTGTAATGGTTCCAAAACCTAATAAGAAAATGAGAATGTGCATTGATTATACCGGTTTGAACAAGTGCTGTCCTAAGGACCACTTTGCTTTGCCTCGTATAGATCAGGTCATAGACTCCACAGCCGGCTCCGAGCTGCTGTGCTTTTTGGATGCGTACTCCGGGTACCACCAATCAAAATGCGAGAATCCGACAAATCAAAACAGCGTTCACTACACCCTATGGGACCTTTGCTACATCACGATGCCCTTCGGTCTAAAAAATGCCGGCGCAACGTATCAGCGGTGTATGCAAGATGCCTTCACGAGCATATTGGCGCAATGTTCACGTTTGTTGACGACATTGCCGTCATGTCAAGAAAGAGGCAGATTTGCTTGATGATTTGAGAGAAACCTTTGATAGCCTCCGGGTATACAGGATGAAACTCAACCCGAAAAAATGCGTCTTCGGGGTTCTGCCGGCAAATTGCTTGGCTTTATCGTTTCGAACGAGGGATAGAGATGAATCCTGAAAAAAATCAAAGCGATCCTCAAATATCCAGGCCCAAGGACCTGAAGGACGTGCAGCGACTTGCCGGATCGGCGTCGGCTGTCGTCAGTCGTTTCATTAGCCGCTTGGTGAGAAGGCGCTGCCTCTTACCGGCTTCTGAAGAAAATCCGACAACTTCGAGTGGACAGACGAAGCAGACGCCGCCTTGCAGCAACTCAAGGACGCGTTAACGTCTGCTCCAATTCTGGCAGCTCCTCGTTCGCAGGAACCAATGCTGCTCTATATTGCCGCAAACTAACTTAGTTGTTAGTGTGGTACTGGTTGTGGAACGCAGACGGAAATTTCAGACTTGCGGAACAACGTCCGGTTTACTTCATCAGTGAAGTATTTTCGCCTCAAAACAGCGTTATCCGCATTACCAGAAATTGGTCTACGGTGTTTTTTACGCCGCCAGAAGTTAAGGCACTACTTCCAGGAACATTCAATATAACCGTGGTGAGCAAGGCACCTCTGGGGGATATCATCAATAATACAGATGCAACAGGCCGCGTTGCCAAATGGGGCATGAACTTGCCGCCTTCGACATCTGTATAAGCCAGAACGGCCATTAAGTCTCAGCTTTAGCTGATTTCGTAGTGATTGGATGGAGGCCATGGACGAAGTACTCTCCCTGAAGATGCATACTGGATCATGCACTTTGATGGGATCAAAAATGCTCCAGGGCTCGGGGGCTGGCATTGTTTTAAGAAACCCTCAAGGAGACAAGCTTATTATGTGTTACAAATACACTTCAAGGCAACTAATAATGTTGCTGAGTACGAAGCTCTCCTTCATGGTTTACACATTGCCAAGGAACTTGGCGTCAACGTGTCCTCTGTTACGGAGATTCAGATTTGGTGGCGCAACAGATACGTGGTACTTGGGACACAAAGAGCGAACAATGGCGGCATATCGAGCTACGTCGACGAATTGCCAAGTGTTTTCTAGGCTACGAGGTCCGCCATATCCAAGAACTCAAATGAGGCGGCAGATACACTTGCCAGGATGGGATCTGAACGCAAAAAGGTACCAAAAGATGTTTTCCTGGAACACCTACACAAGCCGTCAATTAAGGAGCAGACCTCCTTGACCCAGAGAGTCGGCAGAACCAGTTGTAGTGCTAGCTATGCCGTCTACTTGGTAAAGCCGGATTGGACGACGCCATATTTGGACTTCCTGATCAATCAGGAGTTACCGGATGATGAGGTTTTGAAAGGCAATAATAAGAAGAGCCAAGGCATTTACAATAATCAAAGGTGATTGTACAAGCGTAGCACACTGGTGTTTACCAACGCTGCATTTCGCCGAAGAAGGCAGAGAATTGTTGGATGAGATACATGCTGGCGGTATGTGGACATCATGCTTCTTCACGCGCCCTTGTTTCAAAGCTTCCGACAAGGTTTCTATTGGTTGACAGCCAAGCAAGATGCAGAAGACATTGTTAAAAGGTGCAGGGGCTGCCAACTTTATGCCAGACAATCACATATGCGGCTCAAGAGCTTAAACATACCCATCACGTGGCTTTCGCAGTCTGGGGCTTGGACATGGTTGGTAGTTTAAACGGCGCCTGGTGGCTACACACATTTACGTGTGGCTGTAGACAAGTTTACCAAATGGGTTGAAGCTAAGTATCAAAAAGCTAGACGGCGCCACAGCCGCAAACTTCTGTGGGGAA